>CM032660.1:57162394-57173466 GCA_019095985.1 Streblospio benedicti | reverse complement strand
TATCATTCAATAAGTTATTCTCCAACCATTCACAATGCCTAAATCTTGTGATCCCATTTAGCTTCATTTTGAGCGTGATGCAACAGTAAAGTGCAATAGAAAGGCAAAATGCAAGAAATGTTTCATTGTTATACAAGGTAAGTGTGTTTCATTTACATTAACTTACTTTTATTTACTTCAGAAAATTAGATTTCCTATCTGAAAGAAAATTCTGTTGAATATTAATTCAATTTGTAGAGTTCAATTTTTTACATATTTTGCAAACTATCAAAACCTGTTGGATTATAATTGATGAATAGCTATCAGCTGATAACTATGTTCACAACAAATGAAAAAAAGTAAAGAATTTTAATTCACTGTGTTTGTTTCACTCTTAAGGTATGACTAAGAGAATGCGGGATCATTTTTTGAATTGTGGAAAACCAGACTTATTAACTCCCCAAATACAGAAGAAAAAAGTGGATGACGTAGATGATGATATTGAAAATCAACCTCCACAAAAGAAAGCTAAGCATCAGCTGACTACCTTTGTATTAAAAACTGGTAAGAATATTCAGCATGAGATTAATTTGCAATTGATGAGAGCCATTGCTTCAACAAATTCATCTTTCAGTATAGTAGAGTTCATTCTATCATTCCGTGCAAAAAATCACCGCCAATAACCCACGCTGATTGGTCAATCTCCGTGCTCAATTATACGATTGAAAAAAAAAAAAAAACAGCGCTAGTCTAACCTCCTCACAATATCAATACAGCCGCTGACGTAAAGTAAGGCCATGAAGGCGTGTTAATGCTGTGCGGAGTACAACAGATTAGACTAACTCCACCGCGCCAAAAAACTGCGGGAATTGACGTCTCCGCGCGCAAAATGACTTGAATGTTGAATGTTATATGGCAATGAGAACGTTATGATATGATTTATTTTAAAAATAAAAACGAATCATACACTCATTTGGTGTGGATTTTAGTCATTTTAGTCATGATAGAATGGTTTTGAGCACTTTCGATTGTCGGGTTTATCGTGAGATGGATGTGATTGACACTCACTGCGCTCGTGTCAATCACACATCACCGTGCAAAATTCTACGATAGACCTCCAATCTCGTGCTCAAATCCTACAATGGAAAAAGCTGTTCAGTATGCTCCGACCAGGGGTTCAAATGGCTTAAAGGCAACATTTAGCAAGAGATTTGCTTGATGAGGTATATGAAGAGGAAATTTCAAATATCCAACATACTTTTGATGGATGGTCTAACCTGACCAACAATCCTGTAGTTGGTATTTCTGTGACAGTTTCTGGGACTACATATTTAGTAGATACAATTGATACTACTGGCCATCCACATACTATGGAATATATGACTGATTTAAAATTGGATGGTACAAAAAGAGCAGAAGAAATCTACGGTGTGATTATTTCAAGTGTGTGCACAGATGGTGCTGCCAATATGAAATCCATGCGCAAAGAATTAAGTACCAAAGTAGACAAAAATATTATCACTTACCATTGTCAACAACACAACTTAAATTTGCTTGGAAACGACATTAGTTCTAAACAATCGGCTACTATATCTAAAATCACAAGTGTGTGCAAACTGTCAGGGCACGAAATCAGGATTTGGGTACAGGGGCATTTGGCTCCTAACTCTGAATATCTGGGTGCCAATTCTGAACGCAAGGGGCAACCATTTCATTTACTATATAAAAGGCATAGAATGCGATATTTTTGATCAATTTCCATAAAGTCGATGTAGTTGAAGATGATGTCACCTAATGTTAGTTTATTAGATTAATTTCTTGTTATCATTCCTGTAAATTTTAACAGGGCCCCTGGCATAGAAAAATCTAGGGTTTTAAATAAATATGCCTGTAACTGCTACTCATGACGTATCCAGTACAATGTATTATTACTATTCACATATTAAGAAGAAAAAAATATTAATTGGAAATATTCATAATTATTTTTATTGTTCTTGAATGTAAGATACAAATAATTAGGTTGATAAGCCATTTTCAAATTCAGGGAGCAAAAGATTGATTAAAAGCAACAATTGAGAAAAATGCTATGTGGCCAATACAAGTGGTTTACTAGTAGCAATAAATACTTTTTTCTCAACCATTAATGGTCATGGTTCAACTATACTACAGAAGCTTATCATTCCTATTTAATACAATGAGCTTTCAAAAGCATTAATTACATTAAGTAGTGGATAAATTTACATCACAACTGGACTATAACAGGAATATTATGCACACTGTATACCGGGTATATACTGTACGTGGGTTACTTTGGCCAAATGTCAACTACTGGCAGTTGCTTACATAGATCTATATTACAAAATCAATATTGCTGCCTAAGCTCCCATTAGTCTACAAAGCAGTGAGCAGCTGGCAACAGCAGCAGCAGAGCTATATTGTGATTAGTACTAAATTGAAAGCTGTTTTTGCAGTAGCATTTGGCGACCACAGTTTAATTTCTAGGAGCATGCAATATTTCTGGGAGCCTATGGCGAGCTGCTGGTCGCCATTTCGTGCCCTGACTGTTCAGGAATAACCGTGCATGCTATGCAAAAATTAAAGGAAAAAAATTACCAAAACCACTATTACCAGCATACACGAGGTGGTGTACACTAGGAGACACTTTGCAGTGGTATGTTGACAACTGGGCGGTATTGGTAGGCATTGCCTCAGAAATCTTAGATAAGATAACAACAACAAAGAAAGGAGATATTTAGCAGCGTTCTGCTTTTGGCACAGTTTATCCGCCCCGCACCGCGTTGGTTCCGACCGCATCCGTCCCGCGACCGCAAGATTTTGACCGTATCTGCCCTGCGACCGCATTGCCGTAAGAGAAAATGACCGCAATTTGACCGCGCACTATTACAGATCATCCGCAACATATCCACAACACGATCCGCTATCAGAATCATTATCATTTACTGTGGTGAAACTTTTTGAAGAAAAATGATAAACCAAAACTAATATTAAAGTAAATTCAGTTATCTTTATTTACATGTTATCAAATGTATAGATTAATTTTGCAAAAAAAATATAGACCATACATACAATGATGAAAAACATTCATAACATTAAATGTTCAGTCTTCATGATAGCACTGCAGCACATACAAAAGTTCTATTTTAACTCCCTAAAGAATGGTCTACTACTACAACTAGCAGATATAGCTCCAAAGTGAACTGATACTGATTTCCTAATTACATCTTTATTTATAGGGGAATGCAAGGGTAATAAGACAAAGAGATTTCTGCTTAACTAAGATCAAAGTAGTCAAAAAGGAAATCATACTGGAATCTATGTTTATTTCAACAACATGCATGTTTACCTACATTTAGAACTAAATATTTTATATGATAAGAGATAAAAAATGGATGCATCCCTTTAACTTAGAACAAATGGATATCACATTGTTGGGAACAATGTTTTACTCCCCAATTAAAGATTTAACTTGCATGGTCATAAAAGACCTTTAAGGTTAAGCAAACATTCTTCATAGAGGTCATGCTTATTGGCTAACTAGCTAACTGTTACTTATCAATGAATTCACAAGGAACCATGCTGTGCATAAAGCTGTTAACTCTAATTAAGGGACAGTAATGGCATGAAATTGACTCAAGGCATATGGTGATTACAAGTATGAGATGTTTCCTTAATAAAATGTAATATTAACATTATAAAAAAAATGAAGTGTTTAAGATACACTTCATATGTTTTTCTAATATGTCTCTGTCAATTGCAATATGGCAGTTTATCAAATCAAAAAGTAACATGCTTTGAATGTTTTTGGAAAACAAAGTAAGAGAAATCTTTATAATGATCTGGTGTAGATACGATCAAAGTTAGAATGATTCCGCGGTCATTCCAATGTTTCGACTGCAAAGCTGGCCCACAAAGTAATTCAAGGATTGATCCGCAAAGTGTCCGCAGTGCAATTCATGCTGGCGTTCGACCACATCTGCCCGCGATCAAGCAAGAATTTCGACCGCATCCGCCTCGCGACTCCAACAGCAATGATAGCGCGGATACTCCGCGGATCAAGCCCATGGATGATACCGCGGTCAGATCACAGAGAATGCTGATATTGAGAGAGAATATTCAGATTAGAAATGCCGCAAGATCCACGGAAATATTTGATGAAATTATTGGTGTTTTAAATGTTTTACAATCAGATAAGCAACGAATAAGCTGAGGCTGTTGAGAAGTGGTTAGTGCTCATCTAAAAAACTTAAGTAGACTTGAATAATATGTCGGGTCCTTTAATATGGCCAAGGAACGCCAAAACTAAAGTGCTGATAATACATATTTTTAGCTGCCAATCTGTTAACCCCTGTTTTCAAGGGAAAAAATTATCTCCTAAGCATATAAAGCTTGCACTAGATGGGTAAGCCAAAGAGTCAACCCCTGATGCTGGACTTTGGCTGCTACACAGTATTTAGCAAATGCAGAGCCATATGACTTTGATCTGGGCGCAGTGTTCTACAGTATTCTGATGTATGTGGCTAAAGAATTGTTTCAAATCATGATTTGTCAATGTCGGAATTATGCTTGCATCTTGTATATGTAATAGTGTGCTGGAAGCTTTTTAGAAAGAGAACTCAGCACCCTTAAACAAACATACGAAACATTGCGCACAATGATTGGGTGTTAAAAAAAGCCGGAAAAGTTAGCATTTCTGCATCGGGTGTTTAAAATGCAGATATCATTAATATGTGAAGATGAATTTGTTTATTTATAGATGTATGTGATTTTTAGTTTGTGTATGTTACTTTATGTTTAATAAACATTAAAGCCACATTATGACTTTCATTCTTTTGGTTTCATGCACCCTATTTTGCAAGCATTAATATATATGAATTATTTTTCCTCAAATTGCAAATATGTTACAAATATCACTACTTTTTTCACTTATGAAAATTGTAATTTGTAAAACTTATCAACATTTGAAAGATTACATGGCATATTTCTGATTTCATTTTGACATTTATGGACATTTATTTTTTTCCAAATTGTAGTCATTTTGACTTTTATGACATTTCCTATTTTTCTCATTTCCCGAGTCATTTTAGACATGTTATAATTGCTCTCAGAAGTGTCAACACAAAATCATAACAAATGTAAGGCGCTTAAATTATTATAATATATAATGAATTTTCTGGATAAAGTATGTTTTACAATAGATATTTTATCAAAAACTAAGAATACGCTCAAATATGTCAAAATACGGCTTCAGAATAAATGTCATAAAAGTCGATATAAGTCACAAATAAGCTCATGTCAGCAAAGCTCTACTTTATTGACTTTATTATAAAAGTCAAGCATTATTAGAACAACCCTTGCCCTTATATTACCGAACAGTTCCTATTGCTGCAAAAGTTCATTAGAACTATTCTGGCTTCAATTCCACTCTCATTGTTCTGCCAAGCAAGCTCCTGCCACTGTATTGACATAGCTGAAGAGACATCTTCCATTTTACTATATCAAGTGGGCCCTGATGGGACTTGGAACTCATGACCCCAAGGTTGTGAGACCAGAATGATACCATCATCCCAAGCAGCAGGCTGTTAAAAAGGTATGTAGTATGACCAAGTATGTAGGGCTGGGGGGTTACAGAGACATCAGTTCGTCAGAGTAACCTTAACTTTCTTTCTTTCTTCGCCTGATGTTCCACCTCTCTGTTATATGTGTGCACCGCTGGCCTTGATGACGGTTGATTAAGTTCTTTCAGTTCATAGCGTCTTTCTTCTGTTTAAAACACATATTGATGTATCAGCCAAGCAGCTTTCCTATCATCAGAAGGATAGTCTTCATTTTGTCGGAGCCTCGGTCTGTTTATCTCTGTTGTGAGACCATCATCCAGGCGGGCTGCTGGGTCCGCCACTCCTGAAGTTTGCCATTGGTCAATTGTCATTCACCCAGGTCCGGGTTTCCGATCTCACCTGAGGACGAAATTTTTGGGAGGGGTCTAATGTTCCAGCCATGCTGTTCAGGATTACATGAATAACTGCATATTCCCTGCTTTCTGCTTTTGTGAATTACCTACTATCAGCCTTGTGTTAAGTTAAAGCCTATTTCACTGTATTGACATAGCTGAAGAGAAATCTTCCATTTTACTATATCAAGTGGCCCTGACAGGTAAAATGGAACATTTTCACAGAACAGACTTGGGAAAAAATGTATACAGTTATTCATATAATCACAGACCTTAACACGGCTGGAACATTAGACCTCCCAAAATTTCCGTCCTCAGGTGGGATTCGAACCCCGGACCTCTGGGTTGAGATGATAATTGACCAAGTATGTAGGCTGGGGTTACAGAGACATCGGTTCGTCCGAGTAACCTTTTAACAGCCCGCTGCTTGGGATGATGGTATCATTCTGGTCTCACAACCTTGGGGTCGTGAGTTCGAGTCCCGTCAGGGCCACTTGATATAGTAAAATGGAAGATTTCTCTTCAGCTATGTCAATACAGTGGTAGGAGCTTGCTTGGCAGAACAGTGAGAGTAGAATTGAATTCACAAGCAAAAACTTGGGAAAAAATGTATACAGTTATTCATATAATCACAGACCTTAACACGGCTGGAACATTAGACCTCCCAAAAATTTCCGTCCTCAGGTGGGATTCGACCCCGACCTCTGGGTTGAGATGATAATTGACCAAGTATGTAGGCTGGGGGTTACAGAGACATCGGTTCGTCCCAGCCCGCTGCTTGGGATGATGGTATCATTCTGGTCTCACAACCTTGGGGTCGTGAGTTCGAGTCCCGTCAGGGCCACTTGATATAGTAAAATGGAAGATGTCTTTCAGCTATGTCAATACAGTGGTAGGAGCTTGCTTGGCAGAACAGTGAGAGTAGAATTGAATTCACAAGCAAAAACTTGGGAAAAAAATGTATACAGTTATTCATATAATCACAGACCTTAACACGGCTGGAACATTAGACCTCCCAAAAATTTCCGTCCTCAGGTGGGATTCGAACCCCGGACCTCTGGGTTGAGATGATAATTGACCAAGTATGTAGGCTGGGGGTTACAGAGACATCGGTTCGTCCGAGTAACCTTTTAACAGCCCGCTGCTTGGGATGATGGTATCATTCTGGTCTCACAACCTTGGGGTCGTGAGTTCGAGTCCCGTCAGGGCCACTTGATATAGTAAAATGGAAGATTTCTCTTCAGCTATGTCAATACAGTGGTAGGAGCTTGCTTGGCAGAACAGTGAGAGTAGAATTGAATTCACAAGCAAAACTTGGGAAAAAATGTATACAGTTATTCATATAATCACAGACCTTAACACGGCTGGAACATTAGACCTCCCAAAAATTTCCGTCCTCAGGTGGGATTCGAACCCCGGACCTCTGGGTTGAGATGATAATTGACCAAGTATGTAGGCTGGGGGTTACAGAGACATCGGTTCGTCCGAGTAACCTTTAACAGCCCGCTGCTTGGGATGATGGTATCATTCTGGTCTCACAACCTTGGGGTCGTGAGTTCGAGTCCCGTCAGGGCCACTTGATATAGTAAAATGTCTCTCAGCTATGTCAATACAGTGGCAGGAGCTTGCTTGGCAGAACAGTGAGAGTAGAATTGAATTCACAAGCAAAACCTTGGGAAAAAATGTATACAGTTATTCATATAATCACAGACCTTAACACGGCTGGATGGGCCTCAGGTGCCCCGGACCTCTGGGTTGAGATGATAATTGACCAAGTATGTAGGCTGGGGGTTACAGAGACATCGGTTCGTCCGAGTAACCTTTTAACAGCCCGCTGCTTGGGATGATGGTATCATTCTGGTCTCACAACCTTGGGGTCGTGAGTTCGAGTCCCGTCAGGGCCACTTGATATAGTAAAATGGAAGATTTCTCTTCAGCTATGTCAATACAGTGGTAGAGAGCTTGCTTTGGCAGAACAGTGAGAGTAGAATTGAATTCACAAGCAAAAACTTGGGAAAAAAAATGTATACAGTTATTCATATAATCACAGACCTTAACACGGCTGGAACATTAGACCTCAGGTGGGATTCGAACCCATGACCTCTGGGTTGAGATGATAATTGACCAAGTATGTAGGCTGGGGGGTTACAGAGACATCGGTTCGTCCGAGTAACCTTTTAACAGCCCGCTGCTTGGGATGATGGTATCATTCTGGTCTCACAACCTTGGGGTCGTGAGTTCGAAACCGTCAGGGCCACTTGATATAGTAAAATGGAAGATTTCTCTTCAGCTATGTCAATACAGTGGTAGGAGCTTGCTTGGCAGAACAGTGAGAGTAGAATTGAATTCACAAGCAAAACTTGGGAAAAAATGTATACAGTTTCAAAAATGGAATGATGGATGTCCTCTGGTGCTTTACAGCAGACGGGACATATCTGTTGTTTCTTATTTCCTGACATATAACTTGTGGATAGTGGATATCTTTGGACCAGTAGTTTAACCTTCACAGCTACCATAGTAACTCCTAAAGGATCAGTGGGGGCAGCAAGGTATACAGGATGCGCCTTTGTAACTGAGCAGGCCTCAAGATTAAGATATTTGAGGGAGCTTTTGTTTTTGGCTTGGTCTCTTAGAATGTTATTTATTCCACGCACAATGTGTTAGATTTGAACTTGAAGAGTGCATTATGTATTAGCTTGCCTACACAGGGCATTATGGTTTCTTTGTTATTATAATATGTATTTTTAATATGTATGTTAGTATGCATTTTAGTATGCAGCCTCAGTTTCAAACAGCAAGACAAAGAGTTCTTTGTCTATGGCATAGTTAGGTGACCTCCCTTATATAGTCACAAGACAAACACTTCTTCAGTCTAGTTTAGCCAGCTGAAGTGCATGTATCAAAAGTCAGTATAGAACAAAGAAAAGTCAAGAAAGGAATACTTTTGTCAGTTTTCCACCAAAGCTGATACACAATTTGTAAGTGTTTTGTGCATTGTATATCTTATACTATTGGTATGGGTATCTTAAATTAATATTTTTTGAATCATGAATAATGCAACCCAAGATGAACCAAATACATGTAGTCATTTATCAAATTAATTTTTGTTATCAATGTAAGCTTTCTTGAGTGGAAATACCATGCAGCTTATTTATTCAATTTGATTGGATTGGAATAAGTATATATTCTTCATTCCGTTTAGTGGTTGTAATTTAGGCTTGAGCAGCAAAATCTTAGGTTTTGAAGCCATGTGCTGATATGAGATATCATTAGTAACATGTTATATAGGCTAATAGTAGGCTTCATTAGCCTCTCCCCTCATTGCCCTGTTATTTGTTTCAGAGATCATGATTGAACACCTTTCTGTAAAAGACAACACAATGAAATGATGACATCAAACACATATATTAGCCTCATTTTCTGTCAAGCAAGCTCCTGCCACTGTATTGACAAGCTGAAGAGACATCTTCCATTTTACTATATCAAGTGGCCCCTGACGGGTTTCGAACTCACGACCCCAAGGTTGTGGGACCAGAATGATAACATCATCCCAAGCAGCGGGCTGTTAAAAGGTTACTCGGACGAACCGATGTCTCTGTAACCCCCAGCTTACATACTTGGTCAATTATCATCTCAATCCAGAGGTCCTGGGTTCGAATCCCACATGAGGACGGAACTTTTTGGGAGGTCTAATGTTGCAGCCGTGTTAAGGTCTGTGATATATGAATAACTGTATATATTTTTTCCCAAGTCTTGCTTGTGAATTCAATTTTATTCTCACTTTTTCTGTCAAGCAAGCTCCTGCCACTGTATTGACATAGCTGAAGAGACATCTTCCATTTTTACTATATCAATTATTAGTACTGACGGGACTCGAACTCACGACCCCAAGGTTGTGAGACCAGAATGATACCATCATCCCAAGCAGCGGGCTGTTAAAAGGTTACTCGGACGAACCGATGTCTCTGTAACCCCCAGCTTGACTTGGTCAATTATCATCTCAACCCAGAGGTCCTGGGTTCGAATCCCACCTGAGGACGGAAATTTTTTGGGAGGTCTAATGTTGCAGCCGTGTTAAGATATATGAATAACTATATATTTTTTTCCCAAGTCTTGTTGTGAATTCAATTTTATTTTCTGTCTGACCTCTGGGTTGAGATGATAATTGACCAAGTATGTAAGGGGGGTTACAGAGACATTCGGTTCGTCCGAGTAACCTTTTTGAACAGCCCGCTGCTTGGGATGATGGTATCATTCTGGTCTCACAACCTTGGGGTCGTGAGTTCGAGTCCCGTCAGGGCCACTTGATATAGTAAAAAATGGAAGATGTCTCTTCAGCTATGTCAATACAGTGGCAGGAGCTTTTTGACAGAAAAGTGAGAATAAAATTGAATTCACAAGCAAGACTTGGGAAAAAATATATACAGTTATTCACATATATTAGCATTTGCTATTATAAGAACCAATAATTTACTCTGAGAAAAGTCAATATGGTCACTTTTATTCCACACACAATGCTTTAGATTTGTGCTTGAAGAGTGCATTGTGTATTAGTTTGGCTGCATTGGGCGTTATGGGGGCTTTGTTCTTCTAATATCTATTTTTAGTAAGTATATTAGTATGCAGCCTCAGTTTCAAATAGACAGAGTTCTTTGTCTGGCATAGCTAGGTGATTATATTGCGTTTCATTTGGTGATTTTTAGGATTGCCGTTGAGGATGGAATCAGAACCTAGACATAAACACCCCAATTTGGATCATGAGGATGTGGCTTCACCTGAGACAGACATCGCTACACCTCAGACAGAAGGGGCTACAGCTGAGAAGCATGTGAACGATTTGCCGGATGAACTTCTGGCCAAAATCCTGGGTTACCTGCCTCGCCACGACGGGGTGAGAAACGCTAGTGCGGTCTGTTGGAGGTGGCATAAGGCTGCTTTTGACCAAGACAATTGGAAGGAGATAGATGTTCGTGTTGGTGACAAGATGACCATGCAAGATCTTAGTCGATTGGTGAAAAAAAGCACCAAGAAACTACGTATTACTTTGTATGAAGAGATGCTTGATGAAACATTCCCACGTGTGTTGGAAAAGTGCAGCACTTTACATACACTGATACTGAACGTG
>CM032660.1:57134452-57146583 GCA_019095985.1 Streblospio benedicti | reverse complement strand
TCTGTCTCAGGTGAAGCCACATCCTCATGATCCAACTTGGGGCGTTTGTGTCTAGGTTCTGATTCCATCCTCAACGGCAATCCTAAAAATCACCAAATGAAACGCAATATAGTCACCTAGCTATGCCAGACAAAAGAACTCTTTGTCTATTTGAAATTGAGGCTGCATACTAACATACATATGAAAAATAGATATTAGAGGAACAAGCCCCCATAATGCCCAATGCAGCCAAACTAATACACAATGCACTCTTCAAGCACAAATCTAAAGCATTGTGTGTGGAATAAAAGTGACCATATTGACTTTTCTCAGAGAGTAAATAATTGGTTCTTATAATAGCAAATGCTGTGTGTTTGATGACACCAATAACTTTAGCATGACATTTACATTGTGTTGTCTTTTTACAGAAAGGTGTTTGAGTTTTTAATGTCATGATCTCTGAAACAGATAACAGAGCAATGAGGGGAGAGGCTAATGACACCTACTATAACATGTTACTAATGATATCTCATATCAGCACATGGCATCAAAAACTAAGATTTTGCTGCTCAAGCCTAAATTACAAGTATAAACCAAATGAAAAATATACCAATTCCAATCTAATCAAATTGAATAAATAAGCTGCATGGTATTTCCATTCAAAAAAGCTTACATTGATAACAAAAAATAATTTATTGAATGATACATGTATTCGGTTCATCCTGGGTTCAATCATTCATGATTTCAAGTATATTTTAGGATGTCCATACCAATAGTATAAAATATACAATGTTCAAAACACTTACAAATTGTGTGGCAGCTTTGGTGGAAAACTGACAAAATTATTCCTTCTTTTACTTTTCTTTGTTCTATACTGAGGTTTGATACATGCACTTATGCTGCCTAAACTAGACTGAAGAGCTGTATGTCTTGTGCCTTTATAAGGGAGGTCACCTAACTATGCCATAGACAAAGAACTCTTTGTCTTGCTGTTTGAAACTGAGGCTGCATACTAAAATGCATACTGAAAATAGATATTATAAAAATGCCCCATGCAGCCAAACTAATACACAATACACTCTTAAAGTACAAATCTAACACATTGTGTGTAGAATAAAAGTGACCATATTGACTTTTTTAGTCCAAAAGGAAGAGGACTTCAATACTATATTACTACATATAGTTATTTTGACAATGTATTTTTTAATGGAAAAGAGTTTTGAAAAAGAAAAATAGCATTGATGTTTCCTAGTTTGAAAATTTCATGAGTTCAATGAGAATTATTACAATGCTTATTTCAAACTGAAAATTTATATAAATATATAAAATGACTTGCAGTTTTTTTTTTTAAAGATTTGGGAGTCATATTGTTAGACCTCGTGCTCAAACTATGGGCAGTTTACGACGTGATTGAGATTCTTATGTAATTTTGTTCATAAATAACAGAAATATATGAAATATTTTACCAGAAAATATAATCACTGTTCTATCATTTCACGATACTAGGAGTTGTAGCTTCATTAAATAAGTACTGTAATTTCTGATTTTTATTTTGGTGATCTTTCCAGCTGTTTACGTTTGACGTTTAAAACATTGCTCAAACTATGGGCAGGCCATGAGCTGCCGTTGTGACACATGTAAAACATCTTCCCGATTGCGAACACCACTTAGCAGTTTGCCTCAATTATAGTTACTAATGTTCATGAGCAAATATATATATCTAAACTTATTGTTTTATTAAGTAAACATATAGTCAATTAATCTCTAGGTTATTATCTGTTACCGCATTCTGTTATTACGTTAAATGTGTGCATTCCTGTGGAGTTATATGTAATAATCAACCCTGCGTTGGATGTGCCCATAATTTGAACACTGCCCATAGTTTGAGCACTAGGTCTACATCTTTATGTACAATAAATGAATCAAACTAACGTTTGAAGCAAACATACTCATTTATGACAGGCTGGTAGAAAGTTTTAAAACTTGAAATTACACAGTTTTATTGATCACAGCAACAATTGACTGAAACTGAGATAAACAACTTAGTAAAGGAGACAAGATGCTTATTTGTCAAATTTTATTAAAGTTTTGCTCAATGACTGAGCACATACATAAAATAATGCATCATATAAATTCCTGTGATCAAAA
Organism: Streblospio benedicti; assembly: GCA_019095985.1. Lineage (NCBI taxonomy): Eukaryota > Metazoa > Annelida > Polychaeta > Spionida > Spionidae > Streblospio > Streblospio benedicti. The sequence continues at coordinate 57,144,456 of CM032660.1, read as the reverse complement.
TCCATTGACACATCGTGTGAATAGAAATATCATGTTGAGAATTTTTGTTTGTGTAATTTCACAGATTTCCATAGGGTAGCTATGAGTCTACTACCCTCGTACCAAACAATCCAAACATGACCCAATGGAGGCCCACATGTAAGCAGTGCTTGTAAGGTTTTGTGAAGTAAAAGACAGATACAGTGATCATAGCAACATTTGAATGAAACTACAATCAACTACTTAAGGAGAGAAGAAGATGCTTATTTGTCAAATTTTATGAAACGTTTGCTCAATGACTGAGCACATACATGTACGTGTTATAAACCATCACTTATGATACAGTAATTGCAGTTGTCACTTTGAATTTCAGCAATGAAGTCTCTCAGAAAATAATGCATCTTGTAAATTCCTGTGATCAAAATCTATGGGCACATGGTGTGAATAAAAATATCACGTTGAGAATTCATACATACAGATTAGCCTTTGCAAAGTGATTTTTATACTGGCTCCTACTTATTTGATAATGGTTTTTAAGCAGTCATTTTCCTGGCTACATTGGTACTTCTTAAAATTGTTTTATTTTTATTTTATTTATTTCAGACAATGACAATAACTAGATAAATGAAATTATATACATGATGTCAGTCCATAAAAATTTATGGATGGTATAATTAAGAAACAATGAATGTTTGAACATGCAGTTGAATATCTGGTTACAATGATCATATAACAGTGACAGGCTCTCACTCTGTAAACACAGTTGGAAATCAGCATCTTTACATCCAAACCAATTTGTAGAGATTTAGTGCTGCTTTTTACCACTATGATCTTGTCACCAATACAAACACGTATGTTCCTCATGTCTCTAGCTCTAATACTGGCTACACTGACTTCAGCCACAGAATATTTAGCGAACTGGAAGATGAAAATAATTCCTCTGTTGAAAATTAGTGGGAAAAGTTACATCACATGAGTTTTATTTTTACTCAATCTTGATTGAAATAGGATAGACTCCTTTCCACACGGAGCTTATTTCCTCCATTTGTTTGTAAAGTGGATTTTTGGAATGTAAAAACAGTAAACTCATTGCTTCCAGAGTTTTTAAGCTCTTAGCAAGTTGTACAATATCATTGGCAACAACCTTAATAGAGTCATGATAAGCTAGCATCATTATGTTGGTAATAGTTGCACTCTTGGCTAGAAGTTCTAGCCCTTGAGGAGTGATTCCCTTTGAAATTAACATTTCAAAACGTGTCAATTTACTTAGAGCGATTACCTCAAGTGTTTTGTCAGTCATTAATGGACTAGGTATAGAAAGACCGTTCAAATGCCTGCAATGTTCTATCCAATGAATAATTATATCATCATCCAAAAACCCACTTTTATCACTAATATCAATCACACTTATGACCAGGACTTGCAAGTGTTGCAATTTTCCAACGCATTTCCAATCTGTATGGATACTGAAGAATGCATAAATCTGTAGTACTTGTAGCTTTGGACAGCGATCCACCAGATTTTCAATGGAATGATCGGATAAGCGTTTGTCATTGGTAAATTGTGTCATGACTTGTGTCAACTGGCTCGCATTTTCACCAATCACAGATAAAACAGAATTTGATAAGTTTTTACACGCACCAAGAAATAACTTATCTAAGTGGTGGCAAGATCTCAGTATTGATATAAGAATTCTATCATTCAATCCATCTAGTTGATATAAAACTTATTTTTGTAGACTGTGGCCACAATGCTGTCCTATTGATGTTAAACCTAGTTTGGATCTAGTTCTTGTACTCTCACTTATCACTGCTGAATCAGTGTTAGAGGAATTCTGTTGAGATTTCTGCACGTTCAGTATCAGTGTATGTAAAGTGTTTGACTCTTCTAACACAGTTTTGAATGTTTCATCAAGCACATTTTCATCCATAGTAATCCGTAGAACCTTGGTGCCTTTTGTTACCAATCGACTAAGATCTTGCATACTCATCTTGTCACCAACACAAACATCTATCTCCTTCCAATTGTTTTGGTCAAAAGCAGCCTTATGCCACCTCCAACAGACCGCACTAGCGTTTCTCACAAGGTCGTACGGAGGCAGGTAACCCATGATTTTGACCAGAACATCATCTGGCAAATCATTGAATTGTTTCTCAGCTGTAGCCCCTTCTGTCTGAGGTGTAGTGATGTCTGTCTCAGGTGAAGCCACATCCTCATGATCCAACTTGGGAAGTTTGTCTCTAGGTTCTGATTCCATCCTCACCGGCAATTCTAAAAATCACCAAATGAAACGCAATATAGTCACCTAGCTATGCCAGACAAAGAACTCTGTCTATTTGAAATTGAGGCTGCATACTAACATAATTATGAAAAAATAGATATTAGAGGAACAAGCCCCCATAATGCCCCATGCAGCCAAACTAATACACAATGCACTTTTCAATGGTACTAATGGTATCTCATATCAGCTAATGGCATCAAAACCTAAGATTTTGGTGCTCAAACCTAAATTACAACCAATAAACGGAATGAAGATTATATACTAATTCCAATCTAATCAAATTGAATAAATAAGCTGCATGGTATTTCCACTCAAGAAAGCTTACAATGATAACAAAAAATATTTTATTGAAAGAATACATGTATTTGGCTCATCCTGGGTTCTATCATTCATGATTTCAAGTATATTTTAAGATACCCATAGCAATAGTATAAAATGTACAATGTTCAAAACACTTACCAATTGCGTGGCAGCTTTGGTGGAAAGCAGACAATATTATTCCTTCTTTTTTTCTATACTGACATTTGTTTGATACATGCACTTTAGCTGCCTAAACTAGACTGAAGAAGTGTTTGTCTTGTGACTTTATAAGTGAGGTCACCTAGTTATGCCATAGACAAAGAACTCTTTGTCTCCCTGTTTGAAACTGAGCCTGCATACTAACATACATACTAAAAATACATATAATAACAAAGAAACCATAATATCCTATGTAGGCAAGCTAATACACAATGCACTCTTCAAGTACAAATCTAACACATTGTGTGTGGAATGAAAGTGGCCATATTGACTTTTTTCGTCCAAAAAAATAGGACTTCAATAATATGTTTAAAGTTATCTTGAAACAATTGTATTTTTTGATGGAAAAGAATTTTGAGGAAGAAAAATATCATAGATGTTTCCTGGTTTGACAATTTCATGAGTTGATTGGGAATTTTTACAATGCTTATTTCAAACTGAAATTTTATATACATGTATGAAATGACTTGCAGTTTTTTTTTAAAGATTTGGGAGTCATATTGTTACATCTTTATGCACAATAAATCATTCTATCATTCCGTGCAAAAATCTCCGCCAATAACCCACGCTGATTGGTCAATCAGCGTGCTCAATTTTGCGATGGAAAACACGCTCCAGAGCGCGCGGACAGCGCTAGTCTAAACTCCTCACATTATCAATACAGCCGCTGACGTCACAAGGCGTGTTCCGTGTAGCGGAGAGCAGAAGTTTAGACTAACGCCGTAGTAGTGGTCTCCGCGTGCTCAAAACAAAGGAAATTGACTTGCAATGAGAATGTTATAATATGATTTATTTTAAAATAAAAAGGATTTTAGTCATGATAGAATGGTGATTGACCACTCGATTGTCGTGTCAATCGTGAAATTGAGCATGCTGACGTCTGATTCCCTAAATCAGACGTCAGCATGCTCAATTTCACGATTGACACTCCAATCTCGTGGTCAATTCCTACAATCAAACTAACGTTTGATGCAAACAGTCTCATTTATGACAGGCAGAAAGTTCTTAATTGGGTAACTACACAGATTTTAATGGAAGGGCTGCTCTAGCTACGACCTTCGCACTAAACAATCCAAACATATGACCCCGTGGAAGCCCACATGTAAGCAGTGCTAGACTTCCTACTTTAATCCACCACACCCACCATTTGTCCCATAACTTCCTACAATCAAAATTGATTTCTATGAAAGTGACATCGTTTGGTGCAGAATTGGTGAGGGTAAATAGAAATCCTTCCATAATATCTCTTATCATTGCGTACAAAGTACAATAATCAAATATATGCATATTTTAGTAGTACTGTTTACATCCTGCAGTACTGTAGTTTGAGACTGTAGTACTTTGTTACTGGTACGTCATACGTATGGTGTTGACATAACTCACTTGCTAATATTTTATGAGGTCATGGGGCATATTGTCACACACATTGTATATCTTGGCATACAGAATATTAGTTCATATGTTCTTGAAAACTGCTATTTTATGGTGTAAATAATAGAGACTGACCATAGGCCGGTTTTATGAAGTAAAAGACAGATACAGTGACAGTAGCAACATTTGATTGAAGCTGCGATAAACTTCTCAAGGAGACAAGAAGATGCTTATAAACAAGAATTTTAAGATGCCATTACCCCCCCATTACATACGTGCCGGTGGCGGGTGCCCTACGGGGGGGGGGGTACCGCGCGGCACAGCTGGAAATATTTAAAAAATTGAAAAAAAAAGTATAGGGGGGCTTTTAAAAAGTCATGCCGTGGGTTTATTTCTTCGTGCCGCGTCTGGATTAAAACCACGCACCGCAGGATTTTTTACTCCTGCGGCACAAAATTGCACCGTCTGTGGCGCAAAAAAATGGCCTGCTGACGTCGACGGTGTCCCGCGGCATGAAATATTCACGTTATATGCCGCCGACGGTACAAGCATGTCTGCGATGTCTGCGATTTACCATTTTTCATGCAGTTGGCTGCTTCAACCACACCGCTGACAGCATCACATGCCGCGTGCGGGAGCTTGGGGCGCTGGCTTCCAATTTAACATGGGGAAACATAGCGTCGTACAGCCGGCCGGTTCATAATGCGTGCCAGTGTGGCGTAAAATGGTATAAAAACGCAAATTTCTGTTTACGGCACCGTTATAAAACGGCACAGCAACGGCATGTAAAATAACTCTTTCTAGACTCCATTGGTTATGTCATGACACACCCATATCATGAAGCTATATACATCTCTAACAACAAGTATCATTGTAACTTCTTTTATAATAGACAGTCCTGAAGCAACATAAATTCCTGCGTGTAATATCTTCCAAATTTCAAATGCACCACATTTAACCACAATATACCATAAAGATCAAACAAGATCTATGGATATGTAAAAGCTTCACATTCTACAGATTTGTTGCCAATATTTTACTCATACACAATCCCAAACAAGTGTAGCAGTAAACTTACATATTTTAAATCATTTGTAGACATCATGCCCTCTGCTATATATTAGTAGACAATGACCTACCATTAGACAATGCCCTACCATAAAGAAAATATGAACAATGACCTACCATTGTATTTATGGTTTTCTGCATAGTGTATTTTACTCATACACAATCCCAAAAATAAGCAGTAAATTGATATGATTTTTTAACATGATTCTGCACCAAATAATCACTTCAATATGAACATACATGAGAAACCAAATACAACATGATTCATAAGTTATTCCTGTTAGTTCACATATAATAAAGATACATGTAGGATCTAGCCTTAAACCAAATCTTATAACCCTAAAAAAATCTATATATACACCATGTTAACATAAAAGTGAGCTATCATGATTTTTTTATGATGAAGGCACCCAGGTCTCATTGGACCCATGATGAGTTGCTGAACATGATTGGTAAATTATTTGTTGCATTCAAATTACATTTGTTTAGGATCTAAGCCTTAAATTTGTACAATTGATCAAATTAAAAAAATACTTCACCCCATGTAATTGGACACATTGTTCTAAAATTTTGAACAGTATATTAGATTTTAAAATATCAGTTCTGCTGCTGCTATGCTGCTGCTGCTGCTGCTGCTGCTGCTGCTATCATTACATTTTTATGATCATATAGGGTAGCCGCATAGTTAAAAAGTCACATCACCCTGCCGTTGCTTCATATTGGCATCAAATTATCAACATTCAAATGTACACCTACGTATAGTACAAAGTTAATAAGCTTGCACTAGCAACAGCACCCACACCAAAGAGCCAGCATAAAAACTTTAAAAGCCTGCATACTTTCTATGTAAATGGTTACACTTGCAATTTGCTGTCATTGTATTCTAGGGATTTACATTTACACCAGGTCATTGGCAATCTTGCTCACCTCACCTGTACCTATCCTGTAATGTGTACATACAAAGGAGCAGTATGCAGCCTGTTAAATATGAGTTTGCTCAACACCCACCAGCAATCTCAATCATATGGGCATAGGCAGATCAATGGGGAAGAAGGTGGGGGTAGGAGGCATGTGCCCCCACAACACAATATTATTTTCTCGTGAACTTTGTCAAAAGTTTGAGCAAAGAATGAACAGATCTCTAGTTTATGAACATTCTTCTCATTTACTTTGATTTCACCCTCTATTCTGCCTCCAATACTCATCCTACAACACGATCTTGTAATTACACTTCTAATACAACACTTGTTCCAATATTGTTTGAAATATCATTCTAACTGCAGTACATGGTCTATCAGGGTAGGTGATGACAGCCCCACACCTTCCACAACCTGTGAGCATTCAGAATTTCAAACATTTTGAGGGCACTCATCCTCAGCACGTACCTGTAGAACTACCCCTTAACTCCTAACCATATAGGCGGTGGGCCAGCCAGAATTTTGGTACCAAATTGGTGAACAGATGATGTTATGATTTTCATAATCCTTGATACATAACTCTGACGAAAACATATGATGGCCATGTCAGATGAGTAGCTTTATTACTGAAAATCGACTTTGAACATAATGTACCCCCGAGTTCAGAGAAAATATCTGTTCAATCATAATTTGGCTGATATATAACTTTTTAATTCATTAAATATGAAAATGATTATTCATGTACATTCCTAATAGGTACCTTAGATAATAATACTGGTAATTACATTTCTCTTTCAGAAATATACAATAGACTATATGTAGACACTTTCTGCTAATTAACAACACAATCTACCATTTAGTTTTGAAAATATACTCCAAGCAAATAATGATATTTTTCAAATCTGATGCAATTTTGGCCCAAGATCTCAAAATCAACAAGAACTTTTCATTTATGTGATATTTCTTGGCAACTTTACCTTATTAGGCATTCTAAGGTACCTATTGGGAATATACATGAACAATCATTTGCATGTTTAATGAATTAAAAAGCCATGTAACAACCAAATTATGATTTAATAGATATTTTTTCTGAGCTCAGGGGTACTTTATGTTCAAAGTTGATTTTCAGTAATAAAGCTACCACTTACGGATGGCCATCATATACCATTGTAAAGCACAAAAAAGAATGAGGTTTTAGAAAATCATAATATCATCTGTTCACCTAAATTGGTACCAATTTGTCAAAAAATGGGGTCCTGGCCCACCGCCTAATATATAAACAGTATTCCCATAAGATCAATATGACGGGGGACCAATGAGACTGGGGGATTATAGAGCTGATGCCCCCTTCCTTCAGGAAGACCCCGCTGCCTTCCTAGACGACTGGGGACCTCATAACAAGTATGTATGGCAAAGCACTGCCAAACCCACATGGCATAGCAGTGATAGCACTGCCAAACCCACGGGCGATCTATACCTGTTTGGTGAAATAACGTCTGCTGTTGTTCACAAAAACGTTCAACGTTTTTTTTAAGGTCTGCGAGTAACGTGTGTCAAATATTTTACGGTATTGAATGAGCTTACAGTTTTGATACCCATACCATTGTGTGCAACAGCTTGTCTTGAAGTCATTCAGTCAACAACAACACATACCACACAACAGTGAACACACCTCCGCGAGATCAAAGAGAATTGCGATCAATACCCGTCGATAATCCCGTGCCGGACTTCATGGGCTTCAATGGCACCCTGAGACCTTTTTCGGGAAGTGGCGGAAAAATTGCCGGCGTGGTTTTTCGTTACCGCGGTGCCTAAAATGGCCATTTCGAACCGTCCGGCACCAGTATAATGACTTTTTCGTGCGGTCCATGCCATTGGCTTTCAACGCGATGACCCCCCGGGCACCAAATTTCTAACAAAAATGCTATTTTTAGTAACAAATCCACGATGCCGCGCGGCATGGACCTCGATGTAATGGGGGTTAGGAACCAGTAAAACTAACTTTTGGCGAGGCTTTCGTTCTTATCGCAAGAACTTCTTCAGGCTGAATGACAATACTTAGATTGTCACGTGACCACCATGGCGGCGATCACATGACAGCAGTGACAGGAAGACGGGGGGCAGGTCGTAGCCGGTGTCTCGGTTCATTTCAGGGCGCTGTATGCGGATCTCCACGGCTTACCTGATCTTTCTACGTAGCTCTAGTTCCTCACGTGCCACAATCTTAAAGTCTTTAGTGCTGATGGTCTGGTCCGTGTCTCGAATGTGCTCTCCTACAGCGGTGGGTACTCTCTTAGGGTTCAGGTGCTCTTTGATGCGAGTGTTTAATGTCCGTCCGCTCTCTCACCAACATAGGTGTACCTGCACTGGGGGCATTGTACCTCATAAATGATCTCGCATTTTCAGTCATCCAGAGACTTATCCTTCGGATTGAGCAACATAGATTTGATAGTGTTAAATGTTTTGTGATAGTTGCTGACTCTGTATTCACGAAACACATGAGTTAGTTTTTCAGAGATCCCTCTCACATAGGGGATGCAGACTGGGATTTTTGCACGGAACTCATTGTTTGCGTCTTTGCACGACTCTTTGACTTTTAGGTTTTGGTAAACCGATTGTTTTTCACAGGTGTCAAGGTGTCAAGAAATGGTATCTTGAAATCCACCTCTGGTTCATTGGTGAATTTAATGTTTGGATCAATGCTATTGACGTGATTCACGGGCCACACAATCAGCCCCAAAGACTACTTAAGATTGTGGCATGTGAGGAACTAGAACTATGTAGAAAGATCAGGGAAGCCGTGGAGATTCGATACGGCTCCCTTAGATGAACCGTGACACCGGCCACGACCCTGCCCCCTGTCTTCCTGTCACTGCTGTCATGTGACTGCCGCCACCATAGAAATCACATGACCAACTAAGGACTGTCATTCGACCTAAAGAAGTTGTTGCGATAAGAACGAAGGCCTCAAAAGTGAGTTTTACTGGCTCCTAATGGCATCTTCTGTGAACTCTTTTTCTTACGATTTTATTAAATTATTGCTTCACCTTACACCTTTTTGTAGATAATTATCTAATCTAATGGCACAACATGTTTTGAAATGTATAGATTGATTAACATTTTTTTTTATAAAGCAATTAGTGAAAAATTTACAACTTTGCCTGTGAAGCATATAACTGATAGTAAAACATCAAAATGACCAAAATCACTATTCAGTTACAAAATTTGTATATTTATCTAGAAAACCTTGCCTCAAATTTTTTATATTTTTCCCCTTTATCATTTTACATGCATTTTAAGTTTTAAAACCACTTATTTTCCGAATTTTCTTGCATATCAATACAAAAACGTTCATAATTCATCAACAAAATAAAAAAATCAAAATCCCTAGTAAGGTTTTCTTCAGAATGCATATATCTTCAAATATATACACGTTTGTGAAAATTTGATTTCACGGTTAGAGAGAAATATAAAAAGAAAAATTAATCCACTATGCAAACTTAGTTTTGAGAAAATGGGCTTTAAACATGGCCAATCAATATAAATTGATAGTAGTTGATGTCTATAAAATGTATCATATAAGAAAAACTATTGATGATAAAAGGTTCATTTTGAAAAGATGTTTTTCTTTATCATTTATAGCATACAAAACAATGAAAATGTAAAAATTGAATTTTTAGCCGATATAACCTTATAAGCCTGCAAAGAATGAGTCATTGTTTTTCACTCCGGGTTGGTCTTCACGAAATGGGTTGTAATGGGAAAACTATTGAAGATAAAAGGTTCATTTCAAAACATGTTGTTCTTCATAGTTTACAGTATAATAAATATTAAAAAGCTGAAAATAGAATATTTTTCCCTTTAAAGAG
>CM032660.1:57109009-57121730 GCA_019095985.1 Streblospio benedicti | reverse complement strand
TGGCTAGCATTTTCACCAATCACAGATAAAACAGAAGTTGACAGGTTTTTGCACAATGCAAGTACTAATTTATCTAACTGGTTGCAAGATCTCAGTATTGATATAAGAGTTCTATCATTCAATCCATCTATTTCATATAAACATAATTTTCGAAGCCTTACACAGTACAGTTCTATTGATGATAAAGCTATTCTGGACATAGTTCTCAAACTGCGACTTTTCACCACTAAATCACTGTCCTGTTGAGACCTCAGCATGTTTATTGACAGTGTATGCAAAGTGCTGGACTTTTCTAGCACAGCTGGGAATGTCTCATAAAAGCATCTGGTCACACACGAAGGACATGTAACAATCAGTTTCTTTGTGTGCTTTTTTTACCAATCGACAAAGATCTTGCACACTCATCTTGTCACCAATGCAAACATCTATGGTCCTCCAATTGTCTTGGTCAAAAGCAGCCTCATGCCACCTCCAACAGACCGCACTAGCATTTCTTACAAGGTCGTGGCGAGGCAGGTAACCCAGGATTTTGGCCAGAACTTCATCTGGCAAAATCATTGACATGCTTCTCAGCTGTTGCCCCTTCTGTCTGAGGTGTAGCCATATCACTCATGGGCCAACTTGCCAAGTTGTAATGGTTCGATTCCATCCACAATGTCTGAAAATGATGAAAAAGATCAACTCAGTTTTAAGTTATTCATTTGCTATATCTTATGTCTGGTTAGATTCTGGCCAATGTTTTATATGAATTTATATTAAAATTATTATGTAATTATGTTTATTGCATTTATATAAAAGAACAGAAAGTTTTTAAATGATTTTACATCTTTTATTTTGAATCGACTGCACATGCATATGGAATTTTATTATTACATCATGTTATAATCTATTGCATTTTTATAAAAGAACGAAATATTTAAAGTTATTTTACATCTTTTTTATTCATATTCACTACACATAGAATTTTATTATTACATAATAATTATCATCAATAACTAACACTTTCTCATATATAAACAGAAATTTATTAGTACATCATTTTATCAATAGTCTAGTTCTTTCTCCTGCCTCAACATACGGTAGCAATAAACCAACTTTGACGCTTTTTCATTACCCAGTCTATTCCTTATTTTGTTATGTATGATTCCAAAGTTGGAAAAAACTCTTTCTATGGATGCTGATGAGGCTGGTGAACTCATCATTTTTATTGCAAGATCAACCAATGTCGTTGGTACATTATACCTACGGAGACCTTTCCACCACACTTTAGGGTTCATTGTGACTGCTGCATCTGTGAAGAAAGACTTGGGGAAAGGTTCATCTCTTGCTTGTAGAGCTATGAATGTTGCCATTAGGCCATCATCAATGTTGGATAAAGTATCATGTACAATAATGAAATCATCATCTCTTAACTTAGCCCCTAGGTATTTCGGGTGCAAGGCATAGGCCAGCAAATGTTCAGGGGTAATTGCTTGCTGAAATCTTTTCTTCACCTTTTCAATATGAGATGCTAATGGTCCATTCTCCAATAGCATGAACCATTCATGACATGCATCAGCTATTGAAGTTGTATCAGATTGACATTTGTCAATCGCTACTGCAATCGGTTTAAGCTGCTCCATGAGATCTTTTGCATTTTTATATATATTGTGATCTTGTATTTTCTGTGCAATGGTTCTGTCTATTTCGTCTACATGGTCTTGCACAATTTACATTAGATGACTCCTATTTTTCAAATATGATTCTATGCACATAACTTGTGACTTCCATCTGGTTTCTCCCAGAAGCAATAACTTGGTGGAACTCATTTCACCTAGCCATACACTGGCTTATGGTGATCACGAAAATATTTATTGATTTCCTTTACGTGCTTAATGACATTAGACGGAGTAACATCATCTCCAAAAAGGTTTAAGAGGTGGGCAGAACAACCATAGGCTAGAAGTTCTGAATCTTCCGATTTCAATGCCTCCCTCATCTTTGCCATGTTGGCTGCATTATCCGTAACTATAGTTTTTATCGTGCAATTGTATTTTTTCTTGCATGTTACCATTGATTTGGTGCACAGGTCTTTTAAATTATTAGAGCTCTTTGACATAGTACCTGTATCAATGCTATCCAGAAAAAAAGACTTGCCATCGACCATCCACCTGATTAAGTGCTTGGAGTCCTTTATTGACTTTTACTTTAAAGAAACAGTTTGTTGTACAATAATTACAAACTTTCATGAGTTTATGCCACAAATAGGGTTTCCGCCGCCTGTCCAAAAGTGTTTTTTCAGATGGATTATGTCAACTTACATATGATAATATATGTTTTTTCCTTCATGAAATAGTTGCATATGATGTTATTTGCTTTAAAGTAACATTGCCATGTAAAATATTGACAAAACTAATAATTTTGAGGGAGATTTTGAGTTTCTGCCGGTTTAGGGGTTTCAGCCGCCTGTCCAAAAATGGTTTTTCAGATGGATTATGTCAACATACATGATATTATATGTTTTTTCTTTAATAGATTAGTTGCATATGAAGTTATTTGCTTTAAAGAAACAGTTTTCTGTAAAATATTGACAAAACTAATGATTTTAAGGGAGATTTTGAGTTTCCGCCAGTGGCGGAAGTATTTCCGCCCGGTTTAAACCGCCCGGATTAAACCGCGTTTAAACCGCCAGCGGCGGAAACCTGCCAACCCTGCCACCGTTACAACTGGAAATTGATGTCTTCCAATGCACGCATTATTGATCACTTTTACTGACTATGGTTTGCTTACTTTGACAACAAAATACTGCATTTCGTGAGTATTTGTTTAGAAAGAAGTTTATTCTTGAAGGCCATTTGGTGCATTTTTATCAAATTTACAGCCCAGAAGGGATCGTTCACAAATGACGTCACCTGATTGATTTTTTACCCCCCCCCCGTCACCTTTGAAGCACCCCCCATCCTGGTAAGTTGACGTTGAAAACAACATAGACACTCATTGAGTATGGATTTTCTTCATGATAGAATCGCATTTGACCACTCGACTGTCATGCCAATCGTAAAATTTAGCATGTAGATGTTTGATTGACACTACCTTTGTTCATGTAAATCAAACATTAGCATGCTCATTTTCACGGTTGACACTCCAACCTCATCATCAAATTCTTCATCTTTACTGCCCTATTCTGGCCTAATTTATGGGGAAAAAAGGAAAACGTATTGGAGGCAAAATGTACTAAATTGTTCAATGAACTCCAGTAACTTTAAAATTGTACATGCCCCTACATTCTCTTAGATCCCCAACCCCAGCCTCTGTAAGGCCACTATGTTTTTTTGTTTGTTTTTTAGATCAGAAAATATTCCAAATCTAATGAGGGGGGAGGTAAAAAACACATTTAAATAAAAACATGTTTTTGGGGCTATCTGAAAAATCTAATGAGGGCGATTAAAAAACAAAAACATATCTAGTCTAGGACTCACAGACCAACAACATCGCTAGCTGATTTCGACTAGATGCAAGCTGTCATGCTGTTGATACTAATTTTATAGCCATTTCAAATCAAATCAATCAAATCATTTGTTAAATTAGACATAAAACATGTCCATATAATAAGAAAACAATATAATTTGGTGGAGTGGCTCAACATGTTTGTTTTTTTTTTTTTTTTTGTGTGCTAGGTAAAACTAATGAGGGCAATGTTTTAATTTTTTTTATTTCATTTTATGTTCTATCTTTGTTGTTCGAATATCAAATTAGCTAAATATCAAATTACAATTAAAATTTCTTAAACAATATATTTCGCACTCTTCATAAGTGCCTTTTCACACTACCACCCAGGAGAAAATATCAAATTTAAGATGGACTTATTACAGATGTATAAACCCCCCCTTGAGAGGCAAGTCGCAGAGGGAGTACTAATAAGTAAAGACCAGACAAGTGATATTATACTGTTGAATAGTAAGACTGATCACAACCAACCAGCATTAAACAGGATTGCATTTGACAGTTTATTCCCAGACTAGAAGTTGCACTGCAAATATATGTAATAATCCAAATTGTATAATACTGTACAGGGTTGGCAAATGTCATGACATTTATAATAAATGTCAATAAATGTTGACATTTCATTTATTGTGCCAATTTTGACATATTTGAGCATATTGTTAATTTTTGATACATATATCCATTGTAAAACATGATTTTATAAGAAAACTGTATATGAAGAGAAATGTAAAAATAACGCTTTATATCAGAACGATAAGTGTCAAGTAAGACATTTTTATGAGCCATATATATGTCAAAATCAGAAATATAAATGTCATTAAATAATATGTTGACATTTATTATTCCCATATATGTCAAAAGGATGTGTAAAATCTGAAAAATAAATGTCATTAAGTAATATGGTGACATTTATAATTGTCATATATGTCAAAAGCACGCTTGAAATCAAAAACATAAATGTCAGGAAATGATATCTATGGCATTTTCAATTAGCCACTATCATAATGATTATTGAAAAATTATCTGTTCATAATTTTCTTGAATATACCATGTAATCCTCAAAGTCTCGGTAAGGTGACAATTTTCATAACTGAAGTTATCAGAAAGATCCTATTTACCAGATTCTCACACAAAGCATTACACTTGCCCATTATAAGTTCAGCAAACATCTACTCCTGTCTTTTAAAACAATTTCACCAGCAATATACTGGTATACCTAATACCACTCAACAAACAACACTCCAGTTAATGATTAAATAACTGGGAGTTGTAATTAGAAAAAGTCAAATACTGACACTTGCCCATGTAAAGGTTAACACTTGTCATTAAGACAAGGAGCTTTAATAATAGGCAAACCTGTGAAAATGTCTCCTCATATGTCCAAATGCTTGACCAGTTAATGTACTCAGCAAACAAATTCACTGGTGGTTGATACATTTAATTAGCATTGTGACACTATCCTTGCATTTACCTGTTTACATGTACTTGCCTCTACTTCATAATTATTGCAATAGAACTTATATGGGAATACTAAAGGTTAACATATTTCTTAATGACATTTATTTTTTTGATTTCACACGTCCTTTGACATATATGGCAATAATAAATCAAAACGTATCACTTTTTAAATTATTTCTCTGATTTCATGCGTCCTTTTGACATATATTGGAATTATAAATGTCAAAATGTATTGCTTATTGACATTTATTTCTCTGATTTCACGCGTTCTTTTGACATATATGGGAATTATAAATGTCAACATGTATTACTTTATTTACATTTATTTCTCTGATTTCACCAGTCCTTTTGACATATATTGGAATAATAAATGTCAACATATGTTACGTATTGACATTTATTTTTCTGATTTCACTCGTCCTTTTCACATACATGGGAATTATAAATGGCAACTTATAACTTAATGATATTGATTGTTCTGATTTCATGAGTCCTTCTGACATATGAATGGCTAAATGACTTGCGAATTTTAAGAAAAATAATGTCATAAATGTCAAAACAACTTGCGAATTTTAAGAAAAATAAATGTAAGGACTTTTTCCTAAAATAAATGTCATAACTGTTCACATAAGTCGCTCAATATATGTCAATGCCAACCCTGATACTGTAGGTAGATTTATTTAGAGAAGTACTAGTTGTAATGTAATGTTATTGTACCAGTAGTTAGTGTGAAAAGGCACCTATGAAGAGTGCGACATATATTATTATATATATTTAAGAAATCTTAATTGTAATTTGATATTTAGCTAATTTGATATTCGAACAACAAAGAAAGAACATAAAATAAAAATGAGACCAAATGTTGTTCACTACATGAAAAAGACTCTTATATGGATGTTTAAAAAAAACATGTTTGTTTTTTTGTTATGCGCTAGGTGAAACTAAAGAGGGCGATGGTCTAAAACAGAGAAAAAAACATAGAGAACTGCACACCCAGTTTGTGCATTTTAATGTTTAAACAACAGCTATTAATGTACCCACAATAGTGTTTGATGTGTCAAAATAAAGCTACTTACTTATATTGTCGCATGATAAACACAATTATCATGATTCATTAAAATTATATGATCTATGGTGCAATTTGTTGCATGCACACCCAGTTCGTGCGTGGTGATAATTTGAACATGTTTATTTACATTAGATCTTAGTAGAAATTTTATTTTTTCACTTTGGCACCGGGAAAGCAATAATTTTTAAAGTAGTAATATTGTGTGCTAATTGTTTGGAGCATAAGAATTTTATTTAAATAACACACGAACTGGGTGTGCACTGCTCTAGTGGCCTAAGCTGTAAACATATAAGATGCATTGTTTTAACAGATAATTCATATATAAATTTTTATGTACCATATATAATTCACTGGTGAATATGGATATATGTCTGAAATAAATTTATCCTCATCCTTGTTGTAACCTTGATCAGCGAACCATTCTACTTAAATTTTAGTTGTCGGATAATGAAATGGCCTTCTACATATATTGTTTCTTTGTACACATTTGTAATTCATAGTAAACACAAAATGAATTTAAAACAAAAAAAATACATTAAGATTATCTTTGATGAAAGTATTGATGATTTTCTTTACAATTTTGACTTTTGATTGTCATATAACATTCTACAAAATAGTTCTTTAGTTCACATTTATCTAATCACAAATGTATGTGTATTGAAAATTAACATACAAAATGGTGAAATTTTAGCCTTTCTGAAGTATGATTGAGCTTTAAGCAAAGAATATAAGTTATACTCACCCTGGAGACTGGAATATCTTTATTCAGTCACTGGACTTGCTTTTCTTCAGATGAATTGGCCTTTATAGTAAAATTGAAGGCTGATTTTGTCACATTGATATGAACTGTGTTATGCTCTATGTATAACTGACCCCTGTGATATGTATACTACATGCAGGTGTAAGGAAGTTAAGCAGTTGACTATTTAAAGCCAAAGTACTTGATACAGCACAGGCAGGAGTCATGGACAAAAGGTGAGAGGTGTACTTTTTATAAGTAACCTTTGACCTCAATAAACCTTATGGTATATGTAGGACACAGATTGAAAACTGCAGCATTGGGCTTTTTTCACAATATAGACTGCAGGCTTCAGTTGGTTTCTCTGGCAAATTGGAAAGCTTACTTCATGTCTAATGGTGGTCCTTAAAAATGCCAAGTGAAGGATATGAAATGAAATACACTTCCATGATATGACATGACAATCTTTATATAGCAATATTTCATATGACTGGTCTGTGCCATGTTCACAAAGCAATGAAGATCTCCCTAATGCTTAGGAATAGCAGATTTATGTTTGCATAGATCAACATACATTCCTGATTACCTTTTAATAGGGAATTCAAATCAAAATCAAATAGAACATTTTCCTAATGCCACTGGCCTACAATCAAATACAATAAACCTAATACTGGCTGCAATCATTTCCGCCATATTGAGAATATTCATTGAACACATCTTTGAAGATGTTAATTATTTCTCTGTTGAAAATTTGTGGGAAAGTTCCATCATAGAGTCCAGCAGAATTTAGGAGGTGCGTGTTTTGTGGAACAGATGATGTTTTATGATTGATTCTTGTACTTTGACAAGTCCTAAGCGGGATTCTGCCGGGTGCAACTTTTGCACCCGTGAAGAAATTTTTTTACTGGTGAAAATCAAAATAGTTGCCCTGAAACGCAACAATCTCCCATAACTCCATTAATATCTATTTTAGAAAGATAAGTTTAGTGTGTTTATTACTATTTTTGAGGACCTCAAAGTTGAACGTACCAACAGGTTGATCTAATATGCTTAATCAATACGTATAACATGGATTTTATTGACAAAAAACAAAATGGTCCAGGAAAAGCCAAAATCTCCCAAAATTTCCTTAATTTTTAGGTTAGAAGCATGATTTTAGTATCTCTACCTATATTTGCAAGGTCTAGCAAGTTGATGGTAACATATTTTTTTTATTCATTATGTATGCATGTAAAAAGGATTTTATTGGAAAAAATCATAATGACCTCTCCTGGAATACAATGTGGGAACGTTCCATCAAATGAAAAGGTCTTTATAGTAAATCAAATAGTAATTTTGAATCCTACCACTCAAATCTGACATGCCCCTAAATCCTGTATTCTGATTGGTTTAGAAGTAGAACCAAAAAAACAGACGGAGAATATTTCTCCATTTCGGCGACCTAATCCGGGTTCCTACATATTCTGAAACTGAGTCACACTTTCCCTTTTACTCAAATAATCACATCAAAAATATTGTCAACATGGTCATCTTCACCGCACACTTAGACTATGTTTAATAACGATAACGATAACGATAAAACCGTTTATTTCAGATATGTAAAATTTTACAATTTTACAATCCATATAAATAAAATTATATATATAGTATATACATAATAGCTAACATTATTCAAAATTCTAAAAATACACATATTACAGTTAATAATTTTTAGGTATTAAAAATTATACAGTGTTCTGTTTCACCTGTTTGATTGACTACAGTCAATATAAAATACAGAATTAACAATGGTTCTAATTAAAATATTATTACTCTTATGGATAAGTTGTCTAAAAACCATATATCAACTGTCGCCGATTTCATTAAAAGATTTGACATTATACTGTGACATTAAAAGCCTCACTTCATTCCTATCTATATTAAGAAAGTTTTTAAAAACTCTATTATATGCACTCTTTATCTTTCTA
Organism: Streblospio benedicti; assembly: GCA_019095985.1. Taxonomy (NCBI): domain Eukaryota; kingdom Metazoa; phylum Annelida; class Polychaeta; order Spionida; family Spionidae; genus Streblospio; species Streblospio benedicti. The sequence goes on along the minus strand of CM032660.1, from coordinate 57,113,014 downwards.
AACCGAAGAAGTAAAATTCTCCATTGACTTATACAGTAAAAACTTGCACAATACGCTTTAAATAGTTTAAATTTGATTTCATTACTGCTAAATTTGAATCTTTTTAATAAGAACATTGCCTCTTGCATAAATACTCCTTATTTGTCTCTTTATATCACAGTCATCTTTCATTGTATCAGTAAGAAGCACACCAAGATATTTTTATGCCAATAACACAGCATCATCCGCATAAAACAGGTGGTTAACTTGACAATCATTTAAAACACACCCATCTCTCAGTCTATTAAGATTTACACTGATCTCATCAGTATACAAATTGTAGAAAAAGGTGACAATATACTACCCTGTCGAACTCCATTACTAACATTAAAAGGTTCGGAAACATATCCATTCCATCTAACATAAAAATATTGTTTACTGTACCATACATATAAGATTCTAACAATCAATATTGGTAACTTCCTATCAATCAGCTTTTTAAATAGGGTCCAGGATTAACCTTATCAAAGGCTTTGCTTGCATCAAGAAAACATATATACATCGGACTACCAGCATGAGTGTAATAAAGCGAGCACGTAGTTAAGAATAAAAAACACTTTTACTATTTGAAATGATTTTGATTTATTGGAAGATATCATTATATGTAATTAAGTCATTAGACATATGACTCCAAGTCAGGTTTATCTACCTTTATGAAGCACAGTTTACATTTATACAAGTTAAAAGATTACAACTAACCTGGGATTCACTCATGTCAATATCATATGAATGTCTTTAATGTTCTAGGATCCACTCCTTTACACATGGAGCTTATTTCTCCAATTTGTTTATAAAGTTGTGAACCAATGCACAAGTTTTATTAGAATTCGAGCAAATTTTACAATTCAATTAGCTGTAACTTTTACTGAAACATGATGTAATGTACTAGTATTCATATTCCGCTAAGAGTTTTTGTGGACACCAGCATTTTAATTCTAACTAATACAAACAATTTAAAAAAAAATTGGCGAAGGAAGAAATAATGTTATGAGCCAAAATGATCTAAAATAAAATCGATATCAGGATCTTAGGCATCACAAATTTTAATATCATGTCAATGACTTTTAATGAAATAGGATAGACTCCTTTCCACACAGACTTATCTCCTCCATTTGTTTGTATAGTGGATGGTCGGAATGTCCAACCAATATACTCATTGCTTCCAGGGTTGTTAAGTGCCTAATACTAAAACTTAGCCACGGAACATATGGTACAAAACGCCGTGGCTGCCGTGGCGTCCCGGAAAGCTATTTGATGATATCCATTGTTTTCTATGGCTTTTGACATCATACATAACGTTCATGGCGTCATTCCGTGTTGCAAAGACTCTGACCATCATACATAACGTCCCGGGAGTCTGGCCTTACTTTATGATGATATCCATTGTGTTCTATGGTAGATATAATACAATATTCCGTGTTTTCAAGGATTTTGACATCATAAATAACGTCCCATGGCGTCCAGGCGTTCCGTGTTTTTCAAAGACTCGACCTGTTTTCTAGGGTAGAAGAGGTTCCGTGTTTTCAAGGACTCTGACCATCAAACACAACAGCAAGTATTTTCTATTTGAAAGAAACCCATTGTTTCATCCCTAGTAAATAATTGAACCCATTCCGTACACATGCATCCCCTATCTGAAAACTTTGAGCGTTCAGCATTCACGTTGAACGTGCAGGATGGAGCATTTTACAAAATCATTACTTGGAATTTACACTGAATGATTATTAGATATAAGTAATGTATATGAAAATGAATAACTAAACAAAACAAAAATACGCCATTTCCAAATAATCATGAATCAGTATGATTATGTATGTCCTGGGTTGTCAGCGTTTCGCCATTTCGTTTGTATAGCGCCGTTCCGTCCGTGGGCCGTTCCGTCCCGTGGGCAATTTACGTGCCGTGTTCCGTTCCGTCCAGTAGGCCTTGTTAAGTTCTGTGCAAGTTTAACAATACCATGGCCATCAACTGTAATCGAGTCATGATGAACTAGCAAGCATATTTTCTCAAGAGTTGTACTCGTGGCTAGAAGCTCTAGTCCTTGAGGTGATTCCACTTGAAATTAACATATCCACACGTGTCAATTTACTTAAAGCGATTACCTCAGTGCTTTGTCTGTCATTAATGGACTATATACAGAAAGAAAGTTCAAATGCTTGCATTCTGTCATCCAATAAATAATTGTATCTTCCTCTATAAGCCCACTGTGACACTAATATCAATAGTTGTTATGGCGAAACTCTCAAGTGTTTCAATTTCCCAAGGCATATCCAATCTGTACGAACACTGAAGTTTGCATAAATGTCTAATACTTGTAGCATCGAACAGCAATCCACCAGCTTCTTCAAAAGAACGATCTGATACGCTTATTCTTGGGACATCGTACAATGGCTTGTGTCAACTGGCTAGCATTTTTACCAATCACAGATAAAACAGAAGTTGACAGGTTTTTGCAGTGAGAGCAATACATAATATATCTAAGTTTTTTGCATGATCTCAGTATTGATATAAGAATTCTATCATTCAATCCATCTAGTTGATATAAAACTATTTTTTTAAGATGTACACCACAATGTTGTCCTATTGACCGTAAAACTATTTGTGAGCTAGTTCTTGTACTTTTTTTGTTACTTTTCACAGCTAAATCAGTGTTAGAGGAATCCTGTCCATATTTCTGTACGTTCAGTATCAGTGTATGTAAAGTGCTGCACTTTTCTAACACCTTTGTGAACATTTCGTCAAGCAGCTTTTCTTCTAACTTTACATGTAGAATTTTGGTGCTGCTTTTTACCAATCGTATAAGATCTTGTATGTTCATCTTGCCACCTACAGCAACATCTATCTCCTTCCAATTGTCTTGGTCAAAAGCAGCCTCATGCCACCTCCAACAGACCGCACTAGCGTTTCTCACCAGGTCGTGGCGAGGCAGGTAACCCAAGATTTTGGCCAGAAGTTCCAAGGGTAAATAATTGATGTGGACTTCCTCACTTGTAGGCACATCTTCATGGGTAAAATTGCGCGGTTTACTTCTAAGGTTGTAATGGTTTGATTCCATTCTCGACAGTGTGTCTGAAAATGATGAACAATATAAAGCCATATTGCTAATTACACACAGATTTATATGATAATGTTAACTCTTGGCACAAGACATTAATATTTTCTTGGTTGGCAATTGGGTATGGACTTCTTCCTTGGAGTCTGGTATTTTTAAATATATAAAAATAAATATCAAATAACAAGAGCAATGACTTGTCAGCGTATGTGCTCCTGAAATGATTGGCACTACCAATGATCAATTGTAAGCCACAACTTAACAAATATGGATGTCTACAATTATGAACTACTTAGGAAACTATTCCTACGTTACACTGTGATGCTTTACAATTTTCTGTGATATTCAATAAACTCACCTTATGATGTTCAATGTTTGAAGATAAGATAGTTGAAACCTTTTTATTTTCCTTCAAAATAAATTGCAAATTTGGATGGACAATGAAATAACAATATTCTGTATGAACTTTTGTATTAAACCTGACAAGTTACAATACATGTGACAAGGCAATGTTGGTGTCAGCTGTGTACATACATAATACTGTAGGATTAACAGTGCCAATGCTTAGATGTTGTCAGCTGATCTCTTAATCCTTAATCCTTCTGTTGTTATGTTTTGATTCATGCTCTGTATTATATTCATGTAATATTGATACTGCAAGGTTGAAAATATTTAATTAAAATGTGAATAAAAAAGATGTTGGTTCTATCATTAAAATAAGAAAAATCATCACAGAATCTAAAGCTCTATTTGGTTCCATTTTATAAATATTTAATTAGTTATATAGCTTCCTCTTGGAACCTGTCATTTTGTCTTTGCAGCAAGACTTTCGCTCTTCTCTCAAGAGCTTCGTCAGGCCTAATCTGTGGTGGTCATGTGACCCAGTGACAGGATCTTTTCATTAGGCCTGACGA
>CM032660.1:57095183-57108909 GCA_019095985.1 Streblospio benedicti | reverse complement strand
CAACACCAAGCGAGAAGCCCCCAAAATATCAGCACCCACATATGCCGGGCGCCAGCGGAGTCTTCCTTCGAGATGTGGCGTGCCTCCCTTGAGGACATGTTCGCATACTTACAATGGCCAGAAAATGATCCCCAACGACTACTGTTATTACCCACCGTCTTAACAGGATTTGCAAAAGGTACACTTTAATAGTTTGAAACCACAAGAAAAGTCTGATTACAAAACAGCAATGCTACACATGTCAAACACTTTCTCAATCACGAACCAGCCTCCCAGTGCGAGCAGCTCTCCCTCGCTTTTACACAGGCGTCAAGGCCTAACTGAATCAGTAAGGGACTACTCCCTCCGAAATTATAAAAAGGATGCAAGAGTGTAACATCCTAGATGCTGACAGACAACTGGACATTTACATCCAAAACCTTCGCCAAGATATCGCACAAAAAGTTCTAATGATGCTGCCTACCGCTGCGAAACTTGCGCTGAAACAGCAGCGGCCCGAACAACATTGAACATTGTCCCCAGACCAACAGATGTCTTTCCAAGGCTAGAAGGACAGTGGTACTGTAGTAACTTACCGCGCCTCTCAGTCAGTCGAGGAGATACAATGCACGCACCCACAATCACCAACATGAAATAATGGCCCCCCAATGACGGGTTTCTAGTTGCCTTGTGCATCGGAGAGGGAGGCCGAACCGCACAGCGAAGCCTGCTCTGTCTACGTCCAACCTCCTCGACCCTGGGGCTAATGGACAGTGGTACTGTAGTAACTTACCGCGCCTTCTCAGTCAGTCGAGGAGATACAATGCACACACCGACACGTCACATACGTGCCCACCACAGTACGCCTGGACCAGCAATTACACGCACACACACTCCCACACCAATCAACTTCATGACAAAACAGAATACGGAAAATCATGGGCCAGTCTGCACAACTCATATTCCTTATGCTGCTATTCTTCACCCGCTCCCCTTTCATTAATTGGGAGCGATTACAGTAAAATCATTTCAATATTCACACCACTCCACGAGTATCATTCATACCGGGTTGTTCTATCCCCCGCCTACCCGTATAATGGTCACCAACCTGACGCCTTAATCACCAACCTGATACCTTGGTAACGCTCTTTTCTGCAACACCACTTGTAAAGTTACCAAAGGACACACATGCCACCTCATTGCACACTAATCGTTACATCAATACCCGGAACGCAGTCACCAACCGGTCACACACATCTGGAATCACTCTCGACTCCCCTCACGACGCCAAAGTCATACTGTTAACCACACACACACCAGCTCAATGTCCAGACACTTCACGTCAATGCATACACGACCACTTCAGGCCTATCACCCCACCAGGACCTCCGACAACCAGACCACCTTCTCCACCAAGGACAATGATCAACGCCACTTCCAAGGACTATTTGTGCCATTGCCTAATGAACTGTAGTTTATTGATACTGTTATAATTTTATAGATAGATATGTAGCTTCGAAATTTTAGTAAATATGTTATATCGATTGATTTACCATATCACTGATTTATATGTTGTTATAACCTCACTTTTAGAATTAGAAATTGGTAGTTATGTTAGCACGCTTAAACTTTTATTTTATTTACCATGTTATTGCTTTATACCTTTTTATTATGATCATGCTATATTTCGTCACAATTGTAGGTCACACTTGTTTCACTGCGCCATGCCTTGCACCGCGCCTGTGCCTACCACTTGTAAAGTAGCTTATCAGTTGATGTTAGTAGTTTATCGCGGCCTGTACTGCCGTTTTTACATGTTTCATTTACCACTTTAAAATGTTACACATTTATTTCGTTTTAATGCTACAGAAATGATGTTGTCACTTTGCATTTCTATAATTCGCGATTTCATGTACATGTTACGTAGCTTAGTAATGCATGCTCATATTGATTGTAAATGAACACTGTGAATTGTTTGTATGGAACCATAACCCGACCCCGTGCTCACCTCACAGCCTCTCTACGATCTCCACTATTTCATAGCCCTCGATCGTATATTTATACATTAAAATATCACTTTCATTCAGAAAGATCATTTTAATGTTTGCAAATCTCATTGGAAAGCTGTCTTTTGCTGGCTCGTTGAATTGATGACTTTGCTACTGATCTACGCTTTGTATATACGAGAACCATCGAAGTTGTGGCTTCAGTGTACTGACTACTCCCTAGGGAGTTTTACAGATGCATAAAAAGCTTGCTCCAATGACCTGGAGTGTATAATCTCATCTAACACCCAAACAATATGATACCCTCAACAGCCTGTAACATGATCCTTTTATAATCTGGAAAATTTAAAAGTCATGATTTTTCTCCTTGGTTATTTTCTATACTTATTGTTATTATACTTAAGTCAAATTAAAACTACAAAGACAGAACACAGAATATGTATTAGACACCTTTGACAAGCATTGGCACTGTTTTAATTCATGAATATTACAGACATGAATCAAAACATAACAACAGAAGGATTAAGGACATCTGACAACATTGCCTTGTCACAGTATTATGTATGTATTGCCTTGTCACAACTTGTCAGGTTTAATACAAAAGTTCATACAGAATATTGTTATTTCATTGTCCATCCAAATTTGCAATTTATTTTGAAGGAAAATAAAAAGGTTTCCACTATCTTATCTTCAAACATTGAACATCATAAGGTGAGTTTATTGAATATCACAGAAAATTGTAAAGCATCACAGTGTAACGTAGGAATAGTTTCCTAAGTAGTTCATAATTGTAGACATCCATATTTGTTAAGTTGTGGCTTACAATTGATCATTGGTAGTGCCAATCATTTGAGGAGCACATACGCTGACAAGTCATTGCTCTTGTTATTTGATATTTATTTTTATATATTTACAAATACCAGACTCCAAGGAAGAAGTCCATACCCAATTGCCAACCAAGAAAATATTAATGTCTTGTGCCAAGAGTTAACATTATCATATAATTCTGTGTGTAATTAGCAATATGGGTTTATATTGTTCATCATTTTCAGACACGCTGTCGAGAATGGAATCAAACCATTACAACCTTAGAAGTAAACCGCGCAATTTTACCCATGAAGATGTAGCTACAAGTGGGGAAGTCCACATCAATTATTTACCGTTGGAACTTCTGGCCAAAATCTTGGGTTACCTGCCTCGCCACGACCGGGTGAGAAACGCTAGTGCGGTCTGTTGGAGGTGGCATGAGGCTGCTTTTGACCAAGACAATTGGAAGGAGATAGATGTTGCTGTAGGTGGCAAGATGAACATACAAGATCTTATACGATTGGTAAAAAGCAGCACCAAAATTCTACATGTAAAGTTAGAAGAAAAGCTGCTTGACGAAATGTTCACAAAGGTGTTAGAAAAGTGCAGCACTTTACATACACTGATACTGAACGTACAGAAATATGAACAGGATTCCTCTAACACTGATTTAGCTGTGAAAAGTAACAAAAAAAGTACAAGAACTAGCTCACAAATAGTTTTACGGTCAATAGGACAACATTGTGGTGTAAATCTTAAAAAAATAGTTTTATATCAACTAGATGGATTGAATGATAGAATTCTTATATCAATACTGAGATCATGCAAAAACTTAGATATATTAAGTATTGCTCACTGCAAAAACCTGTCAACTTCTGTTTTATCTGTGATTGGTGAAAATGCTAGCCAGTTGACACAAGCCATTGTGCGATGTCCCAAGAATAAGCTCTTATCAGATCGTTCTTTGAAGAAGCTGGTGGATTGCTGTCCGATGCTACAAGCATTAGACATTTATGCAAACTTCAGTGTAAGTACAGATTGGAAATGCCTTGGGAAATTGAAACACTTGAGAGTTCTCGCCATAACAACGATTGATATTAGTGTCAATAGTGGGCTTATAGAGGATGATACAATTATTTATTGGATGACAGAATGCAAGCATTTGAACTTTCTTTCTGTATATAGTCCATTAATGACAGACAAAGCACTGGAGGTAATCGCTTTAAGTAAATTGACACGTGTGGATATGTTAATTTCAAGTGGAATCACTCCTCAAGGGCTAGAGCTTCTAGCCACGAGTACAACTCTTGAGAAAATATGTATGCTAGTTCATCATGACTCGATTACAGTTGATGGCCATGGTATTGTTAAACTTGCACAGAACTTAACAACCCTGGAAGCAATGAGTATATTGGTTGGACATTCCGACCATCCACTATACAAACAAATGGAGGAGATAAGCTCTGTGTGGAAAGGAGTCTATCCAATTTCAGTAAAGTCATTGACATGATATTAAAATTTTTGATGCCTAAGATTCTGATATCGATGTTATTTTAGATCATTTTGGCTCATAACATTATTTCTTCCTTCGCCAATTTTTCTTTAAATTGTTTGTATTAGTTAGAATTAAAATGCTGGTGTCCACAAAAACTCTTAGCGGAATATGAATACTAGTACATTACATAATGTTTCAGTAAAAGTTACAGCTAATTGAATTGTAAAATTTGCTCGAATTCTAATAAATCTTGTGCATTGGTTCACAACTTTACAAACAAATTGGAGAAATAAGCTCCATGTGTAAAGGAGTGGATCCTAGAACATTAAAGACATTCATATGATATTGACATGAGTGAATCCCAGGTTAGTTGTAGTCTTTTAACTTGTATAAATGTAAACTGTGCTTCATAAAGGTAGATAAACCTGACTTGGAGTCATATGTCTAATGACTTAATTACATATAATGATATCTTCCAATAAATCAAAATCATTTCAAATAGTAAAAGTGTTTTTACTCCTTAACTACACGTGCTCGCTTTATTAAACATAGTCTAAGTGTGCGTGTGAAGATGACCATGTTGACAATATTTTGATGTGATTATTTGAGTAAAAGGGAAAGTGTGACTCAGTTTCAGAATATGTAGGAACCCGGATTAGGGTCGCTGAAATGGAGAAATATTCTCCGTCTGTTTTTGGTTCTACTTCTAAACCAATCAGAATACAGGATTTAGGGGCATGTCAGATTTGAGTGGTAGGATTCAAAATTACTATTTGATTTACTATAAAGACCTTTTCATTTGATGGAACGTTCCCACATTGTATTCCAGGAGAGGTCATTATGATTTTTTCCAATAAAATCCTTTTTACATGCATACATAATGAATATAAAAAAAATATGTTACCATCAACTTGCTAGCACTTGCAAATATAGGTAGAGATACTAAAATCATGCTTCTAACCTAAAAATTAAGGAAATTTTGGGAGATTTTGGCTTTTCCTGGACCATTTTGTTTTTTGTCAATAAAATCCATGTTATACGTATTGATTAAGCATATTAGATCAACCTGTTGGTACGTTCAACTTTGAGGTCCTTAAAAATAGTGATAAACACACTAAACTTATCTTTCTAAAATAGATATTAATGGAGTTATGGGAGATTGTTGCGTTTCAGGGCGACCATTTTGTTTTTCACCAGTAAAAAAATTTCTTCACGGGTGCAAAAACTGCACCCGGCAGAATCCCGCTGAGGACAAAGTACAAGAATCAATCATAAAACATCATCTGTTCCACAAAACACGCTCCTCCTAAATTCTGCTGGACTCTATGATGGAACTTTTCCCACAAATTTTCAACAGAGAAATAATTAACATCTTCAAAGATGTGTTCAATGAATATTCGCAATATGGCGGAAATGATTGCAGCCAGTATTAGGTTTATTGTATTTGATTGTAGGCCAGTTGCATTAGGAAAATGTTGTATTTGATTTTGATTTGAATTCCCTATTAAAAGGTAATCAGGAATGTTTGTTGATCTATGCAAACATAAATCTGCTATTTCTAAGCATTAGGGAGATCTTAATTGCTTTGTGAATATGACACAGACCAGTCATATGAAATATTGCTATATAAAGATTGTCATGTCATATGGAAGTGTAATTCATTTCATATCCTTCATTTGGCATTTTTAAGGACCACCATTAGACATGAAGTAAGCTTTCCAATTTGCCACAGAAACCAACTGAAGCAACTATATTGTGAAAAAGGCCAATGCTGCAAGTTTTCAATCTGTGTCCTACATACATGTATACCATAAGGTTTATTGAGGTCAAAGGTTACTTATACAAAGTACACCTCTCACCTTTTGTCCATGACTATGCTTGTATCAAGTACTTTGGCTTTAAATAGTCAACTGCCTAACTTCCTTACACCTGCATGTAGTATACATATCACAGGGGTCAGTTATACATAGAGCATAACACAGTTCATATCAATGTGACAAAATCAGCCTTCAATTTTACTATAAAGGCGAATTCATCTGAAGAAAAGCAAGTCCAGTGACTGAATAAAGATATTCCAGTCTCCAGGGTGAGTATAACTTACATTCTTTGCTTAAAGCTCAATCATTAAATTATTCTTACTTCAGAAAGGCTAAAATTTCACCATTTTGTATGTTAATTTTCAATACACATACATTTGTGATTAGATAAATGTGAACTAAAGAACTATTTTGTAGAATGTTATATGACAATCAAAAGTGAAAAATTGTAAAGAAAATCATCAATACTTTCATCAAAGATAATCTTAATGTTTATTCTTTGTTTTAAATTCATTTTGTGTTTACTATGAATGACAAATGTGTACAAAGAAACAATATATGTAGAAGGCCATTTCATTATCCGACAACTAAAATTTAAGTAGAATGGTTCGATGATCAAGGTTACAACATGTTAAGGATGAGGATAAATTTATTTCGGACATACATCCATATTCACTAGTGAATTATATACAGTACATAAAAATTTATGTATGAATTATCTGTTAGTTAATTAAACATTTTAGAACAATGCATCTTATATGTTTATTTCACAGGGGTTGGGGGTGGAGGTCAAAAGAGAATGTTGAGGGGCATGTACAATTTAAAATATGAAGTTAATTAAACATTTTAGAACATTTTGTCTTCAATACGTTTTCCATTTTTAAACAAATTAGGTGAAATAGGGCAGTAAAGTTTGTAGGATTTGATGACTAGATTGGAGTGTCAACCGTGAAATAATGAGCATGCTGATGTTAGATTTTAAATCACATGCTATCACATGCATGGGCAGAGTCAGTTTGAAATGGTGACCTAGTTTAAATTGTGCTGTTGGAGCATGTATAATTTAGCATGTTGTAAAAATATGCACTCAGTGATAGAATGTTTATTTTCCAACAGTAGCAAAGTGTGAGGACAAACACGATTTTTCTATACCTTGCTCTTGTAGTTTACAGAACCTTAAGCAAAGATTAAAAACTGGAAATATAAACCAAAGTATACATTAAGGTGTATACCGTAATCGATTTTATTAGTGCGCACACCCCTGTAAATGCATATTAGATATTATACAAATCTTGCCCTTTTTACTGGTGCCATTGTAAAACTATAACAAGCCGGTATTATTCCGTATTCGGATTACCACATAACCATCCGGGCGCGTTGTGTCATCATGTTCTGTGGGGTCAAAGTGAGAAAAATGCGTAAACCGCGAAAGATTGTTGGGATGCGCTTGTAGTTTGTTTTTGTTTTTTGCTGAAATTTGTTTTTGTAAGCGCACTGTGTGCTTATCAGAACAAATACGGTAGCTTGTCTCTGGGAAAAGTTGGGATTTACATTCAAACATGCCGCGAAATAGCTTTTGTTCTGTAGAATCCACTGACTAATTCAATAAAGATAAACGAGTAAAGTATACTTACATTTCAATGTTAACCAAAATCATCCAAATTTACATAATTTCCTCTTTAGAGACACATTGCCATGTTTGCTTTATGTTCTAAATACATTTGTACACCTAGAAGGGTACTCATTGGAGCACAACTGGTCCCAGCACCTTTAGCAGTTTAAATTGTCTCCTATGATTTTCATTGGACGGCCAATTATGGCTCATGACACCCCAGTATTGTGCCATTGATCTATCAATGAATGTGTCCCACCGAGTACCGTAATTCTAGACACGTTTACTCTCGACGTTCAACGTACCATGGTGTACACGCCAGTGTAGAAAATATAAACAGTAAAATTTACCGTAAAAAATTTACCGTTTCATCATTTTCAGACATTGTCGGGATGGAATCGAACCATTACAACTTAAGGCATAAACGCCGCAAGTTGGCCCATGAGGATATGGCAAGTGAGACGGACATCGCTACACCTCAGACAGACATCGCTACACCTCAGACAGAAGGGGCTACAGCTGAGAAGCATGTCAATGATTTGCCAGATGAAATTCTGGCCAAAATCCTGGGTTACCTGCCTCGCCACGACCTTGTGAGAAACGCCAGTGCGGTCTGTTGGAGGTGGCATAAGGCTGCTTTTGACCAAGACAATTGGAAGGAGATAGATGTTCGTATTGGTGACAAGATGAGTGTGCAAGATCTTTGTCGATTGGTAAAAAAAAGCACAAAGACACTGATTGTTACATGTCCTTCGTGTGACCAGATGCTTTATGAGACATTCCCAGCTGTGCTAGAAAAGTCCAGCACTTTGCATACACTGATAATGAACATGATGAAATCTCAACAGAACAGTGATTTAGTGGTGAAAAGTCGCAGTTTGAGAACTATGTCCAGAATAGCTTTATCATCAATAGAACTGCATTGTGGTGTAAATCTTCGAAAATTATGTTTATTTGAAATAGATGGATTGAATGACAGAACTCTTATATCAATACTGAGATCTTGCAACCAGTTAGATAAATTATCACTTGCATTCTGCAAAAACCTGTCGACTTCTGTTTTATCTGTGATTGGTGAAAATGCGAGCCAGTTGACAGGATTGATGGCAAATTTTCGAAGGGATAAACGCTTATCTGAACGTTCAATTGAAAATCTGGTGGATAGTTGTACCATGCTAACGTCATTACACATTTATGCAAACTTCAGTATTCGTACAGATTTGAAATGCATTGGAAAGTTGAAACGCTTGCGTTTTCTGGCAATAAAACCCATCTACCATGGGACATGTATAGATGATGATACAATGATTCATTGGATAACAGAATGCAGGGATTTGAGATATCTTTTATCTATGTAGTCCAATAGTGACAGACAATACACTGGAGGCAATCTCTTCAAGTAATTTGAAATGTGTTGATATGATAATTCCAAGTAGAATCACTCATGAAGGACTTGAGCATTTAGTCAGGAGTAGAAGTCTAATCTGCATACATATAACAGTTGATCATGACAATGTTCCAGTCGATGCAAATGAAATTGTGAAACTTGCACAGAACTTAAAAACCCTGGAAACAATGAAAATATTTGTTAGACATTCCAACCATCCACTATACAAACAAATGAAGGCGATAAGTTCTGTGTGGAAAGGAGTCTTTCCTATTTCATTATTCATTTCTTCACAAATTATTTCACCCAAAATTTTTCAGGGTTGCGTTTCGTGCAGTATAAAACTAGTTTTGTTAATACAGGTGTATGAAACTGTAAAAATACCCAAATCGTTCAAAACTGTACAAAACTGTACAAACCCTAGATAACTGGGTAAAACCTGGATAAAACTGGACAAAATCAAAACTAATTAACTTTAGTATGAGCTTTCATTCTGATAGGCTCACAAGCTCTGCACACAAATCCTTCTCCAACACAATTAGAAACCAAGTAAAATCTTAACCCATGTCACTTACCTTAACTGTATTTCATAACACCATTGTCCTTACTGGCTGCCATAACTGGAAGTGACTAACTGCTAATTTCTATTCATGGTTTGAATACACATAACTGGCTTGAATATTGCTTTCACATACATGTCTATCAATTCTATAGGGTTTTGAATTATTACAGAGTTGTACAAGATAAAATACATGTTTGTGGAGAATGTAAGTCAGTATGAAATTAAAATAAACAGGCCATTTAATTTTGTCCAGTTTTAACTAACAAAAGCTATACAAGCATTATTATCTTTCATGTAGCTTATATATTTATAAAAATGCATGTATCAGCTGGCATGTATTAAGCAATTTTTTAAATATATATATTTACGTACAGTTTTGTACAGTGTCTTACATTAAGTTTTTAAACCAATAGTTAAAACATGCTTGTAAGAAACCCTAACAACCCTGTATGTTAATTGCTTATATATCCATATATATGCATTTATCAAGCATTCTTTAAAAAAGTATACATTACTTATTATATTATATGACTTATAAAAACCCATTTAAGACAGATATAGCTATAGAATAACAAATTATTAAGTTTTAAGTTTAAATATGCACGGTTAAAAACATTTTTTTAAACCACCGGTTAAAACACGCCTGTACGAAACCCCTGCCAACCCTGCAATTTTATATTTGCTTTAATACTATTGCTAAAATGGTTAGCATTAATCAAATCTTCCCGGTCCGGAGGGATATTTCCTACTTAGATCTGTTTACATCAGACGTCAGTCCAAAATAAATGGGCTCATAACCACACTGTTCAATCGTTTCGTAACATTCATGTGGAAACGTATTTTCATGTGGAATTCAAATAGAAGGTACGTGTGAAATAATGTGGCCACGGATGCAGCTCTCCAAGATTTTGTGCTCAAAGGGTAGGTCATTTGCTTCACACTGCTTTTAAATTTTAGTCCAATGCACTACAAAAAATATGTCGCTCTTTGATATTAAATCACTTGTTACGCATACATTTGTCCACATTTCTTGATTAACTCTGGATAAGTTGACAAACACCTGATCACTGTTATCACTCAAGGCAGAAGAGCTATGTTTATGTTGAATTTATGTGATATATTTCACATTTCTTATATCACAAAGGCGGACTGGCACCTTCTCATATTACACACAAAAGTCTGATGGCCATGTAAGTGAAAAAAGCTGCTAAATCTATGAAATTAAAACTCTGGTGGGCAACCCTCGATTTTGTTTGTAAACATTTTTAGGGCAACTCGCTCTTCATGTGTAAATTACAGTTTCTCTTGAACACTAACTTCCCAAACAAAATTTAATTGTGTTGTATTTTCAACACTATTTAACCCTCTGGATCCCATCCCACATATAGGGTTTTAAACCCTTACGCCAGGAGTTTAAATTTTGTGATTAAAAACGTTTCCAATGCTTGCTTGTTTGACCGTTCAGAAAGAAATATCCACAGTCATAAATAATACGTATTTCATAATGAAATTTCGTTTATGTGTTACAAACTCGCATATGGTTTTTATTGTCACCATTAGATGGTCGCATTCTTGATCTTTAGTAAGTTGTTTTATTTACTATCTCATCCAGATCATTTCGTGAAACAATGGATAGAAGAAAAAAAAACCATGATTTCTATTCTCCTTCCACAGAGTAAAAAGAAATCGAAGCTCAGCTTAGGTGTTTGTTGGTCTGGGTGGCCGAGACAATGGTTATCTGTTTGACAGTGCAACAAAGCAACATCTATGCACACAATATTAAATGACATTTACACATATAACATGAGTTGCCCTCCACATGAAATCAAATAAACGTAGTAATTCATTGTTGCTTCAAAATGTAACAAAACAGCACTTTCAAATATTCAATTTTGCAAAACTTCTTTAGTAAAAACACACTGTATTACATCAGAAGTCTTCCTGACATTTGAGAACAGAGTAAATGTTTATTTTATATAAAGTTTACATTTTACTGAATCACTTAAGTCTCCATTGAGCTGGGTTCCAAACTTGTCCAGAGATAATAGAGAAAAGTGAACCATGACACCAGGTAAGAATTACAGATTTTGAAAGTAAAGATAGTCTCATTGTGCATGGATCTTCTGCAATGACTAAGGAGTTGGTACACTAAGGGTTTTTGCTCTTCAGTTATAACAACACCTATTATCTTTATTCTTCATTGAACTGGTGAAGTGTCTGATATTTCCACTTGTGACGTTCGAGAATGCCACATGAGCGTTACGATAATGACACATGAGCGTTTAAAAAATTGTCTTGTTTGATAACTGTGAGAAGACTATCTGAGATATTGTCCTACAAAAATAAACTTTCTAAACAAGTTGTGAGAAAATGCAGTATTTCTGTTGAGACAGAGCATCAATGTCAATGCCTCATATGTATTTGTATGTATCATTATGTATTATGTATATGTATGTATGTATGTATATGTATGTATGTATGTATTATGTATGTATGTATGTATGTATGTATGTATGTATGTATGTATGTATATGAATTATGTATGTATTATATATGTTTATAAATGTATTATGTATGCATGATAACACATGAGTGAAATTTTCTCTTCTGTTGGCAGGCTGATAATGGTCAAAGTTTACTATCCATTCTTATATTTGCATCCATATACACCTTAACACAGTTTGAATAAACAGCCTTGATTATAAAGCTCTGAGTCATACGTGCGTACGTTTGCCGTCACGAAACGTATGATGGAGGATGCGTCAGCCACGTGCTTTCGGATATATTAGTGCAACACGACTCTATTAGAGATGTTGCAAAAGATATCGTAAAAAGAACTTAAAAACCCTGGAAGCACTGAGTCTATTGTTTGGGCATTCAGAAAATCCACTTCACAAACAAATGATGGAAATAAGCTCCGTGTGGAAAGGAGTTTATCCTATTTCAACCAGGATTTACTTATAAAAACTTTTCATGTGATATAACTTTTTTCACTAATTTTCAGCTGAGGAATTATTTACATCTGCAAGTTCAATAAATATTATATTTATTTTATTTTTTATTTATTCAACCTTCCATTGGAAGACAGAACACAAAAATAAAAGGGAGTTAAAAGTAAAAAAAAAATATCACTGCCTTAAACGGTAGTAAAAACATGTCGAGCATTTGATCATTGATTTGTCCCTGCTATTAAGTAAAAGTGTCCTTACAGAATCCGCTACACCATCATTCTTTGGATGTGATTTCAAATTTTTATACAATCCTTATGATAAAAGTCATTGAACATGAAACTCATTAATGACATATTGAACTTATGACTGTTGGAGAATAGTGCCTCTCTTTTGAAGGTCGCGTCATGAGGTGTAAATAACATTGTCTCGTATTTTGACTGTGAGCAAAGTGATTTTCAAGAGGTTCAAGTGGCCTATCTTTCTATACATAGTCCATTAATGATGGACAAAACACTCGAGCTAATCGCTTTAAGTAACTTTAGCCATGTTGATATGTTAATTTCATGGGGAATCCTCAAGGACTAGAGCTGCAGCCACGAGAACAACTGTTAGCAAAATATCTATGATAGTTTGACAATGTTTACAGTTGATGGCCATCCCAATTTATTAAACTTGCACAGAACTTAAAACCCTGGAAGCGTAATGAGTATATTGGTTGGACATTCCAACCATCCACTTAACAAAACAAGTGAGGGAAATAAGTTCTGTGTGGAAAGGAGTCCATCCTATTTCATTACGGTCATTGAAGTGCAATTAATATTGGTGATATGGGAGCCTGTAATGTAAATCATCCAGAGTAGAGAAATCATTGGAATTATTAGATGTGTAAACTGAAGGAATGTTATGTGAAATAAAATAAAAGTTAACATTGAAATGGGCTTAAAGGTGATACTACTGAAGTATTGTTTACCATTCATAAACATAGCAGCAAGTTTCATAATCCCCAATCGTTTAACAGCATTCACATTTAAATAAAGTGTGTTTAGGTTTGGCATTATCGACCTGATCAATAGAGAGCCGGGCATTGCTCCCACTGGTGACCTTTACTCT
>CM032660.1:57064066-57086062 GCA_019095985.1 Streblospio benedicti | reverse complement strand
GCCCATTTCAATGTTAACTTTTATTTTATTTCACATAATATTCCTTCAGTTTACACATCTAATAATTCCAATGATTTCTCTACTCTGGATGATTTACATTACAGGCTTCCATATCACCAATATTAATTGCACTTCAATGACCGTAATGAAATAGGATGGACTCCTTTCCACACAGAACTTATTTCCCTCACTTGTTTTGTTAAGTGGATGGTTGGAATGTCCAACCAATATACTCATTGCTTCCAGCATTGTTAAGTTCTGTGCAAGTTTAACAATACCATGGCCATCAACTGGAACATTGTCACGATGAACTATCATAGATATTTTGCTAACAGTTGTTCTCGTGGCTCGCAGCTCTAGTCCTTGAGGAGTGATTCCCGTGAAATTAACATATCAACAGGTTACAAGTTACTTGAAGCGATTAACTGGAGTGTTTTTGCCTGTCATTAATGGACTATGTATAGAAACATAGGCCACTTGAACAACTTGAGGAAATCACTTTGCTCAGTGTCAAAAGCGAGACAATTTTATTTACACCTCATGACGCGACCTTCAAAAGAGAGACATTATTCTCCAACAGTCATAAGTTGAATATGTCATTAATGAGTTTCATGTTCAATGACTTTTATCATAAGGATTGTATAAAAATTTGAAATCACATCCAAAGAATGATGGTGTAGCGGATTCTGTAAGGACACTTTTACTTAATAGCAGGGACAAATCAGTGATCAAATGCTCGACATGTTTTTACTACCGTTTAAGCAATGTCTGTGATATTTTCTTTACTTTTTAACTCCCTTTTATTTTTGTGTTCTGTCTTCCAATGGAAGGTTGAATAAATAAATAAAAAAAATTAGGGATCAAAAAGTGTTCAAAAGAACACTGCGTCGCTAGAATGACGTTGACTTATGGACAATTAAGATAATATATTGAAAAATGTATACTTTTACAATCAAGAAATCTATGAATTTGAAGAGAAAACGTCAGAATGAATCAGAATCAATATATCCAGCATAAAGCTATTTGTGATGCCATACAATAGTACTGGATAACAAGATGATAATCAATATCAGTTTCAAATCCAATAATCAATTTTGGTGCTTGGTTGAAATATTGATTTTTTCTTGCTGGCTGAATAAGATGCATATTTATTGTAGTTTAATTGGGACCATTTGAGTACTACGTTAAACGTTACTAGTAGACTTAAGTCATATGTTATAAGCTCACCGGTATGACGAACACGCAAGTAAACATACTAAGTGCATTGAATATCATTAAAAATGTCATAAAAGCGCTTCTAGAAAACAAAATTTAATTGGCAGAGCCCAAAATCGAATCACTTGGTGTCACCTCATACCTCATAGTCGTGTAAAGTTTGAACGAAATCTGTGGAACGGTAAAAGCTCTAGCTTGTCCGGAGACATACATACATAGATACATAGAAACAAAGTGATCACAAGGCTTTCGCTTCAGCTACTGAAGCGACGCAATAAATAGAATATTTATTGAACTGGCAGATGTAAATAATTCCTCTGCTGAAAATCAGTGGGAAAAATTTTACATCACATTGAAATAGGATAGACGCCTTTCCACACGGAGCTTATTTCCTCCATTTGTTTGCGAAGTGGATTTTCTGAATGTCAAACAACAGACTCAGTGCTTCCAGGGGGTTTTTAAGTTCTGTGCAAGTTTTACGATATCATTAGCAACATCTCTAATAGTCGTGTTGCACTAATATATCCAAAGCACGTGGCTGACGCATCCTCCATCATATGTTTCGTGACGGCAAAACGTAATACGTATGACTCAGAGCTTTATAATCAAGGCTGTTTATTCAAACTGTGTTAAGGTGTATATGGATGCAAATATAAGAATGGATAGTAAACTTTGACCATTATCAGAGTAAATTTCACTCATGTGTTATCATGCATACATAATACATACATAATACATACATAATACATACATACATACATACATACATACATACATACATACATATATACATATACATACATAATACATATACATACATACAATGGGCCATTGAGATTGAGCTCCTCAGACGCGTTTGTCTCAACAGAATACTGCATTTTCTCAGAACTTGTTTAGCAAGTTTATTTTTGTAGGACAATATCTCAAATAGTCTTCGGGTTATGAGCCCATATATTTTAGACTGACATACGGTCGGACAGACGCAAAGCTAGAAATCTCCCTCCGGACCGGGGGAGATTTAATGAATGCTAACCATTTTAGCAATAGCAGGGAATATCTTTCACACTCGCCACTAGCCAAAACCTAGTGCTTAATCCATTTGGCGAGTGGGCTTCAATTTGCACCTGCCACTTTGGCGATTGCTTTTCTATAAAAGTTTTTTTTTATCAAATACATGTATGTTTTAAAGTTTCTAGACATCCATTTCAAAAATCTTTAGGGGGAGCATGCCCCCAGACCCCCCTAGCAATACTTTGCGTCTATGGCACTTGTAACCGTGCCTTCGGGCGCCCACCTTTCAGCAACTTCAGACTTTGGCCGGTACCCTTTCAATATCACATGCCACTTTTGGCAGGTGCCAATAATATTTGGCTGGTGCTCCTGTTATAGCACTGGCCACATTGGCTAGTAGAGGTGTTTGAAATGAGAGATATTCCCTCCAATAGTATCAAAGCAAATACAAGATTGTAGGTTGAAATAATGTGAAAAAATGATTACTGAAATAGGATAGACTCCTTTCCACACAGAGCTTATTTCCTCCATTTGTTTGTATAGTGGATGGTTGGAACGTCTAACAAATATTTTCATTGCTTCCAGGGTTTTTAAGTTCTGTGAAAGTTTCACGATTTCATTTGCATTGACTGGAACATTGTCATCATAAACTATTATATTTATGCAAATTAGACTTCTACTCCTGGCTAAATACGCAAGTCCTTCATGAGTGATTCTACTTGGAATTATCATATCAACACATTTCAAATTACTTGAAGAGATTGCCTCCAGTGTTTTGTCTGTCACTAATGGACTACATAGAGAAAGATATATCAAATCTCTGCATTCTGTTATCCAATGAATCATTGTATCATCATCTATAAGCAGACTGTTTCGATGTTTGAAATAGATGGGTTTTATTGCCAGAACTTGCAAGCGTTTCAACTTTCCAATGCATTTCAAATCTGTACGAATACTGAAGTATGCATAAATGTGTAATGACTTTAGCATGGGACAACTATCCACCAGATTTTCAATTGAACGTTCAGATAAGAGTTTATCCATAGGAAATTGGGCCAATATCAATCCTGTCAACTGGCTTGCATTTTCACCGATCACAGATAAAACAGAAGTTGATAGGTTTTTGCAGAATGCAAGTACTAATTTATCTAACTGGTTGCAAGATCTCAGTATTGATATAAGAGTTCTATCATTCAATCCATCTATTTTATGTAAAACTAATTTTCGAAGACGTACACAGTAAAGTTCTATTGATGATAAAGCTATTCTGGACATAGTTCTCAAACTGCGACTTTTCACCACTAAATCACTGTCCTGTTGAGATTTCATTACTAGTGTATGCAAAGTGCTGGACTTTTCTAGCACAGCTGGGAATGTCTCACAAAGCATCTGGTCACACGAACGACATGTAACAATCAGTTTCTTTGTGCCTTTTTTGACCAATCGACAAAGATCTTGCACACTCATCTTGTCACCAACACGAACATCTATGGTCCTCCAATTGTCTTGGTCAAAAGCAGCCTCATGCCACCTCCAACAGACCGCACTAGCGTTTCTCACAAGGTCGTGGCGAGGCAGGTAACCCAGGATTTTGGCCAGAACTTCATCTGGCAAATCATTGACATGCTTCTCATCTGTTGCCCCTTCTGTCTGAGGTGTAGCCATATCCTCATGGGCCAACTTGCGGCGTTTATGCCTTAAGTTGTAATGGTTCGATTCCATCCTGACAATGTCTGAAAATGATGAAAAAGATCAACACAGTTTGTAAGTTATTCATTTGCTATATCTTATATGTCTGATCTGGCCATATTTCTCAATCAGAGTGTTAAAGACATAATAGTAATGGCCACACCACCGTTACAACTGGAAATTGATGTCTTCCAATGCACGCATTATTGATCACTTTTACTGACTATGGTTTGCTTACTTTGACAACAAAATACTGCATTTCGTGAGTATTTGTTTAGAAAGAAGTTTATTCTTGAAGGCCATTTGGTGCATTTTTATCAAATTTACAGCCCAGAAGGGATCGTTCACAAATGACGTCACCTGATTGATTTTTGGCCTCCTTTTTACCCCCTCTTACTGTCACCTTTTGTCAAATTTGCCTCAACCCTCCCTGATGATATTTTGCTCAAGTAACACTGATGTAACTGTGCTGTCATTGTATAAATATTTTGAATATATATTCCCATATTTTAGACATAATTTCAGCATAATTTAATCCCAGCACCAGCTTTAGCTGGTACAAGGACTATCTGTTTTTTGACATGCATTAATCTATGTCCGACGATTTGAAGAAAACTACTGAAAGTTAGAACATCAAACTTTCTGATCCCTTAAAAAAATAAACCCTAGACAAGACTGGATATTTTTTTGTGTTAATATTACATGTACCTACGGTAAATTTTACTGTTTATATTTTTAACACTGGCGTGTACACCATGGTACGTTGAACGTCGAGAGAAAACGTGTCTAGAATTACGGTGCTCGGTGGGACACATTCATTGATAGATCAGTGCCACAATACTGGGGTGTCATAAGCCATAATTGGCCTTCCAATGAAAATCATTTGAGACAATTAAAACTGCTAAAGGTGCTGGGACCAGTTGTGCTCCAATGAGTACTCTTCGAGGTGTACAAATGTATTTAGAACATAAAGTAAACATGGCAATGTGATTTCAACTAGTTTAACATGTCAGAAAGTAAGTTCAAATACTATTAACTTCCTCTGCCGGGTGATGTCATTTGTGAACAATCCCTAAAGAAGAAATTATGTAAATTTGGATGATTTTGGTTAACATTGAAATGTAAGTATACTTTACTCGTTTATCTTTATTGAATTAGTCTGTGGATTCTACAGAACAAAAGCTATTTCGCGGCATGTTTGAATGTAAATTTCTATAAATCCCGACTTATCCCAGAGACAAGCTATCGTATTCGTTCTAATAAGCACACAGTGCGCTTACAAAAACAAATTTAAGCCTAAAAAAAAAAAAAAAACAATAAGCGCATCCCAACAATTTTTTCGCGGTGTATGCATTTTTTCTCACTTTGGCCCCACAGAACATGATGACATAACGCGCCTGGATGGTTGTGTGGTAATCCGAATACGGAATAATACTGGCTTGTTATAGTTTTACAATGGCGCCAGTAAAAAAGAGCAAGATTTGTATAATATTTAATATGCATTTACAGGGGTGTGCGCGCTAATAAGATCGATTACGGTATAAACCAGAACCTGAATGTATACTTTGGTTTATGTTTCCAGTTTTTAATCTTTGCTTAAGGTTCTGTAAACTACAAGAGCAAGGTATAGAAAAATCGTGTTTGTCCTCACACTTTGCTACTGTTGGAAAATAAACATTCTATCACTGAGTGCATAAATCATCTTGTATACTCTATTCTGATTGGTCCATAAGTGTGCTCAAACACATGATTTACGCTTTTTACAACACGCTAAATTATACATGCTCCAACAGCACAATTTAAACTAGGTCACCATTTCAAACTGACTCTGCCCCGCATGTGATCATTATGATATGATTTATTTAAAAAATAAAAACAAAATAGACACTCCTTGAGTATGGATTTTCTTCATGATAGAATGGTTTTTGACCACTTGACTGTCGTGCCAATCGTAAAATTGACCATGCGGACCGAAGTGTGGGTAAAATCTAACATCAGCATGCTCATTATTTCACGGTTGACACTCCAATCTAGTCATCAAATCCTACATCTTTACTGCCCTATTTCACCTAATTTGTGGGGGGAAAATGGAAAACGTATTGAAGACAAAATGTTCTAAAATGTTTAATTAACTTCAGTAACTTTTAAATTGTACATGCCCCTACATTCTCTTTGACCTCCACCCCCAACCCCTGTAAGCTCTAAACATATAAGATGCATTGTTCTAACAGATAATTCATACATAAACTTTTATGTACTGTATATAATTCACTAGTGAATATGGATATATGTCCGAAATAAATTCATCCTCATCCTTAACATGTTGTAACCTTGAGCATCTAACCATTCCACTTAAATTTTAGTTGGCGAATAATGAAATAGCCTTCAACATATATTGTTTCTTTGTACACATTTGTCATTCATAGTAAACACAAAATAATTGTTGAATTTAAAACAAAGAAGTTGGATTTAGATTATCTCTGATGAAAATATTGATGATAACCTGTACAATTTTCACTTTTGATTGCCATAGCATTCTACAAAATAGTTCTTTAGTTCACTTTTATCTAATCACAAATGTATGTGTATTTTAAATGTACAAAATGGTGAAACTTTAGCCTTTCTGAAGTACGAATAATTTAATGATTGAGCTTTAAGCAAAGAATGTAAGTTATACTCACCCTGGAGACTGGAATATCTTTATTCAGTCACTGGACTTGCTTTTCTTCAGATGAATTAGCCTTTATAGTAAAATTGAAGGCTGATTTTGTCACATTGATATGAACTGTGTTATGCTCTATGTATAACTGACCCCTGTGATATGTATACTACATGCAGGTGTAAGGAAGTTAAGCAGTTGACCAATTAAAGCCAAAGTACTTGATACAAGCCATAGCATGGACAAAAGGTGAGAGGTGTACTTTTATAAGTAACCTTTGACCTCAATAAACCTTATGGTATATGTAATACACAGATTGAAACTGCAGCATTGGGCTTTTTTCACAATATGCAGGCTTCAGTTGGTTTCTCTGGCAAATTGGAAAGCTTACTTCATGTCTAATGGTGGTCCTAATAATGCAAAGTGAAGGATATGAAATGAATTACACTTCCATGATATGACATGACAATCTTTATATAGCAATATTTCATATGACTGGTCTGTGCCATGTTCACAAAGCAATGAAGATCTCCCTAATGCTTAGGAATAGCAGATTTATGTTTGCATAGATCAACAAACAATCCTGATTACCTTTTAATATGGAAATCAATTCAAAATCAAATAGAATATTTTCCTGATGCCACTGGCCTACAATCAAATACAATGTTTCGTGACAGCAAATGCACGCATGTATGACTCAGAGCTTTATAATCAAGGCTGTTTATTCAAACTGTGTTAAGGTGTATATGGATGCAAATATAAGAATGAATAGTAAACTTTGACCATTATCAGCCTGCCAACAGAAGAGTAAATTTCACTCATGTGTTATCATACATACATACATAATACATATACATACATACATATATATACATAATACATAATACAATGTGTAGTTTAGACACTCGCTACTGCCACAGGCAAGTGTAAATTCCCGCTATAGCGAAGTATGACTTCAAAGCTACTCGCCAGGACTAGCGAGTGTAATTTTTTATCTTTTTTATGAGTTTTATCACACAAAATTACTGGATATTGATTGATTGAGGACAGGGATTGTTAGTACATGGGCGCGGCCATTTTTAAATGTACTTTGGTACAAAGCGCCAAGCCACCAGGGCGTTGTGTCAATCTACTATCTTTTTTCATCTTTTTACTGGTCCGCATGTCGTAGGAGCTTTAGTAGACACGACCACGTCACATAATAAGATGCATTAACTAATTGCGAACTTACTTTTTTTTTATAGTTGTTACTTGTGATCAGGAAGCTATTGCTTGAAATTTAAATAAAAATAAATATATTTATGTACTTTTTAACTTTTGGATTATTCAAGCAGTAAACAAATATATACGAACAATGAACTTACTTTCGTTTTCTCATTTTCGACATTTGAACTACTGAGTATCTGACGGTGAAACATTGAAACATTGATTGTATATTTTTCACATTAAAAAAATAAGTAAGATATTTTCATGGCAAGCACTCGTAGTATTTGATTGAATAACGTTACTAATAGATCATACATCTCTATATTTGAGAATGACAATCAATCGATTTGACACCCAGAATCATGGCAACACGTCACGACTTAGCGATGATGCAGATCTAGTATACACGTGATTAAACTTTTTTTTTTATAATAAACCATATGTAGTGACATATCGCCAAGGAAATTTATGTTAGGTGAATTTACTGTAAAAAATTCAGCTTTTGTTGGTGGAACAAGAAATTGAGTTCAGTTAAAGGCCATATCCGAACCTAATAAGCCCATGTTCGATGTTAGGCCCAGGGGCCTTGAATTTATAAGTGAATAGACGGTATATGGCTTCCGTTTTTTTAATATACACACTGTTACAACATATGTAGAACGGTGTAATAATTTTGTCTTTTTGATACTGTGTTCTTACCCCAAATAACACTGTAGATCTAATTTCCAAGTAATGACTTCAATATTTGAAGTACTAGTACTGTTTTCCATTCATTTTACGATGTGGCGACACTTTGCTGGGGTGAAAAAACCTGAATGTTTGCCGTAAAGTAAGCCTTCCCCATCAACATCTAAGCAGACACAATTAATTAAAAAATGTATTTATAATTTGCCGGGTCGGAAAGGCATTTATGCCTTAATGCATGTCTTAAAATCGGTCAAAAACCGTTCTTCAAACCCTCGTACCTACCAAACCGCCTGCAACATGCATTTTTAAAGACCAGGTGGTGAATCAAAATCGCCTACTCCATTCATTAGTCATCACCTTATTTCGCTATAAACCACTTTTTATAGTAAATAATATATTTTTTTCAAAGAAGACATACTTAGAGATGAAACACCAGTTGGGTACTCAACTTTGACCACTAAATCTAATTATTTGTCGTCACAAAACCCCATGGGCTTTAGTGTCATTTGAATTTGGCGTGCATTTTGCTATCTATTTGTAAACAACTCATTAGTATGCGGTGAACCCTGACCTCACAAAATAATTTATTCCTTCATTATATTTCCTGTGTTTACGAATATTTCTTTGAAATAGCCTCTGCCAACAGCGTTTAAATTTCATACCAGCATTGCAAAACACGCATATGGGACAAGGCTATTGTTTCAGCCAAGAATGACAATTGTAGTTTAGAAGACGAAATTGATTTAACACCCGGTAAGCATAGACTGCAAATATTTCTCTGTAAAATGTCGATTTTAACAATAATGATGAAATGGAAGCATTTATAAAATCCACCACTGTTTGGCGGATAATTAAGTGAACATCGCCATCTTTCTCTTGGAGCATGTCTAGCCTGAATTTACGTCAAAATTTGGAACAATGTTGGTGGAAAAAAATAAAAATTAGCAAGCCGGTAAAAGCATCAAGAAAATCCTTACCATGAATTAAAAATTGGTTCTGATAATAATTTCTTTTTGTTCCATAACGTCTAGCATGCCTTTTGCGTTGATTGATAGTTTAAATAAATCATTACACCACAGAGTCATGCATAATGTAGAACGCTGTGGGCCTTCAAATGACATTGTTTTGAAATGTGTTAGTAACAGAGCTGGGATGGTTATAATTAAGATTTGAATTTTCAAAACATTATACATAAATGAGTTGTAAGTGTGAAAATAAAATCTAAATCGCATTTCATGTCTCCTATTTTATAATACTATTTGGACTCTTTTATACCTGTGCTCTTCCCCAAAACTCTCAGTATCTACGACAATAAAATCTGAAGCCAATGACGTTGTCAACATGTAAGCAGACACAATTACATCAAAAATGTCAAAGATTTAATAAATGCGTTTGTACTACAAGTGTTTATTCATGGCATCATTTAAAAAAAAAGAGTCATTAAATTTGACAACATTTTTGGCGAGTGTGAAATCAGTATGGCGAGTGTAAATTGAAAGTCATATGCCACACTTGGCGAATGCTAATCTAGCTGAGTCACATACCCTGTAATACATACATATACATACATACATAATAAATATACATACATATATACAATGGGCCATTGATATTGAGCTCCTCAGACGCGCCTGTCTCAACAGAATACTGCATTTTCTCACAACTTGTTTAGAAAGTTTATTTTGTAGGACAATATCTCAAATAGTCTTCGTGTTATCACACAGTTCAATCATTTCGTAACGTTCATGTGGAAAGCGTAACGTTCATGTGTCATTATCGTAATGTACATGTGGAATGCAGACACTTCACCAGCCAATGAAGAAAAATATCGGTTTTTCACGATATTTGGAGAAACCAGTGTACCAAAGGTAAGATCCATGCACAACGAGAATATCTTTACTTTCAAAATCTGTAATTCTTACCTGGTGTCATGGTTCACTTTTCTCTATTATCTCTGGACAAGTTTGGCACCGAGCTCAATCTTGACTTCAGTGACCCAGTAAAATGTAAACTTTATATAAAATAAACATTTACTCTGTTCTCAAATGTCAGGAAGACTTCTGATGTAATACAGTGTGTTATACTAAGAAGTTGCAAAATTGAATATTTGAAAGTGCTGTTTTATGTTACATTTTGAAGCAACCGCTGAATTACTACGTTTATTTGATTTTATGTGGAGGGCAACTCATGTTACAGGTGTAAAATGTCATTTAATATTGCGTGCATATATGTTTTGTTGCACTGTCAAACAGATAACCATTGTCTCGGCCACCCAGACCAACAAACACCTAAGCTGAGCTTCAATTTCTTTTTTACTCTGTGGAAGGAGAATAGAAATCATGGTTTTCTTTTTCTTCTCTCCATTGTTTCACGAATGATCTGGATGAGATAGTAAATAAAACAACTTACTAAAGAACAAGCAATATGACCATCTAATGGTGACAATAAGAAACCATATGCGACTTTGTACACATAAACGAAATTTCATTATGAAATACGTATTATTTATGACTGTGGATATTTCTTTCTGAACGGTCAAACAAGCAAGCATTGGAAACGTTTTTTTTAATCACAAAATTTAAACTCCTGGCGTAAGGGTTTAAAACCCTATATATGTGGGATGGGATCCAGAGGGTTAAATAGTGTTGAAAATACAACACAATTAAATTTTATTTGGGAAGTTAGTGTTCAAGAGAAACTAATTAACACATGAAGAGGGAGTTGCCCTAAAATGTTTACACACGAAATCGAGTAGCCTACCAGAGTTTTAATGTCATAGATTTAGCAGCTTTTTTCACTTACATGGCCATCGGACTTGTGTGTGTAATACTGTATGAGAAGGTGCCAGTCTGCCTTTGTGATGCATGTATAAGAAATGTGAAATATATCACATAAACATAAACATAGCTCTTCTGCCTTGAGTGATAACAGTGATCAGGTGTTTGTCAACTTATCCAGAGTTAATCAAGAAATGTGGACAAAGGTATGCGTAACAAGTGACTTAATATCAAAGAGGACATATTATTGTAGTGCATGGACTAAAATTTAAAGCAGTGTGAAGCAAATAACGTATCCTTTGAGCACAAAATCTTGGAGAGCTGCATCCGTGGCCACCTTATTTCCACACGTACGTTACGGATTTCCACATGAACGCTACGTTTCCACATGAACGTTACGAAACGATTGAACGGCGTGGTTATGAGCCCATTTATTTTGGACTGACGTGACGGTCAGACAGAGGCAAAGTTAGAAATCTCCCTCCGGACCGGGAAGATTTAATTAATGCTAACCATTTTAGCAATAGTATTAAAGCAAATATAAAATTGCAGGGTTGGCAGGGTTTCGTACAGGCGTGTTTTTAACCGGTGGTTTAAACCATTTGTTTTAACCGTACAGTAACTGTGAAACTTAAACTGTACGAAACTTAATAATTTGTTATTCTATAGCTTTATCTGTCTTGAATGGGTTTTATAAGTCATATAATATAATAAGTAATGTATACTTGTTTAAAGAATGCTTGATAAATGCATATATATGGATATATAAGCAATTAACATACGGGGTTGTTAGGGTTTCTTACAAGCATGTTTTAACTATTGGTTTAAACTTTAATGTAAGACACTGTACAAAACTGTAATGTAAATATATATATAAAAAATGCTTAATACATGCCAGCTGATACATGCATTTTATAAATATATAAGCTACATGAAAGATAATAATGCTTGTATAGCTTTTTGTTAGTTAAAACTGGACAAAATTAAATGGCCTGTTTATTCTAATTTCATACTACATTCTCCACAAACATGTATTTTATCTTGTACAACTCTGTAATTATTCAAAACCCTATAGAATTGATAGACATGTATCTGAAAGCAATATTCAAGCCAGTTATGTAATGAAACCATGAATAGAAATTAGCAGTTAGTCACTTGCAGTTATGGCAGCAAGTAAGGACAATGGTGTTATGAATATTTTAAGGTAAGTGACATGGGTTAAGATTTACTTGGTTTCTAATTGTGTTGGAGAAGGATTTGTTTGCAGAGCTTTGAGAGCCTATCAGAATGAAAGCTCATACTAAAGTTAATTAGTTTTGATTTTGTCCAGTTTTATCCAGGTTTTACCCAGTTATCTAGGTTTTGTACAGTTTTGTACAGTTTTGAACGATTCGCTCATACGGTTTTGACAGTTTTTTCCAGGTTACACCTGTACGGTACGAAACTAGTTTCATACCGCACGAAACCCAACCCTGAAAAATATTTGGGTGAAATAATTTGAAGAAATGAATAATGAAATAGGAAAGACTCCTTTCCACACAGAACTTATCGCCTTCATTTGTTTGTATAGTGGATGGTTGGAATGTCTAACAACTATTTTCATTGCTTCCAGGGTTTTTAAGTTCTGTGCAAGTTTCATAATTTCATTTGCATCGACTGGAACATTGTCACGATCAACTGTTATATTTATGCAGATTAGACTTCTACTCCTGGCTAAGTGCTCAAGTCCTTCATGACTGATTCTACTTGGAATTATCATATCAACACATTTCAAATTACTTGAAGAGATTGCCTCCAGTGTTTTGTCTGTCACTAATAGACTACATAGATAAAGATATCTCAAATCCCTACATTCTGTTATCCAATGAATCATTGTATCATCATCTATAAGCAGATTGTTTACATGTCCCATATTGATTTGGTGGGGTTTTATTGCCAGAAATCGCAAGCGTTTTCAACTTTCCAATGCATTTCAAATCCATACGAATACTGAAGGTTGCATAAATGTGTAATGCCTTTAGCATGGGACAACTATCCACCAGATTTTCAATTGAACGTTCAGATAAGCATTTATCTCTTGAAAAATGGGCCATCAATCCTGTCAACTGGCTCGCATTTTCACCAATCACAGATAAAACAGAAGTTGACAGGTTTTTGCACTCATCATCGGTGTTTTGATTAACGTGCAGGTGCTGGGGTAACGTCCACTTCAGTGGACCCCCTTCCAGGTAGCTGGCTAGCTGCACGCATGGCTGTTCGTACACCGGATCTCCATGTGTTTTTCTCATGAGGATCAGTTTTTGAGAGTCCCCAGTCCCTCATATCCCTCTCAGTCACCTGCTTCCATGAAGTCTTGGGTCTACCGGTTCCACGTATACCAGCCACTTGCATGTCCCATGCTGTCTTGATTGCTCCGCTTGACCGTACCACGTGGCCATACCAACGAAGTCTTTCTCTCCTTCAGAATGAGGTCAAGGTCCTCAAGGCCGAGAAGCTTCAAAAGCTCACTTGAACTGGTGGTGGCGGCGTTCTCCGGCTTCACATTGCAGATCTGTCTGATCATTGCCCTGTCATTGCGCTGCAAAGCGTTGAAAGTTTGGCTTGGTTAAGGGCCATGTCTCACTAGCATGGAGCATTGCACTCCGTACACAAGTACTGTATACATGTCCCCCGTCTTGTGTGAGTGAGAGGTGGCGAGATGAGAGAACAGGCAGCAGCTCCCTAAACTTCCTCCAGGCTGTCTTCACCCGTGTTGTCGTTGCAGCGTCACAGCCACCGGCAGCCGAGAGCATGTCTCCCAGGTAACAAAGGAAGCTACGACCTCCAACTTGTCGGGTCCCACCTGAACCTCACTCTGTGGTCTGCCATCGATTGGTCTCGCAGTACCCAGGCAACGTCTGCACTTGAAACTTGGGTCCTCTGTTAGGCGTTTAAGTCCACTGCATTTCTTATGCACCCACTTTTTGCAGCCTTTACAGAGAACGCTGTTGCGGCCTACACCAGTGCAGCAAACAGCACAGGGAAACTTGCCAGAGTTTTGGAGAACATCAGACCTGAACCGCAGATCATGATCTTAGTCTTCCTTGCATTCACTCTTAGACCTTTTTTCTCCATGCCTTCCTTCCACAACAACAGCCTACTGACACATTCCTCAAGTGACTCTGTTATTATGACTAGGTCATCAGCATAAAGGTCCTCCCAAAGGGACACCAGATCGGAACTCACGAGAAAGGGCTTCAAGCACTACGATGAACAGCAGTGGACTGAGTACCGAACCTTGGTGGACACCGACTTTCACCTCAAACTCTTCACTGTAACCATCACCAACGCGAACCTGACTGCGTGCATTCGCATACATGCTCTGGACTAGGCGCACAATCCACTCCTCTACACCAAGTTTCCTCAGTGCCCACCAGATGACCTTCCTAGGAACCCTATCAAAGGCCTTCTCCAAGTCCACAAAAGCCATATAGAGTCTTTTGTTGGCTGCAAGGTACTTCTCCTGCAGTTGTCTGACAACAAAAATTGCATCTGTTGTGCCTCTGCCTGGGACGAAGCCAAACTGGGACTCGTCGATAGACACCACCTGTCTAATGAGCCTGTCCACAATCCTTTCTAAGACTTTCATGACTTGCTCAGTCAGCTTCAGACCACGATAGTTACCCCTATCCAGAGCATCCCTTTGCCCTTGTACAAGCAGACAATGAAACTCTGCTCCCAGTTGGATGGGACTTTTCCGTCGCGTATGATCGCATCTATGAGGTCAAGGATCATGGAGGCGGCAGTATCGCCAGCTGCCTTAACCATCTCTACCACTATGCCTGAGGGTCCAGCTGCTTTGCCTGACTTCATCTGCGAGATAGCCTTCTTAACCATACTAATGGTGATTGGGTTTGACGGACCTTCCACAGGTGGTTCATCAGATAGATGGTCTGGATCCCAGTCAAACTCAACGTTCAGGAGCCTTTCATAGTATTCTAGCCATGCCTTCTGCTTGGATTCATCACTCATGGACATCTCACCGGCATCATTTTTCACTGGCTTGTCACCCATAACATCTGCGTTCTCTCTTCGCATCTGGTTTGCAAGTCGGAAGACTTCTGGAGACTTGTGATCAATGTTCTGGTAGACCACCTTGTCGGCTTCATAACGAGCATGATGCACTATGCGTCTAGCCATGCGCTTGGCTGTATCATATGCAGCCCTTGTGCCTTTACCAGTCTTCCATGCTTTGAAAGCTTGACGCTTAGTTGTAATAGCCTCATCGACGTTCTCATTCCACCACCAGGTCTCTCTGCGCCAACGGTGAGGGGCGGGTTATGCCACACACCTCTTCAGTTGTCTTGAGTAAGCTTGTCTTGATGTTGTTCCATATGCCCTCAGTGGTAGCAACATCACTTGAAACCACACTTATGTGCGTTGAAGGTGTTATGGAACTGTCTGCTTACTTGCTTTTCTGAAAACCTGGATCTGCCAGTGAGAGAGGTCATTTACATAAAACTATTGAAAGCTCACTCAAACAGAGATGTAGTAGAACCTGCTCACAGTTTGGAACAGTGTTAATAGGTTGGGTGGGTCTCGATGTGCCCATGGATAGCTGTTCCTTTTGGGCTGTCCGTTACACTTTTTGGGTCATAATTTCCGCAACCATTATATTTTTGGGTCTTATTTTTTTGATGCAAATATTGACAACTCATTATATTATTTGGTAATAAAATTGTCTTTGGTTTAATTACATCATCCTTTAGTAACATTATGACTGAGCATTATCAAAAAAAATATTTGTCGCTTATGGCACTATATTTCTAGGTAATGTTTTTATACATCCAGTGGCACAGACATACCATTTTTGGGAGGGGGACCCTCCCTCCCCCTGCCTACTTAAAAACACATTATACTTTTTTGCTCTTTCATATTTAGGCTGTGCATAAGATAAGTGATACTGTTTTTTAAATGAATATACGTTGTGTGAATGTGTTTTAGTGAGATGGTTGTTGGAATTTGAATGTCCCAGGTTGCAAGATCTCAGTATTGATACAAAGAGTTCTATCATTCAATCCATCTATTTCAAATAAAGATAATTTTCGAAGCCTTACACAGTACAGTTCTATTGATGATAAAGCTATTCTGGACATAGTTCTCAAACTGCGACTTTTTCACCACTAAATCACTGTCCTGTTGAGACTTCAGCATGTTTATTGACAGCGTATGCAAAGTGCTGGACTTTTCTAGCACAGCTGGGAATGTCTCATAAAGCATCTGGTCACACCGAAGCGACATGTAACAATCAGTTTCTTTGTGCCTTTTTATCAATCGACAAAAGATCTTGCACACACTCATCTTGTCACCAATGCAAAAACATCTATGGTCCTCCAATTGTCTTGGTCAAAGCAGCCTCATGCCACCTCCAACAGACCGCACTAGCGTTTTCTCATCCGGTCGTGGCGAGGCAGGTAACCCAAGATTTTGGCCAGAAGTTCGAAGTGTAAATAATTGACTAACTAACTGTTGACTCACAGTCCCTATTTATCTAATACCGGGTTTATAATTTACAGGTTAATACAAAATGAAGCATTTGAACACTGTTTTATTATTCAAAGCAACGGCTCTTACACCGAAGCTTTGAATTATTTTAACATCGCAATAATGTAGGCAAATTTATTTAGAGATGTATTATTGCTCTTGTTATTGTACCAGTAGCTGTAGTGTGAAAACGCACCTATGGAGTGAGCGAATTACATTTCTATTATTGTCATGGTTGAGAATTTCTTGGCGGAAACTTTGGCATTTCTTCCGTCCGGAAGAAATGCTCCATATTTGCGAAAATTCCAGCATACTTGCCAAATTCTCTGCAATAGTTATATGTATACTTACGTGGTATTTATTTGCTGTATGTAGCTAATAACTATAAATTTAGGAAATTCTATGAATCCCAAGTAAAATGGAATTTGACTTCAAAAATCTTCCTACAACTCAGTAAGAACTTGAATTGTTTACCCTCTTAACTTGAAAGGGAGCAGAATGTTAAAACTTCTTCAGACTGTCTTTTAATCAGGTCCTTCATACGAAATAAAGGAAGCCACACAAGTGTTGATAGAATGCTTGTCATGTAACAATTCATGTAACAATTGAATGGTCCATGAATGAATTTGAATATTTGATAGATATTGAATAAAATTGATAAACTATGAATACTTTTTGTGTTTATTTCTTCCAATATCATAAATTTGACCAGTAAAAGGCTCTTTACTAATTCAGATGTACATAATACATCTTTTACTGATCAAATCATTGGACCAGAAACCAAACTTCCATTTCTTCCGGGAATAAACCATTTCTTCCATTTTCTTCTGCATTTCCTCAGCCATCCCGGAAGAAATAGCAAACGTCTGGAAGATTGCCAACCCTGTTTATTGGTATTTCAAATTTGATTTTGAATAATTAAACAACAGATAGAATACATCAAAATAAAAATAGAAAAGTTGAAATATTCTTGAGTTTATTTTCGAGTTGCCAGTGTTCAACACTGAAACAGTGTTAGATGAATCCTGTTGAGATTTCTGCACATTCAGTATCAAACACAGTTTGAAATCAGCATCTTTTCATCTAAACTAATTTGTAGAAATTTAGTGCTGCTTTTACTTCTAAGATTTTGTCACCAATACAAACACGTATGTTCCTCATGTCTCTAGCTCTAATACTGGCTACACTCACTTCAGCCACAGATTATTTGTTGAAATGAAAGATGTAAATAATTCCTCTGCTGAAAATTAGTGGAAAAAGTTACATCAGAAGTTTTTTTAGGACCTGAATGAAATAGGATAGACTCCTTTCCTTTTTAATTTCGCCAGCTGTTTGCGAAGTGGATGGGTGAAATGTCCGAATTGTAGTCTCAGTTCTTTCAGGGTTTTTAAGCTCTTCCAAAATTGTACAATATCATTTGCAACAACTGTAATAGAGTCATTAAGAACTTGCATACAAATTTTCTCAAGGGTTGTATTCTTAGCTAGAAACTCTAGTCCTTGAGGAGTGATTCCACTTGAAATTAACATATCAAAACGTCTCAATTTACTTAAAGCGATTACCTTCAGTGCTTTGTCTGTCATTAATGGACTAGGTATAGAAAGATATTTCAATTGCCTACAATGTTTTATCCAATGGATAATTGTATCATCATCTATACTCCAACTACCAGCACTAACATCAATGTTCGATATGAGAAGAACTCTCACATGACACAATTTCCCAATGCATTTCCAATCTGTATGAATACTGAAGCATGCAGAAATGTCTAATACTTTTAGCATCGGACACCGAACAACCAGATTTTCAATTGAACATTTAGATAAGCGCTTGTCCTTCGAAAATTTTGTCACCAATTTTGTCAACTGGCTCGCATTTTCACCAATCACAGATAAAACAGAAGTTGACAGGTTTTTGCAGTAAGCAATTACTAACATATCTAAATTGTTGCATGATCTCAGTATTGATATAAGAATTCTATTATTCAATCCATCTATTTTATATAAAACTAATTTTCGTAGATTTTCACCACAATGCTGTCCTATTGATGTTAAAGCTATTCTGGACATAGTTCTCAAACTGCGACTTTTCACCACTAAATCACTGTCCTGTTGAGGTTTTGCATTCAGTATCAGTGTATGCAAAGTGCTGGACTTTTCTAACACAGCTGGGAATGTCTCCAGCATCTGGTCATTTTCGACATGTAACAATCAGTTTCTTTGTGCCTTTTTTGACCAATCGACAAAGATCTTGCACACTCATCTTGTCACCAACACAAACATCTATGGTCCTCCAATTGTCTTGGTCAAAAGCAGCCTCATGCCACCTCCAACAGACCGCACTAGCGTTTCTCACAAGGTCGTGGCGAGGCAGGTAACCCAGGATTTTGGCCAGAAGTTCATCTGGCAAGTCATTGACATGCTTCTTAGCTGTTGCCCTTTCTGTCTGAGGTGTAGCCATATCCTCATGGGCCAACTTGCGGCGTTTATGCCTTAAGTTGTAATGGTTCGATTCCATCCTGACAATGTCTGAAAATGATGAAAAAGATCAACACAGTTTGTAAGTTATTCATTTGCTATATCTTATATGTCTGATCTGGCCATATTTCTCAATCAGAGTGTTAAAGACATAATAGTAATGGCCACACCACAGTTACAACTGGAAATTGATGTCTTCCAATGCACGCATTATTGATCACTTTTACTGACTATGGTTTGCTTACTTTGACAACAAAAACTGCATTTCGTGAGTACTTGTTTAGAAAGAAGTTTATTTTTGAAGGACATTTGGTCATTTTATCAAATTTACAGCACAGGAAGGGATCATTCACAAATGACGCCACCTGATTGATTTTGGCCTCCTTTACCCCCCCTCCTACTGTCACCTTTTGTCAACTGTTGCCTCAACCCTACACCCCCCCCCACCCAACACTGTTTTTGATATTTCAAGTAACACTGATGTAACTGTGCAATTGTATAAACATGTGTATATTTGAATATATATTCCCATAATTTCAGCATAATTTAATCCCAGCACCAGCTTTAGCTGTTACAAGGACTATGTGTTTTCGACATGCATTAATCTATGTCCGGCGATTTGAAGAAAACTACTGAAGTTAGGACATCAAACTTTCTGATCCCTTAAAAAAAAAACCTAGACAAGACTGGATATTTTTTTTTGTGTTAATACTACATGTACCTAAAATTTTACTGTTTATATTTTTAACACTGGCTTGTACACCATGGTGCGTTGAGCGTCGAGTAAACAAGGGTTCGCATTTTGCCTGGGTTTTTCAAAAACTTTTTTCAAAAAAAAGCCAGCCATTTTAACCCAATAAAAAGCTTGGTTTTTAATGGGTAAAGTGGGCAAAAGTGGGGAAAACTAGGGGAATTCTTAAGAAACCTGGGCCAAGCGTAATGGAAAATGCTAATAATCACTATTTTTTAATAGAATAGATATATTAAGTAATATTGTGAATTTATCAATGTAAACAAACAGTAAAAACATTTTTTTTTTTTATAACGTCCAATTTTACAATCCTTTGAGGTCATAATTCATAAATGCTGGCAGCAATATTTCATCATTTAAAGGATTTTAGAGTTATTAACAATGCTTTTTAAAAAAACATTGATACTTTTATATATTTTAAAGAATATATTAGTGATTTAACACATTTTAAAAAAACATTGATACTTACATTAACACATTAAGATACAAAGCAACTTGTAACACTTCAGTTTTCCATACAATGATTTTAAATATTGTCCCTTTACAAAAAGTAATTAACTTAACTGGGAACTGGACACTACTTGCAAGTAAACAAAAGGCATTAACCAGTTGCTTGACATTGTGTTAACCATTGTTCTAACCAATTTCAACTAGAAACAATTAGCAAACCAGGTTAGTGTCACTTGTTAAATATTTGCAGAGGAATATTTTTCTATTGTCTCACTTTTAACCTGCACAAGAAGTGTCACTACAGTTGCAAGAGGTAAATAAGTTCTCCTTTTGAGAAATAGTGAGCACTTCTCTACATGTATAAAAGACCAACCAAGTATTATCGGCTATCACTCTCTTCTGAGGTCTTGTGTGATAGACATAAAAGTTAAATATGAATTCATTTGGAAGGAAAAAATATCCCTTGTGGGCTTTTTTTTGAAAAATATGTTGGGACTAAAGCCAAGTGTATTGAGTGTGGTGAATGTTTTTACATCAAAGAGTATTAAAACACTGCTTATGTCTTGTAAATTGCTATTTCTAAGTTAAAATCTTAAATATTAAATATATAATGCTATAAAATGACTTTTACCCGCTTCAAAAAACCCGCCCCATTTTGCCCAACCCATTAAAACCGGATAAAAGTGGGCGGGTAGTTGGAACCTAGAGTAAACGTGTCTAGAATTATGGTGCTCGGTGGGACACATTCATTGATAGATCAGTGCCACAATACTGGGTGTCATAAGCCATAATTGGCCGTCCAATGAAAATCATATGAGACAATTTAAACTGCTAAAGGTGCTGGGACCAGTTGTGCTCCAATGAGTACCCTTCTGGGTGTGTACAAATGTATTTAGAACATAAAGCAAACATGGCAATGTGATTTCAACTAGTAGATATATCATAACTTCAACTTAACATGTCAGAAAGTAAGTTCAAATACTATTAACTTCCTCTGCCGGGTGATGTCATTTTGAACAATCTCTCAAGAGAAAATATGTAAATTTGGATGATTTTTGGTTAACATTGAAATGTATAAAATACTTTACTCGTTTATCTTTATTGAATTAGTCTGTAGATTCTACAGAACAAAAGCTATTTTATGGCCTGTTCGAATGTAAATTTCTATAAATCCCAACTTTTCCCAGAGACAAGCTATCCGTATTAGGTTCTAATAAGCACACTGTGCTTTACAAAAACAAATTTCAGCAAAAAACAAAAAACAATAAGCGCATCCCAACAAATTTTCGCGGTTTATGCATTTATCTCACTTTGACCCCCACAGAACATGATGACTGACACGGCGCCAGGATGGTTAAGTGGTAATCGAATCTGGGAATAATACCGGGCGTGTTATAGTTTTACAATGGCACCGGTAAAAAAGAGCAAGATTTGTATATTTGATATGCATTTTACAGGGTGTGCGCTTATTGGGGGGTGCTAATAAGATTGATTACGGTATAAACCTTAATGTATACTTTGGTTTATATTTCCAGTTTTTTAAACTTTTCT
>CM032660.1:57012142-57063966 GCA_019095985.1 Streblospio benedicti | reverse complement strand
TCACCGGCAATAGAAGTTCACGACACCTCCTCTCCTATTTCAATGAGGCACACTTCAGCAGACCCCCACCCCCATTCCACTATTGATGTGGACGAATTCACTCATTCCTGATAGAAAGCCAATGAGCTCACCTTTCCCTTTATGAACTGAGAATGTTGAAAATGTCTGTAAGTGTAGGTATCTTTCCAAATTCTGTAGAAACACAAAAATTCTCATGTAGAAGCGGCATTTTAGTGTGAATCATTTCAATAATTTACCCAACAAGTGTTTAAAGAGAAAAAGTTCTTACTGGCGAAAAAGTAGTGCAAGAAAATTGATGTGGAGATTACAGTCTGTACAGTTTATATCACAGTTACAATGGGTCTAGGTTTATAGAGGACATTTTGTTAAAATACATTTTAGACTTGAATTCTAGCTATTTTTCTGCCTTCTGAAAATGGCAGTGATGCTAAGCACAGGCGGGTTCAAGGCAACAATATATAGGTGGGAGGGTTTATAGGTGCAGAGAATAATTCATCAGGTTCACTTAACAATGCATGGTTTGCCGTATGAAAATGTGGCAACCTTGTTTTCATTTCAAGATGGCCGACGCATGAAAACCGCCCATAGAGGAACGTTCATTTGGTCACATAACCAACTGGTAAACAAAGGATTTCCCTTGATGAATGTTCGAGATCCCAGGCTGTTACAAGGCTGCATTAATCCTAAATCCCCTCAGCATTTACATCTCAGTGAAGGTTATGAAGCATGAAATATTCAGCGGATCCCATCGAGAAACCACAAAATCAGGGTCAACACAAGGTCTCTATTAATTAAAGCGCCCGTCGAAACTCCTCCACTGGAATATAGATATATGGAATTAAGATACAGTAGAACCTCTCTATCAAGGCCAACTGGGGACTGGCTTCAAGTGGCCTCGAGAGAGAGTGGGTCTCATTATAGAGGTGGAAGGGGATTTTACA
Source organism: Streblospio benedicti (assembly GCA_019095985.1). Classification (NCBI taxonomy): domain Eukaryota; kingdom Metazoa; phylum Annelida; class Polychaeta; order Spionida; family Spionidae; genus Streblospio; species Streblospio benedicti. The sequence continues at coordinate 57,063,004 of CM032660.1, read as the reverse complement.
GATTTAGGACTGTGAGTACTGGTCATAATATTGAGGGGGTTTCTTTAGAGAAGAAGTCTTATAAATAGACGTTCTACTGAATGTAATTAGAGTCCCTGAAGCATGATGGACGCACAATATCGGCTCAAGATCACGGTCGCTATTAAAGTTTGCCGCCGTCAGATTACAGCTTGTGATCCACGAGGCAAGGCCGCGTGGCCGCATGGACTCTGGCACTGGGGTGCGTCTAGCATGAGGGACGGTTGAAAGTGAGGCCAGTTACCCGATAAAGGCTGATCATGTAGGGAATTTTAAGCAACGGTGACAGAAAAGCATTTGAACTGTGAAATCCAAGAAAATGACGCGGTGTATGTATAGCAGTGATGTGGTAACAAGCCTCACTTTTGATTGAATGATGTTTACTGGTCACTGATGCCATCACGAGTCCAGAAACCTGCTGCGTTTTATGGCACTTTGGTGGTCACTTTAGAGATGCGACATCTTATGGACCTTATATGCTTCGTAATCATTTTGTCATCATTTTGGAAAAGTTGTCAATTTTGTAAGACTCTAATGTTTAAAGGAGACACATCTGTAGATGCTGACCAAGGCTATGAGATTAAAGCCTGCTCTGTGTAAAAACCCACGGCCCACAGTAACATCCTCGGTCACCCACCGCCGCGCTGTATCAAGGCTGAAGTCGCCGCGTGGACATGAATATTGACGATTTCCCGCCGCGTGACAAAGTGACAGACGGTTTCCGTGGTTACCGTGAGAGCTGTCAGTCGCGGCCCACAGAATGACCGTGGTCAGTCGAACGCAGCAGACAGAACCAGAATCGTGAGCGATATAAACCGCAGGTGTTCAGCGAATCGTACATTCGCGATGATTTTGAAGGAACGCGCTTCGTTGGTTGACTTGAGCATCGGTGAAATGTCCAACAGGTGGAACGGTCCGAGTTGTGCTGTATGTCCCAATGTGCATTTAGAGTGGTCATTGTGTGTGTAAATGTAAATGTGGTGGTTTATAGTCATGATTCTAGTGCTCTCACGACTTGACATGGGTGACGGCCTTAGTTACTGTTGTCACCATTATACATGAGAACAGCTTGATGCTGATGGAGCCGTTCGTTACCGTAACCAGACGAGGTCACAGCCTCACTTTGGCCGCAATGGCAGCTGCTTTATGGGAGATGCAAAGATTCGCATACAAAGTGTGTTGATGGCGGGAAAGGAGAGCTGTTTATTAGCACTTGTTGTTTGTAACAGCAATGTCGGGTATATGGGGGGCTGGGGGCGCATTATTTTCCCGGCAAATGTCTTTTTCATGGGTATTTGGGAGTCTGTGAAAGCTTTGGTGAGTACAGAAGCCATGAAATCCGCGCGTTTATGTGACCAGCTCTGCGAGCATCGATAAAAATAAATATGATGATGTAAATAGTAATGAAATGTAAATACCAGTAGATTTAACGATTTGCCAGTAGCAGGGGTATGTAACTGTTTGCTCACAAACCACAGGGTGGCGACTATGAAAAGTAGCTGGCCGTTAGTTATGCTAAAATTCCAAAGCTTCCAAAAAGTAGACTCCCCATAGAACTTTTGAGACCCGCTGGCCCGGGCAAAAATCAACCGGCACCGGACGGCGGGGTGGTCTTTATTGTAACAAGCTCAGTTGAAATGGCGCAAAATTGGCCGTAAATACCATGAATACAGCATAAATGTGTCAATAGGTTCGACACAAATCACACAATGTTAATAAAAGCACGCCTTTGTCATAAGTCTGTCAAGGTTACGAGTGTGAAGCAAACAAGTGGTTGTTGACCGATGCCATCTCCACCTCTCAAGTGACCGTGAGTGACCATCGCTTGACCATTGTTCTCTCCACACCCCAAGTGGCCACACCCTTGAAACGAGCCTCATGACCGGTGCCACTGACCCGTCTGTAGTGACCATTATTGGTGACCACGGCCTTGAGGCTTCACACAGCACACTGTAAATGGCTGTAAACGGATTAGCGCCGTTGTCTCAATCGGTGCTGCCAAAGTCATTAGCCGGACAATTGAATTGACCAACCTTATGACGTATGACAGCAGAACCTCCAACTAAGACAATGTCTGTAAAAAAAGACCGCCTGTCTAACAGGACCAAAATCTCCATAAATAGACCATTAACGAGCTCCATACTAACGAGACCACCTCTGTATTGAGACCTCCGCGGTCCTGATACAGAGGATCTCCTGTATTGTGGACAACCTTGCGTGTATTGAGTTTGCTGCCACAGTTGGTCTGTGGTGGTCATTGTATTAAGTGACCTCACACCTCCATCGTCTGGCTTTTATTGACCCTCACAGGGATGCGCTGTAAATTACTCAGCATGCAGTGACAGTAACTAATAATCACTCTTCAAGCTGCCACGTTGGAAAACAACTACATGGTTGATGAGCTTGAAGCCTGAGACATGGTCAGTGAGCGCTGTCACAGCAAACTCAATAAACTCACGGTTGTCCATAATAATGGAAATTGATCACTGCTGTAAATTCATTCTGAGATGTTCTCAAATTCATAAAGTTCTTAATTGTAAAATAAACATGGTTTCGGTGTATATCTTGATTACGCACACGTCAACGTTGTTCTAGCGATGCGGGTTCTTTGACAATTTTGATCTAGTTATCGTTGCATCCAGATAATAACCGCCTGCTTCCCTCGTGACAGTCATCTCCTCCCAGGAGCTGACTCACACACATCCTGGATAGTTTTTGTTTAAATCATCGTAGCACAGCTTTTAATAAACCAACAATAGCGTTTAAGGTGTCAAAATGAAGCTACTTACTTGTATTTTCTTAAGATAAACACAATTTTTATGGTTCATTAAAATAACATGATCTATGGTGCCTTTTTGTTATGAAATAACATGTGCGCACACATTCCGTAGGTGGCGATAATATGAGAATTTGAACATGTTTAATTACATTAGATCTTACTGAAAATTTTGTTTTTACACTTTGGCACTGGGAAAACTATTGTGTTCAAAGTTGTAATATTATTTGGTACTTGTTTGGATGCTAAATATTTAAAAGAAAAACATACAGGATGGGTGTGACCTATGGGAGGGGTTTGCACTGCTCTAGTCAATTCTCATTTTTCTGTCACCAATTTTGAAAAAATGGGGGCAGAAAGAATGGCTTCCGTAAGAGTTCTCTGTAATCTGTATGTGAGAACACACACGCCCATGCAAAAAACCATCTGAGGGGACAGAAGTGTTGCTGTATACTCGCCAGGGAGTTGAGAAAGACATAGTGTGACAAGGATGCTGCCAATGACCTGGTGTGGATGTAAAGTCAACTGAGCATATAGATATCAGATTATACAACTTGTTCATTTACATTAGTTGTGGTAGAGGGGGGAAGGGCATGTCCCCAACAAACTACTTGAATATAGTGAATATTCACAATAACAGAAAAAATTCTCATGTATCATGTATTTATAATATGTACTAAACAGCAGAAATCCTCTACGACAGAAGGATTTGTGGCTGCGCGTGGCTCCCGTTGTTCGCTGTTGGATTCTCAGACCACTGACCAGTGACCACCACAACCCCCCTGTTGCTCGGCCTCCAGTGTCTGTGGTTGCCATGGTGACCGCTGGTCACTCACGGCCTTGGTCAGTCTGCGGTCACTCCGCTTTCCGCCGATACATGGCCATGTAATGAGCTATACAGGGAAACCCATTTTATACACATTAGTGGAAAGTAGATAAAGACGGGTTTTTGCCCAGCAAAGGTTCATTTTTAAGAGAGTGGACACAAAAACATCTGCTCATATCACATCCAAAATCAGACTGCGTTTTATGTCAATGTTCAGTTACAGTGGAGTTTCTGTCAGGTTTGCGGTGAGCTTTTAGATGAGAACGGGGCCTTGTGTGGTTGTATCATAGAGACATAGGTGATGTGGGAGGCAAAGGTTGAGTATCAGACCGGTGTACCCTGTATTGAGTGCATTGGGGTCCACAGACCCCTGTATTGGGGGTCCACAGACCCCTGTATTGGGGGCCCCTGTCAGACCTAACTATTGTAACATGGACACCAGTCCACCAGTTTTAAATTGTGCTTGCACCTGACAATGCTGAAGGAATAAATGGCAATGAAAAACCATTTTGGAAAATCGACGCATTCTATTTATTTACATTGTTTATTTTTTTCTTTACGCCACATTATTTAATAAAATGTATAAAAACTGACAAACATTTATAAGTATCCTAACATTTTGATTTTCAGCTACTTATACTAATGAGGTAATTAAAGTTTAACTAATCCTTGGGTTACTCAATTACTAAATTACAATGACAAGAGACATATTCTTTACCAATGACATTTTACGCACCAACTTTACCTACAGATGTACATAGTGATCTGGCATAACATTTCACGTGGTAATTAATTGATGGACAAGCTGCTAATGAAAATACAAGAGTCGAAATTGGCACGATGATTCTCAGGGGCACTGGCTGTAGAATGTCTGCAGATTTGTGAGAAATACGCGGAAATTTGTATGCGGAGAATGAAGACGCATTTCCACAGTTTAAGGAGACTTGCTGGAGATAAAAGAATTTGGAGGAAAAAAAAATCTTAAAATGTTCTTGTTTTTTATTTTAGTATAAAAGTACATTCATTTCCCTTTTTAAAAATGTATAACACTTTAAGGGTTGCAGGAATGGAATTTGGTTTATGGACCATACAGAAGATCATACAAATACAATGAAAAATTCAGTCAATGTTAATTTTGACTGTACCGAAATTGTATACATGATCTTTTGTATGGTCCATAAACCATAATCTATTCCCGAAACCCCTAAAGTGTTATACATTTTTATAAAGGGAAATGCTTGTACTTTTATACTAAAATAAAAAACAAGCACATTTTAAGATTTTCTTTATCTCCAGCAAGTCTCGTTAATCTGTGGTGAAAATGAAAAACTGCGCTAATGCTGAAGATTTCTATACGTAGAGCCACCTAAAAATCCAAGAACCAAAACCATATGCCCAAATCTAGAAATTGCCAAATAAATAAAATGTGTCACCAAGTGCTCAATTATAATAAATTCTATCACTGGAAAGTTATTTTAATGTCACAAAACAAAGAGCTTAAAACAAGCAGTCAAAATACTGATAGATCTTTTGATTTTAACTAATTCAAATTAGTGTGCTCCAATAGTAGCCATCTTGAAAAATGACAGCCATCCTGGAAAATGTCATAAATGGATTCAACCTGTTACACAATATAAAAATCCAACAGGAAAGTCCTTACAACTACCATTTAAGTCATATTTAATGGAATTACTCAATATTTTGAGGTCAATATGGCGACCATCTTGGATTTTCAAGTGGGTCCACAGATAAAATCTTAAGTATGCCCATGAGAGTCCATATGCCAATTCCGGTGCTTGTATCAACATTTGCACGATTCTATGAATATATTGGCCTAGCCCACCCTGCCATATAGAACCACTTCATAATTTGGCAATTTACATATATCTGTTTTAAAGCAGGACAATGTTTTAACCAATACGTAATTGTATCTTCATCTATGAGCAGCTTGCGTACATCGAAATCATCGTGTACTATTCCAACGAGTCTTAAATTCTGCAATTTCCCTATGATCTTCCATTCTTCATGAATATTGAAGTTTGCGGAAATCTCGAAGTGTTGTAAGAGTGGACAGCCATCCACAACGTCTTTAATGGACCCATGAGATAAGCATTTGTCCTCAGAAAAAAATGCTCTTAATACTTTTAATTGGCTCGTATTTTTACCTATGACAGATAAAACAGAAGCTGATAGGTTTATGCAGGAAATAAGATCTAGTATATGCAGGGACTTACAGGAGCTAAGTATTGATGTAAGAGTTCTATCATTTAAAGAATGCACTTCGTAGAAATGTATTTGTTGCAGATTTTTACCACAATGCTGTCCTATTGATGTTAGAGCTTTTCTTGATATGCGACGTTTCATCACTAAATCAGTGTCAGAGGAATCCTGTTCATATTGCTGTACGTCCAGTATCAGTGTATGTAAAGTGCTGCACTTTTCTAACACCTTTGTGAACGTTTCGTCAAGCAGCGTTTCTTCTAAGTTTACACGTAGAATTTTGGTGCTTTTTTTTACCAATCGACGAAGATCTTGCACACTCATCTTGTCACCAACACAAACATCTATCTCCTTCCAATTGTCTTGGTCAAAAGCAGCCTCATGCCACCTCCAACAGACCGCACTAGCGTTTCTCACAAGGTCGTGGCGAGGCAGGTAACCCAGGATTTTGGCCAGAAGTTCGTCTGGCAAATGATGAATCTTGGTTAAGCCCTGTTCGTCTGGCAAATGATGAATCTTGGTTAAGCCCTGTTTATCTGGCAAATCATTGTCTTCTTCCTGAACAAACTTGCGGCGTTTGTTTCTTGGTCCTGACTCATCTTGTTCCATTCTAGAATTCATAAATCTGAAAACCAACAAAATCAACAACGTTAAGCATTTTCTGTGGAATCGAGTATGTAATTTGTTATACTTGATTTGAATTGGCTGAGAAACTGCAATGCATTACGGGTGAAAAAGAAACAATACTTTGAAAAAACAGTGATTGTTGCCCACTGTTTCATGGTCTTTGTATTGTTTCTTTTTATTTACTATTTTGCTAATTCTTCACAGCTTTATCCATGCAATCAATTGAATCAAATCGAATCAAATTGGTGACTCCTACTACAATCAGGGTTGGTAAATGTCATGACATTTATAATAAATGTCGACATTTATCACATATATCAACATTCATTTTACTTGTATTTTGCCAATTTTGATATATTTGAGCATATTGTTAATTTTCAATACAAAACCACCCTTAAAATAGTAAACACCCCACAACTTTAAGTATGTGCGTCTATCAGGTTTGCTCTCCAAAAAAACCACGGCCACCTCTAAAGAATTCCAATTAAACTTCACCTTGGTTAATTTTCAAATTTATGACCAATGAACCAGATAAAAATGCACTAATATTAAAGCTTACGTTAATAACAATTGATTCCAACAAAATAAAATATATATAGTGTACAAAACACTTACAATTATTGCGGCAACTTTTGTGGAAATCCAAGATATTCCTTTGTTCGTTGTTAATTTTGATTGATTTGATATTGACACCTCAAAGTTTTAAACTGAACTGACCATGGAAAGACAAATTATCCTCAGTTTGGTCACTATTTGAAAGTGAGGCTGCCACAGTTATCCTACATACTGGTGCATATTAACAGGCATACTAAAATCCTTGTTGAATATGTTATACATTGTGCCTGTATATGGTTAGCCATCTTATGTAATACATTATTCCCAAACCCTAGGTTAACTGGCAAGCACTACTGCATATTAACATACCGGTACATACCCATGCAGACAAAGTTCTTTCTTTGATTTTTTTTATACATTTTTAGATCGGAATCCTAAGAAAATAATTCCATTTTTCCAAATCGCATGTGCTAACTATAGACTGTTAGTTTTCTGTCTTCTACAGTTCAAACCACATATATCTAGAACTCTTGTAATGATTCTAGCTTTTATTGGTAAATAGTTTGATAAATTAACGCCTATTGGAAGAAATAAACACAAAATTAATTTATTGAAATATGCTTCCAAATTATTATTATTGATTATTGCAATCCTTAGATGGTTATCATTATTTCTAAATGCACTAGATGAAAATACACTAATTTAAATCTAATGATAATATTAAAGCTTACATTGATAATAACAATTGATTCCAACAACATGAAATATATGTATTGACTGATTTTATAATTAATTATTTAATTATAATTAATCCAATATTTTTCATTTAAAACTTCAAACTTTTCAGTATAGTCATAGGAAAATTCTGACGTTGTTAGTGAAAAGTGTTGGCAGAGATAGTTTCAGGCCCCACTAGTGCATGTGTTCATGGGCACCACATATGTAACATTGACAACCTGGCATGTGTAGATGACCTTTAAAGTGAATTGTCATGAAAAGTTTCAACATCCAGGTAGCCTCCAGATGTGCCAAAATGTAACTCCCAAGTCTCATAGGATGTCCTCAGAATGTTAACTTCTTATGTATTCAACTGGTTCAAAACCACACCAGCTTGATGCAAAATCCCCCTGTCAGAATGTGTACTTTACAAATGGCATAGTATACTCAGCTACCCCCATGGCAAGAAAACCCACTATTTCAAGATCTACATGGTGCCTCCTTAGTATCAGTTGCTGTGTATTAAGCCATGTACCGTATCCGACCATCCAAGTGCCCAGGGCAGTTAAATTGAATTTTTTTCAAACTGAGTGGGGGTGGGGGGGTGGGGGGGTTGTTACATGAGGGTGCAGTTACTACATAATTCTTAAGGACATTTAAGGAAAAGATGGGGGAGGGCTGTTGCACGAGGGTGGGCACTTGGATGGTCATATGCGGGTTTTCGTCATAATGTAATAGGAGTGATTTCATCATATACGCATACAGTACATTTGAGAGACACGTTTTTCTATGAGTGACATTGAATTCGTTATCAGGTCTTTTACTGCACAGATGTTTATGTGTGTTGCATTTCATTAAACAATTTGATACATAAGAATTTCCTTAAACCCCGTTTTGCGCGAGTTCAGCATCACTCAGTGGTCGGCCGTGTAAAAGTAAACCGTGAAACTGGCACCGTAGGTGTCAAATCTTATAGTGGTATTCAGTTGGAGGATGCAACTTCAATGATACTACACCTACTAATGATACTCATATTGAAAGCAAATGGGAATATTCTATCATGAATATAGAACAGGTCAGCAAAAGAAAGCTATGAATTTCTGACAAAACGTCTCTTAGAACAAAGACTCACTATGGATATGAATGTGTATGTCATGAATAAGCTAACTACATGTTTCTGTCTGTGCTCACTTCACCTAATCAAGTAATTGCTTCTCTGTTAACCCTCAATAGTAGGAAATCGTCCCACTGTTGCAGTCTAGAAAAACAAAAACGTGAAATAAGCCAAAATTCACCACAACGTAGCTTAATCAAAGTTTTTAGTGGCTAAAATCATAAATAATGGTGATAGAATAAAAGAAGCCCAAATTTTCCAAGATGCATTTTGGTGAATTACACAATCATCTTGCTAAATTTGAGTTTATTTTACACTTTTTTCAAGATTTGAGCCTATTTTAGGCTATTTCTAGATTACTGCTGCCGTGCATCAATATAAAGGGTTAATCCCAGTGGTGGGAGCTTATAAAGGGTTAATCCCAGTGGTGGCATTCTATGAATTACACAATCATCTTGTTAGGGTTAATCCCAGTGGCTAAAATCATAAGTGATTGCAGCCTATAAAGGGTTAATCTATAATACTGTGGTGGCAGCCTATAAAGGGTTAATCCCAGTGGTGGCAGCCTATAAAGGGTTAATCCCAGTGGTCGCAGCCTATAAAGGGTTAATCCCAGTGGTGGCAGCCTATAAAGGGTTAATCCCAGTGGTGGCAGCCTATAAAGGGTTAATCCCAGTGGTGGCAGCCTATAAAGGGTTAATCCCAGTGGTGGCAGCCTTGAGGTGAGTTAGAGAGAAGCGGTCAGCTGGGCTAATCAATGGAGTGACCGGCGGTAATTAGATCTGTGTGTTAATGAGTGTCTGAGACCTTGGCTGTTGTTGTACATCACAGTAACACGATTCTCCCTGTCTCAGGGTCACACAGTCAATATCCCTCTCGAGGCCGCGTCTGCATGGTACATGTAATTACATCCTCTATAGTGTGACTTATAAGTCGGTCTCTCGCCCCGTGTGAGTCCACGTCTACATGGTGATTACATCCTGGTGACTTATGAGTCGGAATCTCGCCCACGGCTCTCACAGCCGGCGTCAGGCAATCACTGGATCACGCAGCCAATCTGATCGAGAAATCTATTGACATAGCGGGTTCTGTCTCCAAGTCTACAGAGCTCTATCACATAGCCTCTGCCGGGACTCGAACCCTGGACCTCTGTGGCGCCTATTCACCAAGCACTTAAGGCAGGCGCATCAGAACACTAGTATTTTTCAATGATTCACTTGCATTTCAATGACTGGCTTTTTGTATCATGACCAATTGCCCATGGGCTTTCGTGTTGAAAAATCATCAAAATAGGCATGTATCTTTTAAATGAATGTATTTACATATGTACATTCTGATTGGAGATCCAATCATCTAAAATTGCACCACGTTCCACATGCATGGCTTGTTGTTTGCGATATCTCGCGGTCAGCCTTGTGTCCTTGACCGCTCTGACGTGAGCGTTTAGCTCCCTCCATGTTGACGTCTGCCGATGGCAGGCATTATGAGGAGGAAGCATCATCACACACCGCTATAGGAGCCACAGGCAGCGTGCAAACTTAGTCTCCTTCTGAGATGCTCTCTATCTAGGAGTTTTGGTCAATCACAGAACCATCGGAACCCTCGCTCATGTAAAGTTACAACTTTGGACAATGTAAAGATATAGGCAGTAAAATGCAAATAGACTCTCGCCAAGGCTCACCTCCTGTAAATAGATAGTTTTTCAAAACCGATCTGCAATTTGACACATTTTGGGTGGGTCTTTACGTGAATGTGGGCCATAGATCCATGTCTATGGTGACCATCCTAGATAATAAGCATGGCCTACAGTTTGACATTTTGTGTCTGGTCTTTAGATTGATGCCCGTAGATGTGAATCTCTGGCCGCTGGATGAACAAGGCTGCGTTTGCTGCACACAAGACGTCTCCACAGATTGCTGTGTGACCGCACCGGCCGCGATATGCCACCCTCACCCCCGTGCCAACCCCCACACAAGACGGGACAAGATCTCTCCGGGTCTTTGTGCTCTACAGTTATCAGTCACATTTTTTTTGCATAAAATGCGACCTACTGCCACGTACATAAAACATAGAATAACTTTTATACATACAAGTTATCAGTCTAGTAATGATGTAGTGTCTTTCATATTGTAGTGTAGCTATTATTTTATTAACCTGTCGTGAAACGACTTATCTACAAAAAAGGCTTTTATAGCAGCCAGCCCAGGTGGCTTACATGTCAGCATTACACCCTCCAATCCACATCACCAGCAGTGTACGGTATAGCGTCTGTAGACCATAGTAGTCTACCACACACGTCTATATAGCAGCCGGCCCGCCCCTGATAGCGTCCCGCCCCGGGCTGACGGACCGACACATCCGGCTGTAATTGGGTGGATATGTAAAGTTACAACATTGGACAATGTAAAAATACGAGATGGTCGTATACGGTACATTCAAACTACGTTAGCCCGTTAGCCCGGCATCGAGGTCAGGTTTGTAATCTGTATCCAAGCTGTGTCATATAGAGCCCACTTGATAACATCAAGTACAGATTGACCATCTTATCACACTGTTATTACTCCATGGAGCAATGAATCAGATTATTAGTGAGATATGTACTGCAATATCGGCTCAGACGGTGATATTTACAATGGTCATCTCTTATGCCCCAGTCTGACAGTCACGAATGTTCATCACAAATTGCCACTGAGATGAATCGTGACTGAACCTTTGACGTCTGTGACATACAATTTGCCATTACACGGCCACAATGGAACGTGTACTGATTCCGCTGCTATAAAGCGACCACCAAAGCCACTCAGATTCTCCTCGGTCAGAAATTTATTCCTCCGATGACTCCACGCTAAGAAATCATGACGATTACTAAGCTGTGTGTTTTAAACAACACCTCCTGTGCCGATCTCACACGGCTGATAACAACTTGAAAACGCCATTAAAATATGGAGGACACGGTGTTATGCGTTATATCATGCACAATAAACGCTACACGTTCATGGTTTCATGGCGTACACGATGCGTTGAACACATTTTCTACCAATAGGAACAGAACATCTGATGCTCGATGTGACCAAGTGGACCATGTGTTGTAAATCTGCCAGCGTCTTTATTGGACAGTTTGAGAGGGCAATCAGGGGACAGGGCTGTTTGTGTGTGTGTGTGTGTGTGTGTGTGTGTGTGTGTGTGTGTGTGTGTGTGTGTGTGTGTGTGTGTGTGTGTGTGTGTGTGTGTGTGTGTGTGTGTGTGTGAGTGTGTGTGTGTGTGTGTGTGTGTGTGTGTGTGTGTGTGTGTGTGTGTGTGTGTGTGTGTGTGTGTGTGTGTGTGTGTGTGTGTGTGTGTGTGTGTGTGTGTGTGTGTGTGTGTGTGTGTGTGTGTGTGTGTGTGTGTGTGTGTGTGTGTGTGTGAGTGACAGTTTGAGAGGGCAATCAGGGGACAGTGCTGTTTATCATCATGGGGGTTTTAGGTGTAAACTGTTAATGTAAACTGTTAATTAATTACTACGCAAGTGTCTAAGAAACACGACTTGAAATGTGGCAATGAAACAGACTATACTGAGTGGCACATGAACCGGTCTATACTGGCCACCGTCTGTATACGGCTGCAGTAATGGTCAGCCAAGGCTGGTCAGTCTGTCTGGGTGGACGGCGGTCATCACATGTTGCTGGGTGAAGCCGCAGCATTGTGCGTGTACGAGCTAATTAATCAGCCAAGGACGCACAGGGCAACGGACGCCTTTTAAGTTAATGAGCGGTCACTCAGTAACAAGCGGTCAGTCTGTCTGGGTGGACGATGGTCATCACACGCTGCAGCCATTGTTAGCTGTTTACGGCTGCTACGCAGTAATCATTTAGCCAAGGACCTCACAGGGCAACTACACGACTCCAAGTTCATGTTCTCACAATGCATTGTGTCTCTGCTACAACATGCTAATTAATCACCCAGGGACGTCACCGAGCAACGCACCACTTTAAGTTCTCCACGCTGATTAGGTGTAAACATTTCATCGTAACGCAACACAATTCAACTTACATCATTGACAGTTTCGCCGACTGCTGTTGGCATCTTGATAATGACCTGTGCGTGACATGTTTGCTACATGCTAAACTATATTGAAGGCAACAATTTACAAGTCTCTAAGTTATCAGAGTAGTGAGGTTTGGAAGGGAAACGAGAAGATTTCAGGCTTGAACTTTTACTTTCTATGTTAAATCCAACCATTTTTCTGTTCCCCATGTTTTAAAGGGAAATGAGTTTACATATAGATATATTGGAATTAAATGACTTGGGTTTATAGTATAGTATTTATATTAGTATTGACAAGACATGTGATATAGCCTTATAGACGTGGAGAATGATTACTCAAATATCAAAATGAATTACGTTATATGAAACTTTTGAAGGTTCTGTAATTGATATCGCCAAGGAAGACAAAACATTCTAAGACAAAAGTTTGATTACAAAATTACAAGGACTTTTATACAGTAAAACCCGTGAGTATTTGAATCTTTGGCCGCCTGTTGCACCATTCATGGGTTTATGCTGTCGGGGAGGATTTACGTTACATAAGGAGGCCACCATTTGTTATGGCCCAGGGGGGTATGGAAATATGAAACATTACGACAGGATTTTAGACCTAAATTTGTTAGAAACTTTCACCATAAGTCGGCCGTACGAGTGCATCCCAGATTTTCAAGATCCCCCACACAGTTACACACAAAATCAAATGGAGCTTTTCAGCCCCCCCACCCTGCTGAAAAAGCATAGCCCCCTCCAGCCTCATCTATCCTGCTGTGAAAGTTGATTAGGTCATTTGACTGTTTATTTTACGTGGACAATACTTGGACCGGTCAGATTCACAGAGTCCTTTCTCAGTTTGGTCTGAAAGTGTCGCTGAAGAAAGCGCATTTCCCCGCCACTGTGAGAACCGCGCCTTTCACTGACCACAATGACCTGGGGTCAGTGAGATGCAGTGACTCCTAATTAACAACCTCGTTACATGAGGACCGGCCGCTCACACAGTCACTGGTATTGAGCGATTATTGTATTGTCGTGTCTGTGGGGTGAGTGTTAAAGACGCGTGGCCTCGCTCGCTCACTGTCATTGAGCGAATGTTGTATTGTCATGTCATGGGGGGGGGGGGAAAGAGTGTTAAAGCCTTGAGCGATTATTGTATTGTTGTGTGTGTGTGGGGGGGGAGTGTTAAAGACGCGTGTTATTGACTGAGCGTGATTGGCCGTTACCGACCGATTGTGTGTATTGAATTATCACCGGCGACATTGACGCTCTGTTGTCCGCACTGAATTATCCTGTTTCCGTGTGATTAGCGGGCGATAATAGGGGTATTGATGCGGCGTGGGCTACGGTGGTAACGACTGTGTGCGAGGACCAGTGGCTGTCAGAGGCGTGGTCTGCGGGAATCGAGGGATCACAGTCATATGGTTGGAGACGGGGGATTATAGAAAGCATTGAAACCATTACAGCATGATTTCCAGATTCCTGTCCAAAATTAGTTTAAAATGTCGCCGCCTCCTATGTTGTAAATTTTTGTTTGGGTTATCATACACAAACTTCATAATTCTTGATTTAGAGTGTGTACCAAGTCAAATATTGATAACAAAATATGTACAATTGAAAAAAACTTGATCTGCACGAACATTACTGATATTGTGACTTTTAAATTTGAATGGCACATCCTGAAAGTGGGTTAAAATTTCCACAGAATTCCTGTGAAAACAAAAGCCATTCTCATTGGTTGCTGCTGAGTTCGATTGACTGCTGAACTTATTTCTCCTCTGTTGATTTGATTGGTCGAGAGCTTCCAAAATCTGGCAGCATTATGGCTGCTTTTCAGGGTCAGGATTAAGTGAAAAAAGTGCTACTCATCAGCAGGACGAGTATCCCTCAAATATCTACTCGTCCTGCAAACAAACGTACTCGTCCTTACACAAAGCTCTATATTTGCATACCAAATTGACCAGAATTGCTACTTGTCAAAAGGACGAGTTGCTAAAACATTCTACTCGTCCTCCACTAGTTTTTACTAGTCAATACGAGCGGACGAGTGGCGAATCCTGACCCTGCTTTTGAATAAGGGCTTGTTTTCAATAAATAATAAGTTCCAATAGATAAGGCTCGCTGGATGATGAGTGACAGGTTAGTTTTTCAAACGGGTTTGCTGTTACATGGTTACCGCATTCGTTCTAATAAGCGCACAGTGCGCTTACAAAAACAAATTTCAGCAAAAAAACAAAAAATAATGAGCGCACCCCAACAATTTTTCGCGTTTCATGCATTTTTCTCACTTTGACCCCACAGAACATGATACCCCGGATGGTTATGTGGTGATCCGAATATGGAATAATACCGGCGTGTTATAGTCTTACAATATGGCGCCGGTAAAAAGAGCAAGACTTGTATAATATTTTATCTGCATTAACAGGGGTGTGCGCTTATTGGGGTGCGCTAATAAGATCGAATACGGTATTTTATGGCAGTTAGTGAAGGTCGAACCCAAACTTTGTTCACTCTTTATTCAAACGTGTGTAAACCGGAACTATGATACATTTTCAGCATGGGGTTTTTTTTTTTTTTTCCCCGGGGGGGGGGGGTTTTGCCCAAAAAAACCATTTGAAATTTTAAAAAAAAGGGGTAAAAAAAAAAAATTTTTTTCCTTTTGGGGGTTGTGGGGGGGGGGGGAAAAAAAGGGGGTTTTTTTTTTTTTTAAAAAATTTTTCCTTTTTTCCAAGGTTTAAAAAAAATTTTTTTTTTTTGGGGGGTTTTTTTTTAAAAAAAAACTTTTTAAAAAAAAAAATTTTTAAATTTTTTTTTTTAAAAAAAATTTTTTTTTTTTCCCCCCTTAAAAATTTCAAAATCCCCCCTTTTTAAAAAACCCGGGAACCCCAAAAAAAACCCCCCTTTTTAAAAAAAAAATTTGGAAAATAAATTTTTTTTTTTTTTTCCCCCAAAAAAATTTAATTTTTTTGGGGGTTTTAAAAGGGGGAAAAAAAAAAAAAATTTTTAAAATTTTAAAAATTTTTTTGATAAGAAAAAAGTTTTTTAAAAAATTTTGTGGGGGGGCCCCAAAAAATTTTTCCCCCAAAAAATTTTTTTTAAAGGGTTTTTTTGGGGGGGAAATTTTTTTTTCCCCCCTTTGGGGGGCCAAAAAAAAAATTTAAGGGAATTAAAAAAAGGGCCCAAAAAAATTTTTTTTTTAAAAAAAAATTTTTTTTTTTTTAAAAAAAAAAAAAATTTTTTTTTTCCCCTTTTTTTTTTTAAAATTTTTTAAAAAATTTTTTTTTTTTTTTTAAATTTTGGAAAAAAAAAAAAAATTTTTTTCCCCCCCCTTTGGGGTTTTTTTTTTTTTTTTTAAAAAATTTTTTTTTTTTTTTTTAAATTTCTTTTTTTCCCCTTCCCAAAAAGGGTTTTTTTTAAAAAAGGGGTTTTAAAAAAATTTTAAAAAAAATTTTTTAATTTTAAAAAAAAATTTTTTTTTTTTTTAAAAAAATTTTTTTTTTAATTTTTTTTTTTTAAAAAATTTTTTAAAAAATTTTTTTTAACAAATAATTTTTAATTTTTAAAAAAAAAAAACCCCCCTTTTTTTAAAAAAACCCCCAAAAAAAAAAAATTTTTTTTCCCCCTTCCCCCCAAAAAAAAAGGGGGGGTTTTTTTTTGGGTTTTTTAAAAAAACCCCCTAAAATTTTCCCCTTTTTTTTGGGGGGTTTTTTGGGGGGGGAAAATTTTTTGGGCCGGCCCCAAAAAAAAAAAAGGGTTTTTTTTTTAAAAGGGGGGTTTTTTAAAAAAAAAAAATTTTTTTTTTTTTGGGAAAAATTTTTTGGCCCCCCCTTTTTTTTTTTCCCGGTTTTAAAAAATTTTTTTTTTTTTTTTGGGGGAAGGTTTTAAACCCCCAAAATTTAAATTTTGGGGGGCCCCCCCCCCTTCCCAAAAAAAAAAGGGGTTTTTTTCCCCCCTTCCCAAAAAAATTTTTTTTTTAAAAAAAAAAAAGGGGGAAATTTTTCCCAATTTTTTTAAAAATTTTGGGGAAAAAAAAAAAATTTCCCCCCTTTTTTTTGGGAAATTTTTTTTTCCCTTAAGGGTTTTTTTAAAAATTTTTTCCTTTTAAAAAAAAAAAATTTTTTGGAAAACCCCCGGGGGCCCCAAGTTTAAATTGGGAAAAAATTATGGGTTTTTTTCCCCCCCCCTTTTTTTCCCCCCCCAAAAGGGGAACTTTTTTTTTTAAAAACCCAAAAAGGGGAAATAAATTTTTAAAAAAATTTTTTTTAAAAAAAAAAAAAATTTTTTTAAAAAACCTTTTTTTGGGGCCCAAAAAAATTTTTTTTTAAACCCCCTTTGGGGTTTTTTAAAAAAAAAAAGGGGGGGGGAAAAAAAAATTTTTTTTTAAAAAAAAAAAAAAAAAATTTTTTTGGGGGGGGAAAAAAAACCCCCCCAAAAAAAAAACAAAAATTTTTTCAAGGGGGGGAAAAAACCCAAAAAAAAAAATTTTTAAAAAAATTTGCTTGGAAAAATTAAAAAAAAAATTTGAAAAAAATTTTTTAAAAAAAGGGGTTTATTTTTTTTTTTCCCCCCTTTTTTCCCGGGTTTAAAAATTTTTGGGGGTTTAAATCCTAAAAAAAAAAGGGTTTTTTTTAAACAAATTTTTATTTTTTTAAATTTTTTTTTTTTTTAAAAAGGGAAAAACCCCAAAAAAAAGGTTTTTTTAAAAACCCCTTTTTAATTTTTTGGGAAAAAAATTTTAAATTTTTAATTTTTTTTTAAAAAATTTTTTGGGTTTTTTTTTTTTTTTTAAAAAAAAAAACCTTTTTTAAATTTTTAAAAAATTTTTTTTAAAAAAAAAAAAAAACTTTAAAAAAAAAACAAAAAATTAAAAATTTTTTTTTTTTTGGGGTTTTTTAAAAAATTTTGTTTTTTTTAAGGGGTTGGGTTTTTAATAAAAATTTTTTTTTTTAAAAAAATTTTTTTAAAAAAAAAAATTTTTTAAAAAGGGGAAAAAAAATTTTTTTTAAAAAAAGGGGTTTTTTTTTGGGGCAAAAAAGGGGGGAACGGGGTTTTTTTTTAAAAACACCTCACACCTATTACGGGCCATTTGTCAATGTAAGCAGAACAAGTAGCGTTTATGTCGCTAACCTTAGCTTCAGCTGATCTCGGATGATTAAGGATACTTTTTACATCAGCCATATTATTAGCAATCAAAAACCGCTCCTAATGTCTTTGGGCCACACCTTTCATTTCCCCCTCGTCGGCGTCTCTGTTTCCCCCTATTGTTTTTAATTCTGCCTGGTGATCAGGCAGAAATCGTCCTCATTTAGACATCTCTCTCAAGCGCTTTGCTGTACAATGGGTTTGATTCAACAAGTACTCCCCCTTCACCCAAAAACAAGCAAATTGTCATTTTATGTGACAGATCCCCCCCCCAAGTCCCTATGACACCTCCTCCACACATCTATGCTTTTTATTTGAAAGTAAATTTTAAAAAGCTGGCTGCTTGGATGGATGGTATCATTCTGGAATTTCTGGTCTCACAACTTTGGGGTCGTGAGTTTGAGTCCCTTCAGGGCCACTTGATATAGTCAAATGGAAGCTGTGTATTCAGCTATGTCAATACAGTGGTAGGACCTTGCTTGGCATAAAAGTGAGAGTAGAATTGAATTCACAAGCAAACTTGGAAAAAAAAATATATACAGTTGTTCATAAGTAAAAAAAAGAAGGTTTGGTATATTATAAGTGTGAACAAATGACCTTGTCAGTGATATTTTTGTGTAATTATTTGAGTAGAAGACGAAAGTGACTCAATTTCAGAATCTGTGATCATGAAAAGTGCCGGATTAGGGGTGGTATATGGAGAAATATATGGTTGCTGATTTTGGCCAATCAGAATGCAGAATTTAGGGTGTGTCACAGAGCGAGTGGTATAATTGTTAATGTTTAAGCTGGAACCCACAATCAAGCTCCATATAAGGGTAGTCTTTACTTGTCTAGCTTTATTACTGTTTGCCAAAAAGCAGTGAAAACTCAAAATAACAAGATGAATTTGAAGAATTTATATTATCGATTATACAATTGCAGTTTAATGCTGACAGCATCATTAGGATTTAACATCTACGTGATATAGACCTCATTCTGAATGATTGCTTCAAATATAATACTATATAACAAACTGACTGTATAGTATATAGGATAAAATAATATAGTCTAGAGAACAAATACAAAATACACTAATCATACACACCAATATACTGCGTAATATATACAGGTTATGAAACGCATAAAAATTGGACTTGCAACTATTAATAACCGGCCCACGAACAAAATTACATGGCCTTAATCATGTTAAACTAAACTAAGAATTTTGAAACCATCTTGCCCTGGCTAAAAGCAGCCGGCACAGGGCAGTTGGGTAGGCACCAGAGCCCTGTGTGGGTTATTAGTTTGCACCCTACTAGGCACTATTTCATACCCTGATATATACATATTGATTATTCCAAGTGAAATCCTGACTTGACCAAATAATTTCTTTATATCAAGTTTCTAATTAGCGTAAATAAGCATATTATGTACAAAGGTAATTAGATAGAGCATTGTAATTATTTTAAAATTTCCACACAAGTTATTCTATATACCGGTACTTACTTATAATATATTACAAAAACTGTTCAATATAAAGTAATTCTAGGAATGTGTCTACCTGTTCAAACAGGCAGCTTGTTTATTCCACATAAAGCATCAATGCAATATCTAACATTAACAAGGATTAAACAGATATTAGTGTCATATTCAATCAATAAACGTTCTGTACACTATAAATCCATAATATATTTGCATGTAGACCTAATATGCCAGTGGGAAGGATGGGTTGCTGGGTGTGGCTAGTTCTAGCTCCTGGTAGAGTAACTGTGATATTGTCTGAGCACCTTCTGTTTTCTTGTACAGATGTGACCACGACCATATGACATCCCAGATCTGAGTTGAATTCTGCTTGCTGATGTTAGTCGCCAGGTTGTATATCTCAATGATGAGACTTATGTTTCTGCTTGCACTGCTTGGTTGGGGACATCCAGATATGACTCGCTCCCAGCAGGAGTTCAGTTCTGCTATGTTCTTGACAAAGGGTGGCATGACGTTGTGAAGGTCTGAGTAAGGAGGAAGTGTTGTGTGGAACATGATGAGGCAAGTGGCTCCCTCTATGTAGATGTTGTGGTCGTGACATGGTGGTAGATCAGGCTTCTTCTGGTGACTGAGCCACTTGTCTAGCTGTGAGATCCTCATCACCTGCTCTAGAACGTCTTCATACTCAGTACAGAGGCTCGTGGTCCAGTTGTACAGGCCTTCCTCAGTGTGTCTGTCATATGTATCCTGAACATCATTCAGCTCACTGGATATATTCTTGACAATCACACAGTACCTGCTCATGATGTTGTCAGTGAGGTATGTCTCATACTTATACACATCACACCACCAGGCACTGAGTGCCTTGTGCACGGGGTCGTGAGGGTCGCTGTACTGATGGCGCGGCTGCCACAGACTCAGCCCAGCATCACCAGTGTAGTACAGGATAGCGTCTGCTAACTCAGCTCTCCCCCAGCCAAGGTAGATCCGTGGTGAATAATCCTCGTGTGTTAGCATGATGTCAGCCACATATGGACACTGGTAATACTTGCGGTACATGTCGGCCATGTTGATGAAGGGTTCATGGGGTCCGTGGTGGGTCGTGTTGTACGTGCACCAGAAATCTGCTATCATCTCAGCCTCAGCTTCATATCCTTTTGTAATGCGTTCCTCTACCCGTGGATGTACTGCTATCACTCTGTCCTTACACAGCTTCAGTTTGTGCCGGACATGACATACACCGTGGTATGTAGCAAATGTTCTCATGATAAAGGCGCACGAATTGATCATAACAGTGGATGTATTCCTTGACACCATCATCACCACCCAATGTACTTCTCTTATGTATAACAGACATGGAGTGTTTTACCCGTGAACTGCCCATCTGTCTACAATCCACATGTACCACACACACCAGTAGTATTAACAAACATCCAAGACGTGCCATTTTGTATCTTCTGTATTAAACACCAACTATATCACACCAACGTCCAACCACAGCCTGTTAGTGCATTAAAACACAACATGGAAGTCCACACAAATATCCCACTTTAATGCTGTACTTTTCACGTCCTGAGATAGAGTGAAGGACTGTGAAGTTGTAAGCGTCTTTTATAACACTGTGTTTCACTTCCCAGTTGAGGATAGATCCTGTTTTACCAGTTGTGCATTCACATCACATCAGATCCTGCTGATTTGACACAACACAGATGTGCTGTAAGTGACTCATCGGTTCTAAACAATGTCCCATGTCATGTGGCGCCACTTTTCAGTCATTAGTGGTGTATGATGTAAACACAGGTTATTATAGAGGAGATAATGATGAAACGTAATTTGAATGAAAATTGCTGATAAGCTCCAGCTATGGTAAAATGTTTGTTGGGATGGGGGATTGACGTGGTTCAAGTGGTATGTTTTCTACATGCATCATGGCACAGAGTCTGTTTCATGGACCACGGTACCTTGCTTATTATGTGCTCTTTTACTATCACTCTAGTTTTACAAGACTCTGGAGATGTTACCTATTTGATTTATGAATAATTTTTATTTCATTTTTTCATAAGAATCTGTGATACTCTTGCTATATGTTTTCCATCATGTAAAAAATCATGTGGTCATTAAAATCTAAATCATACCGTATGAACTCAATAATCATCACAAACCCGCACACATTAACTTAAATTACATCATTGCTGTGTCCACATTTTACACTGAACAACTTTCTATAAACATGATAAAAAGTGACTGTTATCTTCTGGTAAACAGATTTGGTGAAATTGTGCCACAACTGGCTGCAATAATACTGAAACAATACAGTAGAACCTCCAATTAAGACCACCTCTCTATTGACACCACCTCTATAATAAGACCACTTTTCACGCTTCCAAACCTTCATAAAGCTACCCAAATGAACCTCTGTATAGAGACCACCTCTCTATTGAGACCACCTAACACTGGACCCAAAGTGGTCCTAATAGAGGTTCTACTGTAGGTTTGTAAGATAGGTTTTAGAAACAAGTCATTTGACACTATTTGGGGAAGACGAAAAATCCTATGAATCAGAAAATTCCCTTTAGTATAAATCCAGCTACAATGATGTGACGTGTCATCACATGAACATTTGACATGTAGGTTTTGGGAAAGAGGATGGAGTGTTTAGTTTTTATAGCTGTGGAGTTTTCTAAAAAGATCCTGTTACCATGTTTACATGTGTGATCCATTGTCATCATTAGTGACAGTTTCAGCCTAAAGCCCGTGGGTTCTTAAGGTTTCATCAATTCCGTATTCATCACTTTGGTTTGATGATGTAAATAGTAGACCAATATCACTACGGCCTGGAACGTGTTCATTGTGTTGGTGATGGTTATATACAGTCATTTCTTAAATCACAACACATTAAAACTTACAAAAATACATTGACCAACAGGCAGGTCATGAACCGGGACGAGGGGGCCCACCAGCTCTCGCGAGTGTATGACCCACTTCTCGGTGGCTGCGGCCGAGATGATTGACCGCCTGACATGCGCAGTCGGTCATTTTGAAGATGTCAGTAGCAGCTGACGAAACTGTCAATGTATTTTTTGTAAGTTTTAATGTGTTGTGATTTAAGAAATGACTGTATACAATATCACTATGATGATAGTTCGATTGACGATCATTTTATGGCCTGTATAACAGCTGTAGTTTGCAATAATATGAAACAAAAACCCGTGTTTGTTGTTTGCACTCACGTGGTCAGGGTGTGAGTTTTGTGGCAAAGAATGCCGCGTGCGTTGTGACGAGATAGTCTCGATCAACCAGCACTGTTCTGGTGTGTGCTAACCAAATGTAGTAGAGCGCCTTATTGACAAAGGCTAATACCGCATGCCTTGTGTTCCGGATATCTTCATCCGCTCCGCGAATAATAAAAAGGCTAATAGTTCAAGCCCATGCTTGATGTTCTGTACATACGTCCAGAAAAAATGGGACTGTAGCAGAACGTCCGGTTGATGGGAATATTTGGATTATGGATATTCGTTCAAACGAGATTGTACTGTAATGATAAATTCCCAAATCACCAAAATCCTTATCATTTCAATCTATCCATTTGCTGATAAATCTGTTATTGTTTTTTACTTCACCATTAATACTATTCATCATTGTGGACATGAGTGTGATATGAGATTATTTCCGTCAACAACTATTCATCCAGCCAAATCTTGTTACTGTCTTCAATGCATTGCAATAAATTTGAGGCAGTAATCCGAAAATGTGATTAGCTGAAGAAATAGGATTTTCCCCCTAATATATCATAGATTAGTGCGGAGAGTTGAGACGTTCTGTTTCACTGATAAATACTCACACCTCAGACAGTCAGCTTCTTGTCTTATCATTGTAAATGGTTTGGGTTTTTCTATAATCAGATCAATGTAATCTAATTTCTGGAAAGTTCATCCAATTGTAAACTCCCCCTTTTTCTTAATTTTCCTTAAGAATTAAGTAGTAACCTAGTGTAACAGCCCATCCACCACCAGAAAATTGCAATCCATCACCCAGGGCGCTTGGAGTCCCCCATTTACACATGCTCATTGCTGAAACTTCATCCAATTTAACTACTTGTTATATTTTCCACATGAAAGTTTTTCACAGTGTCACAACAGCAAAGTTCGTGACTCCGGGAGCCAAAGGAATATTCACATTCAGTAACGGTCACCACACTGTGGAACAGAACACAGCGCGGGTCCCACACACCCAGCCACAGGGTGCGGCCATCCAGGCAAGACAATCTCAATCAGGTGTTAACGTTTTCGATTGGAGCATAAGGAACGTCCCAATCATCGTGGTAACCGACACATACCGCATGTAGTTATCTGATCACTGCCACAAAGTCGGGAGAATGTCCATCCCGTGTTTACGTTTAGCGGTTATCAGCGCGCCTCGTACGTTACCCTCCGTCACTCTCTATCGCCGGCGCAGCAGACGGTTAAACGGCGACACAGACATTCATTGACCCCGCCAGTTGATTATCTTGCTGCACCAGTAACTCATTTACATCTGCCACTAACACTTCGTCTTGTTGGGCTTTAAGATTTCTCAGTGTTTTTTGCCCATTCACGCTAACTTTGTTAGCTCCTTGCAGCCGAGCGTAATCACATTGACGTGTTTTTGGACTCGTTTATATCCGGCACACAGTGATTTTTTTGGTGTAAAAGTGATTGAAACGGTTAGACATTGATCTTGAAGGGTGTTTTTATATGCAGTGATAGTTTTTAGACATACACCTTATAACATATGACCGACTATGTAAAAATAAATGGTTAAAAACTTTAGAATGGGTCTTGAATTGTGATCTTAACATATAACTTTTTTGGGGGCATGAGGCAGATAATCAATAACCCAGTTTAATGTTTGTGTAGCTGATGATTAATCTTGAAGGATTTTTTTTCCTTTTTAATGCCATTTACTTTGACACTAGCAATCCATGTACATCTAGCTCATCAACCCAACTATGGTTTTCATCAAATCAAATATTCAAACAGTTAAACCAACAATTTTTGCAAAATCAGGTCACAGTATTGATTGGTCAATTTGTAATCATATTGACAATTTCATTCACCTATATATTGAATTGAATTGACGTAAAAGTCAAAATTGATCACATAGTAAAAACAATCCCATTGTTGTTATGGCTCATTACACTACCCCATTACAGAAAAGTTTGTGTTCTTTGAAGCGTCACATTGTAGCATACAATTCTCTCCATTCAACTGAAACTGTTTTATGACAAAAACAAACAACTATATATCGATTAGTGAAGTCTATCGAAAAGCACATTTTCGTCACTACTTGATGCCAAGGTCATTGACCCATTGTCTACAGTGTTTTGCCTCGGTCAATAGTTTCATATTATTCTTCTTACTAATTCTTTTTAGTGCTATATAATATTTCTAAACATAAAACTATTAAACCAAAATGATAATCTAAAACAAAATTAATTCAATTTTAATTCTAAATGTTTTCAAACACAAAGATTCCTTTTCAAATCACAATTTCTAAATACAACTTCAGTAGACCTAGTAGGTCATTTTCATTTATTAAGTTTTATTTTCAGAAATAGTACATAGCACTAAAAAGCAATAGTTAAGACCAATGAAACCAATTGGAGTTCACCAAACACTTTCAACTGATCAATAGTTGCACCCTCCATTTCCATTAAACTTTCTTCAAAAAGTCCATTAAAGGATCAATCGAAGTCTTCTGCCATTACCCCAGATTTATTTCCAAAGTCCCCCGACGTTTCCCCACATCAATCCCGCGTCCATTGAGCCTGCGCCGTGTGATTAAGGCTGTGTGTTGGGGGGATTGTGATTGACAGCGGGGTCCCGCGAGGCTCCGGCAGTTAGCGGCCGGTCAGGAATTAATGGCGGGCTGATGCCGAGTGTCAGCGCTCGTCACTCAGCTGTCAGGGGGGGGGGTTGATGGGGCCCACACAAATGATTTGGTCAACATAATTGTTGTTCAAATCATAAATAACTATGATGAATCAAAGTGTCTCTATTCCTGAAGGGAAGAGATACTCCCAAAAATGCTGGCTGTTGACCGGTAAAATTAATCATTGACGGGGGACTTGGGAGATTAGGAGTTCCTAAAGGAGTCGATGTGCTTGTGATCATAAAGTGATGTGAGATGAGTCGTGCCAGAGAAAAGGTGATTGTTGAGCACATTTATATTATGAATGTAACTTGAGTCTGGGAATGGGCGGAGTTATACGTGTACTGGTGATGATTAGGAGTTCATAAAGGAAGAAAATGTGAGTCGTTGAAGGGAAGTGAAGTGTCCTGTCAGAGAACGTGTTCCATGATTATCAGTATGACGAGGCAGACTATTTTATATTACGTAGAACGTAACAATATACATAGTCAGTACTGCATTCCCTCAAATGATGCTGAATAATACACAAAAACTTAACGAGTCCCCTTATGCTGTATGCTCCCCGGGGAGTTGAGAAAGATATAGTGTGATAAGGATGCCAACGACCTGGTGTGAATGTAAAGTCAAGCGAGCACTAGAATCATGACTATAAACCACCACATTTACACATTTACATTTACATTTATATAAGAGAATTCCGACATTGAAGCTTTCTATCTGCCATGTCTAATTATGCACCAAACAATGTCACTTTTATAGAAATCTGTATCTATTAAAGGCAATTATGGGACAAAAAGGTGACTTCTATTGATTGTGGCACCAAGCACACTTGTCCCTGTCTTTAGAGGCTGAGACTCCCGTAACAAGCTCCCAGACCCTCGCTGCCTCACACCAAATCAAGAGTCTCTATAAATAGCCCATTTTTCACATTCCCAAACCTCCAACACATTGCCATAAAGATTTATCACTGAAGAAGACCACTTGAGGCCACTCCCATGGGACGCACATGACCTAAAGAGTGAATGGATGATTGTACGAGCCATGAGCATTGTGCGCTGAATGAGCTGTCGATGCAAGTATGTGAGAAACGATCCATTGATGATCAATAAGTGTGCCAATGACCTGGTGTAGAATGTTGGATCATGAGAGGGAGACTTGGATCACGACTACAAACCACCACATTTGACTTTTTAGGCTTTTTTCTAGGCGACAACCGTGCGATCTCTGACTAACCGGCCACAAAGCGTTACCATAGCGATCTCCTGTACCGACCACGGTCTCCCCCATCACTGGGACGAGTCGCTCATTTGCACATTCCGCGGAACCCGCTCATTGACTCTCTGAGCCGCTCCGTTCATTGTGGCGTAGATTGGTAAAAAACGGTGTGAATGGCGAGAGGAAGCGAAGTCAGCGACGCGACTCGTATCAACACTCAAATGTAAATGTGATGGTTATTTTGATCCAAGTCTTGCTGTCATGACTACATCTTACACCAGGTCATTGGCACACTTATTGACCATCAATTGATCGTTTCTCACATATTTGTACTGGCAGCACATTCAGCGCACAAATGCTAATCACTCACTCTTTCAACCCAATACCTGTATCTAATTAATGTGTAGGTGCCACAGAGCAGTAGATGAGTTTGCTCAACACCCACCACCAGACCCGACTGGGATTCGAACTCTGGCCATGAGTATATAGTCTAAAATAAGTTGAAATGTAACAAAATCGCAGTTGGAGAGAGTTTTTGGAAGGGTACAAGGTCTGGGATGGAGAAAACAGCAGCTGGGAGTTTGTGGCTTTGGTCATGTGGATGTCTTCAGTGGATACTTTCCACGTGTGAAGATGTAACAAAAGCCAGTTTCCACTGCGTATTGTCTGCACCTTTTTACCAAGTCTGGCGCCCTGATGTTCATTTGTGCCTTCTTTATTCAGTGTCCAATTGACATTGTGAGTGACTGGAGACGTGTTAAAGGACATGTTAACCTTATTGTGAACAGTCGATGGCTGTAATAGAGCTGCAATAAATCATGTCTACGTCTACGTCAGGGAAACAGGAGGAGTCCACTTTGTGGCCGTGGGGGTCGCAGGGTGTCAAGACGGGCGCATTCACTTAACTGGGGCAATTATAGTTTAGAAAGCTATTAGGTAGATTCTGCTGGGTTTTCTTTGTATTGTATGCACGAAATTAAATAAGGGAAAGGTAGGTCAGTTAAGGTTATAGAAAGATGGTCAAAAACTAAAAGTACCTAATGTGATATACAAATGTGCATAGTTGTGTCAAATTTACTATGAGCTTTGAATCTAAATATTCAAAGACACATCGACTGATGAAAACTTTTCAGTCACCCATCACGTTTTTATCGCCATTTACAAGATGCTGTATGCGTGAGATTAGCATGTGAAGGGCTGGATGACGGAGCTGTGAGGCACCCGGCTGATGGGGGAAGGAAACTGTCAGAGGGTCACGCTTCTTTCATTATTTTGCTCTTATTTCCCACATTCACATTTCTTTGGTCTTTTTTCCTCCACATTTTTTCCATATTCCCTCTTTTTATGGCCTTTTTTCATGTATCTATTTTCTCCCACATCTACCTTTCTAATAGACACTGGACCTGACCCTGTGACCTTTGACCCCTGAGGACCCCGTCTGACCCTCGCTGGACCTGACCCCTTCCACAGCAAGACCCCAAGACACTGGATACATTACACAACTTTTACCACACACTTCCCCCTTCCCCCCACGACACCCCCCAATCGACCCCGTGACCCCCGTTGTTGTTGTTATTACGCGGCGTGACACGCGGGGATCTCGCCGGCTGCTGACTCATCCCCCGACACGGACAGACGCGGCCTCAGCCAGATGGAGGCGAGGCGGGGAGAGAGGTATTTTGGGAGCATGGAGCTTGGAAATGATCGTGATTTATGGGACTTGGGAATACAGTAGAACCTCCAATTAAGACCACCTCTCAATTGAGACCACCTCTGTAATAAGACCACTTTTCACTGTCATAAAGCTACCAAAATGAACCTCTGTATAGAGACCACCTCTCTATTTAAACCACCTAACACTGGTCCCAAAGGTGGTCCTAATAGAGAGGTTCTGCTGTATATCATTATATGTAATTAAGTCATTAGACTATTGACTCCAAGTCAGGTTAGGACTATATTGTTGTAAAGAATATTTGTGAGACATTTTAATTTGTTTAGAAACTGGTTTTGTTATATATCTTCTACTCAAGAAACGAAACTAGTTACTTGAAGGTTATCACAACTATGTAATGATTGTAGATTCTATGATCAAAATGTTTTAGAAGCATTCACATTATGTAACAACTAGACCAAATCTTCCATGTGATCCATAAAACAATTCATAAGTTTAACTTATTCATGGAACAAGTGACTGCTAAGCCCGGTCCAAACACGCCTCCCTGACGGTTATTGGTGCTAATTGTGCCATGCATCAACCCACCACCAGCACTAAAGGATCCCACAAGTTCAGCACCGAGACGGCACGGTCACAAACGCAGCAAAGTTGCTGCTGCAATCGAATATAAAATGACCGTAAATGCGATAAAGATGACAGAGAATCAAATGGCGCAATCGAATAAACGTGTCGCAAAAGACGGCGCATTGTGCATAAAAACAGTCATAATGCACCGCCGTCTGTGGTCACCCCAGTCCACTGTGCCAGTCACCAATGCCACGGTCAGAATCTATAACGTTACTGCAGCCAATCAGAGCAGCTCATTTGCATATATGTGCCTTAAAATGAACTTGTGTATTCAATCCCTAAAAGATATCATAACTGGGGATTTCTAAGATCAACAGCTGATTACGTTAAACGCTGTCTATTGGTTTAACTGGTTGTATTAGGTTTAGTACACTGATGTGACGACCTAACCTTTGGTTGGGTGTGGGTGGTTAGCGCTAGGTCTAGAACACTTCACACTTTACCTGGGTTAGCCTTTGTCAAGGCCCAAGAATATCATTCAAAAAGATTATTGAAACTTGTGATCATTGCACTCAGAAACAGCCACAGTCTAAATGTCTCAGCTTAGTCAGATCACATTCTTGGTATGATATTCAAAGTGCAGTCTATTAGAGTCAGTCTAGGATATCGGCACACAGGCAAAGAAGTTGTATTCTGTATGGGTGTTTTAACATGAAGGAAACTAAATACGATTAACTAAATAATCGTAGCTTTGAGAAAGGCTACACTGAGTGTGGGAGAGACGGCGTTACTCACTCGCGGGCGGTTACATAACTCAGCTCAGAACGGTTATGACCAAGTGACTTTTGATGTTGTTAGTTACGCGGGACGGGTTGTGTAAAGTTGCAGGTTCATTTAGGTACATCGCAATGTAGGACATTATAGAGCGAGAGGATGGATGGACGCCAGTGAACTGTCATGTCGTTCGTTAGGGCGCGTGGGTTGTGTTTCAGATCACGTACGTCCCTTTGTGACTGAGAAGACATTTGTGGATTGTAGTCGAGTAACGACTTGAATGACACAGTATAAATGGGAGGTTGGAGATTGTCAAGTGCAGATTGATAACAACATAGATACGCTGATACGATCATTAAGTACGGATCACAAACCCATAACTGGAGTTAAGGGTTTGTGATAATGTTCATAGCAAATGTACAAGAAAACCCAGACTGTGGCAAGGAGGCGGGGTGGGGCAGAATTAACAACACCTCACCCACCCAATCCCGACTTCTTGTCTGCTTTTGCATCATCTGACCCACTTCGTGTCTTACGGCTGCACACATTTGCACACATTCTAACTCAGCCTCTAATCCTGGATCCGCCCCTGTATTATCATAGTTCCCGAGAGATCCGTCATTTCATCAGCCTGAACGAACACAGCAATAAGGAGATTTCCCGTAAAAGTCAATACTGAAAGTCATTTGTCTGGGTACATATGCGTTTCTACTTAAAGCCTATCCTGTATATTTCTATTAAAAGTCAATATTGAACGTTATTCGTTTGGGTACGTACACATTTCTACTAAACGTCCATCTTGAATGTAATTCATCTCAGTACAGTAGAACCTCCAATTAAGACCACCTCTCTATTGAGACCACCTCTATAATAAGACCACTTTTCACGATCCCAAACCTTCATAAAGCTACCAAAATGAACCTCTGTATAGAGACCATCTCTCTATTGAGACCACCTAACACTGGTCCCAAAGGTGGTCCTAATAGAGAGGTTCTACTATATACATTTCTGCTAAACGTCCATCTTGAATGTAATCCATCTGAGTCCACATACTGTTGGGCCA
Organism: Streblospio benedicti; assembly: GCA_019095985.1. Lineage (NCBI taxonomy): Eukaryota > Metazoa > Annelida > Polychaeta > Spionida > Spionidae > Streblospio > Streblospio benedicti. Next base: position 57,032,327 of record CM032660.1, on the reverse strand, counting down.
GTGTAAGTGAGTGGCTCTGGTATCACATGTGGGGGGTGACTCCGCGGATCTGTCTTGTCCCGGAGCCCGCGAGAGCCGTTCCACCAGACAGACGTGTCCGCTCATTGGTCCTCGGGCAGCAATTACCTCGTGTCTTTACTTCATTACTGTGACGCCCCACACATAATGCTGCCGGCCACATTTTATGCTGCCAGACAGCACTGTACACACTCCATAGGAGACCACCTTTGTAAAGAGACCACCTAGCAAATAAGACATTATTCAACAGTCTGAATTCTCCATAAAGAGACCACTGTAAAGTAAACCTCAATAAAATAAACACGTCTATAGAGACCACTTGAGGCCAGTTGGTCCTAATAATCAAGTTCTACTGTGTCAACCTATTAATCTGAACAATCAGCAGAAGATGATGAGAATCCGTCTCATTTGCATCGTCCACGTTTCGTTATGGGGGAAATCCATGAGCATATCTGTGTTTGGTGTCACTTATTGCGTTGCCGGCAGCACTATCACGGTGGTCGCTCCCGGCAACCAGAGTAAAGATGGCGCCCAGAGAGTCGCCACGTCTATGACATGTAAAAAGTGCACCCTGCTATACTCAGCATCACCTTTGATGGCTCAATTATCCAGCTCATGATTTGCATTTTCACATTTCCCCCCAGATCATTTTTTCTCGAGATAACATTCGCCACGGTGGAAGTTTTGCATATTACGAGCGTATGAGTTCATCATGACACGACGCGCACCCTAAAGTGACTGGTTTTACACCGGCCCAATTCATAAATCATACTTTTTATCTGGACTATGGAGATCTGATGAACCTGAATTACGACCAAACAGTTTTTAAGGCCCTCTGATTGTAACAATATGACGAGTAAAGATTGCACCGAGATTATAGGCACGATCATCACAGTCCGGCTACAAAATGTCAAGTACATTTCATGTTTTTTTGTGTTTTTGTCTTTCCTATTGCACTTACTTATACTTGACTTCTATAATACTTAATAAACATCATACTCAGACTATAGAAATATGTAATTTTAGTGCTGTGGGGTGGGTGGGGTGGTGGGGTGAAAAAAAGTAATGAGACCTGCTATCCTAAAGGTGACTTAACACTGTCCCACATCACGGTCAAATCTTATTTGGCGACTGCCCCAAATTATTGTGCCCTTGTGATAAGCATTCGCTATTACCAGTTGTAAGCCATCTACAACTGTATTATTCTCACATTACAATACTTCTGTTTGCTACCACTATTTTGACTGACATTTGGTCATGTTGTTGCAATGCTTTTTTTTATAGAATTTCTTATGCCATTTGATACAAATCATTGTAGACACATGAGAGTTGTAAACAACATGCAAATGTCACATGCAGCACAGAACCTCGAGCATCGTATCTCTCACAGGTTACATGTAAATGTTCCTTGTCTTCGTTATTTTCTGCATACAACCTGAGGAGGCATTCATTATGGCTCACTGGGGTATAGAAAACTAGTTCTCAAAAACTCAACTTGATGGTTTTGTTGTTGTTTTGGGTGGGGGTGGGGAGGGCAACCCTGGGGTGCACTTACAGGGGCAGCCCAGAAAATAGGTACTAATTCTAGTGCAGGTGGGTGGGTGGGTTGGTGGGGTGAGGCCTGAAAAAATATACCAATAGTTTAATTTTTTCATAGCCTCCCCCCCCCCCCCCCCCCCGAGCCATAATAAATGTTAACCCCCTTACTACTTCAACCATCTTCATTATAACTGGCCTTGACAGTAAACAAATTCTGAACAATGTCTTGAAAGTATAATTTGCCCTTGTGTACCGTTATTTGAGAGGGTACAGAATGGAACGTGCTCTCAAAAGGGGCTTAAATCACAAGTGAAATATCCCGTCTGTCTTGTGCTTTCTTTCTGGATCCTTTCAGCACAAGTGTTCAGGGACTTGTCAAAGTGCACCATGCACACCCACCCACACTTGTCCGAAAACCAGCACATGCAAAACTAGTATATTGTTTCACATTTTGAAATCTCTTTAGAGGAGAAATGTCAGGGGGATGCTTAAAGTTTCATCCTTAGGATCCTGTTTTCCGAGGTCTCATTACTTTTAAGTTTTTTTATCGGATTTGGCAACACACAGCAGATTACAATCTCCATGTAAAAATATCACAGAGACTTGCATATACTGCGGCAATCTAGATAATAAGGCATTTACCCGCGGGAAATACGCCAAAGATGCACTGCCATTCTGAAAGTTGTTCTTATTATTAGATTTATGACCTTTCAACAAAAGTGCCTATTTTTCCTGATGAAGTTGTTGAGAAAAAAAAAACACACACAAATTCACGCGAATATCTATAGCTTTCAAACCATGATAATTTTTGACAAATTAAGATGATGTTGGGGTAACGATTGAGTTGATGAAGGCTATTTCATTGCTCCAAGTGCTAAATCATCTATATTATTGTATCATCAACTTAGGATCATTGTAAATGTAAATATGCTTGTTTATAATCGCAATGAACAGCTTTTGTCGTTTTCTAGCGACTTTACATCTACACCAGGTCATTGGCAGCATCCTTGTCACACTATATCTTCTCAACTTCCTGGGGAGCATACAGCACATCGCTACCGTAAGTGCATACGTATTTATCACTCACATTGCCTTCACTCTCCTGACCTGTACTTATTTAACGTGTAGGTACCACAGAGATGCAGCCTGTTAGAGGTAAGTTTGCTCAACACTTTGCTCAATCATTATCCAAGTGTGCGTCCATGGCTGGGTATAGGATGTAGGCGTCACAATGAGATGGGTTCAAGTCTCGGTCTGCACTGGCTGTGTGTATTGAATAAAATCGCCCAACTTGGTAGTGGCCTTATGTACCTACAGGTTTAATAGGTACAGATGCATTGATGGCAGTATTTTCCATTGGAGTTGAGAAAGCAAGATAATGCGGCAATATGGATGTGTAATGAATGATATAACGGCGACGCATCATATGGAAAGTAGACTATAAAAGTAACGACATCACATTATATTGCATATCAAACAAAACGAGCGAGGGCCACAGAACACACTACGGGGCTACCAGGGGAGATCTGAAAAAAGTGAAACCATTATGCTTTGATGAATAACTGTATATATTTTTTCCCAAGTTTGCTTGTGAATTCAATTCTACTCTCACTGTTCTGCCAAGCAAGCTCCTGTCACTGTATTGACATAGCTGAAGAGACATCTTCCATTTGACTATATCAAGTGGCCCTGATGGGACTTGAACTCACGACCCCAAGGTTGTGAGACCAGAATGATACCATCATCCCAAGCAGCGGGCTGTTAAAAGGTTACACGGACGAACCGATGTCTCTGTAGAACATTATGCTTTGATTTTTACCACCCCTTACCCTTCTACCTAAACTTGGTTCAGCCCCCTCCCCCTTAAATTTCTACCATATTTGCACTCACACACTACGAGATAACAGCAGCAGCCAAACCCTCTGGCCAGAAAAAAAATCAAGTTGCATTTTTCAGGCACACTTCCTAGCTTTTTTCATACCCTCCACGGCCCATGATAAATGCTTCCCCCATAATTGCCGAAGGCAGATTACTTTTAATGACATCATATCTACAAGAAATAGCTCTGAGAGGTTGTAAAAAAGACATAAGCGTCAATTTCCGGCCGCGTCCCACACGAGAAGACAGAAAGCGGGCAATAAGCTGGAGCCGCCTGGAGGGCCGCATGTCAGCTGTCAGCCGCACAATCTCAGACAATGTCTTTTATTACGCCGTGAATTCATGAACACCATCGATGTAACAGGAGAAACATCGCCACAGACAGCGATATTGTGCACAAGTGATAAAATGTCGCTCTGACTTCTCAGACGATAACAATGAAATGGCAATTTTCAGCACAATGGCACCTGTTTAAAATGATTTATGGCTTCGGTTTTATTATTGTTGTTTTTTCTGCACGGTCTGAATTTTAACAAGCGTTAATCTTTTTATTGACAAATGGCCCGATTTTGATGTGAAATTATTTATGGGTTTGTTTTTAATATTGTCTTGGGTTCCAGTTTAACTGTTTTTCGGCACTTGCAGAATTTTAAGTAGGGCTGAAGTTTTTTTTACTGACAAATGGCCTGATGTCAACAACATTGAAGGTTTCTGTAAATGTGCAAAATAGCCCAATGGGAAGTGAGCATTCCTGTCAACGGAGTATCTTTGCTATCTTTTCATATAAATCAGGCACAATAAGAAAATGGGTTAGCTACGTTTTGTCATCATTTATTGATGTCTACAAAATCACAAAGTTAATAAGAACATGCAGCCTCCTTCAATTTGTGGGGAAAACGGACGGGCAAAAACTGAAGTTGATTCAGATGCAAATCTTTATCACTGACAATGACTGACAGCGTTCATCAGGGTTCTTTATACAGGACGAGCAGATAAAGAAGCCAATCAGGGCGCCGGCTGTAAAACGTAATACACAATGCTGGGAACACAATAAAGCATCTTAACAAAACCACAATAGTAAGATACAGTAGAACCTCTCTATTAGGACCACCTTTGGGACCAGTGTTAGGTGGTCTCAATAGAGAGCGGTCTCTATACAGAGGTTAGGTTTGGTAGCTTTATGAAGGTTTAGGACAGCGACAAATGGTCTGATTATAGAGGTGGTCTCGATAGAGGTGTGTTAATTGGAGGTTCCACTGTATACCCGAGGCCTTGAGCTGAGCCGCTCATCCGTGTAACACGACCTGCCGACACCGCGACCTTGAGCGCTCGATGGACCGTGACCAGTGGGTTTTCCGTTCACCAGATCGGTTTCTCACAGCACCAGAACTTCGCGCTTCGCTGCACGCTTACATGGATGCTTTGCTCCAGGAGAGACAGTTGGATCCATTGAACTCAACGGAGTACAGTAGAACCTACAATGAAGACCACCTCTATAATGAGACCTCCTCTATAACAGGACCACTTTATGCGGTCCCAATCATTCAAAATGATTCTAATGGGAACCTCCATATAAAGACCACCTTTCCATTGAGACCACTTCAAGTCGCTCCCTCGAGTGGTCTTAATAGAGAGATTCTACTGTAAATACAAATTCCAGTTATCTCATATCACAAGTGGTATTTTTAATGCAAATTATTGTGAATGGAAGTGGCTATTTAATCGAGTTACCCATAAATTTGACTTAGCAGAGTTTGAGATCTGTATAACTGTAGGCAATAATTGCACACCTCCAATCCGGCCTTCGACATTGTTGGAATCAGTTCATGGGGTGCAGATTCTGCTCATAGTGACAATAATTGTATTTTGAATTCCCAGTTCTCAATCTTGTTATTGTAGTTCACGGAAAAACTCAATGTGGGAACGAACTGTGATCAAGGACATTTGTATTCATGGAGGAAGTTCACAAAGTATGATACAAGCTTCTTTGTATTGAAACATTCAATGACTTTTGCACTTGTGCAACCAATTTGTAGAGTCGAAACATACAAACTCGTCATCAAACTTTCATACACCATAGATATGGATGGTAGCTTAGTTTGAATAAATGTACAGTAGAATGTTTTGGGCCAAACTGGTTTTTCTGAGTTTGTCCAATGCCTGTTACTGATGGACATGGGAGTTGAGAACCTTTTTTGATTATGCAACAAAAAACAGCACATACATTGAAATTATCTCAGGGGTCATCTGTAATTGGTCAATCCTATTACAGAGGTTGATAAATCAGACTGCCCAGTTGCCAGGGACAGGTAAAGGTTTGGTTGGGCTTTCAAACAAAAGATGTAGATTCACATAAAAATTTATATTGAGTCTAAAAACTCCATCCAGGCAGGTAGAATTTGAAGTCAGCCTACCTAAAATATGACACATTTGTCTACCCATATACTCGCAGGCTGTTAAAGGTTCACACAACTGAGTTTTGCCATCACGGTGCAGAAGCGCGTGGATTTTATGTTTTCTCATCACAATTCACACAGTTGTTCTCCAAAATAAACAGTTCAGCCATCAACCGATTGAGTGCACTATTTGGAATTTTTATTTGCAGTGCACTAACAATTCAAGGCTCCCGTCTCATCACGTCGTGGTATGTGACTCCCCGACATGGACTTTGTTGTCAGCAATCACAATTCACAGCGTTGTTCTTCGCCCCAAAACATCGCTCCCCGTTGATAGAATCATATCAGATGGAGTTCTCTCAAAGACTCTGCTCTCTTCACAAAGTTAATCTGGTTACGTGGCAGTGAATGGAAAAAGTCAGTCTACGGGTTTCTTTGTCCCGTTATTTTTCGCTATCGTGGCCTGTATTGTTCGGTGTAAATTGAATTGGATACGGTACAGAAAGTTTACTTGTGAAACAGACTATGAGATTGGATGCAGAGAACACATTTTTGAAACAGACTACACTTTACAATACAGACTTTACAAACCAGTAGATTTAAGAATAAACGATGAAATATTAACTGCTTATACTCCTTTGAACACACTGTCTGGTCAAAATGTTTCAGCAGTTTCCTGTAGACATGTTACAGGGAATTCCTCCTGCCCCACAGGGTCATTAAATCTAAAGAGGTAACCAATCATAATGTCCTGAGATGTCTGAATACAAGCAGGAATTTTAGAATCCACCCCAACCTAAATTACAGTAGAACCTCTCTATTAGGACCACCTTTGGGACCGGTGTTAGGTGGTCTCAATACAAAGGTTTATTTTGGTAGCTTTTTATAGGGTTGGGACCGTGAAAAGTCTTATTACAGAGGTGGTCTCAATAGTTGGAGGTTCTACTGTACATTAACAAGTTTCACCACCACACCCAATAAAATTACTTCTAACATACATTATATTGATAGGTACACCACCCTATATTTTCAAACCACACTCAAAGTTTTACAGCACCCCAAACATTAATCGGAAATGTTTAATCATTGACACCATTTCTCCCCTCACATGCAGCCTGCCACACTGTGGAGTGATGGTACATACCGGTTGCCCCCCCCCCCCCCCCCCCACGTGGAGTGATGGGGCCACTCCACCCACCTCATCTGTACACGTCACACCAAAACATCCTCCTTATCAGTCAGAGGCAACATGGTTTAAAAATTGCTTGTCTTGTTGCATGGGCCGAGGTGCTCAAAATGAAAGTGGCATTTGTGCGAAAAAACATCATAGAGTTAAGATAGAATTTCTGCGGTGGTTTTATTAGATTTACCATTTATAGGCTATGAACATAGTGACATTACATGTTCTATTTTTTATGATTTTGCATACATGAAACTCAAATGACCATATGTTATTATATGCACATGAGTTTTTTATAGTCAATATGCTCACTCAACATTACATCTACACCAGGTCATTGGCATCCTTATTACACTATATTGCCTTTTCCAACAACCCGGGGAGAATACAGTTCATTGCAGCCATAGTGCAAATGACCTGTACCTATTTAACATGTAAGTACCATGGAGCAGTGTGCAACTGGTAAAGATGTTTGCTCAACATCCACCACCAGATCCGAACTGTACTTGGGCAATATATCAATCTTATATCTATATATATATATTTTGTGGTTTATTTCTACTACCAGCTGTCTGAAATGACATATATTGAATGAAATGTCTCAACAGGATCAATATTATCACGAATACCATTATCTATTCCTGATATCATACAATAACATCTCCACCCAATCACTGACTTTACAAACCTTGCGCATCAATACCAAAGATTGGGAAACTGAGCCGCATTGTTCGGGAGAAACCAGCATCAAAATAACACATCAACAAAGATAAAAGCTCAAGGTTGAGATGTGCCCATCTGTACCTACGTATTGTACAGGTGAAGCCAAACAAACACAACCTTCTCAGCCTCCAGCTGTTGATAGTGCGGCCTTTGATCGGGTAAGTGAAGCCTCTAATTGCTGTGGTATAAGATCCCGTGTAGCGTAATTGGTGGCAGAGGGCGATAGATCAGCAGCCGTCAACTCCCCGAATAAACATCTGTCTTACACAAGGCTGTGTGCTCGGGACTGGATGTGGTAACAATTTTAGTGATGGCGACGCATAAATGTACTGATTTTAGTGAAAATCAGTGGATGCAGTAGAACCTCCAATTAAGACCACCTCTCCATTGAGACTAGCTCTATAATAAGACCACTTTTCACGGTCCCAAGCCTTTATAAAGCTAGCAAAACGAACCTCTCTATTGAGACCGCCTAACACTGGTCCCAAAGGTGGTCCTAATAGAGAGGTTCTACTGTATCGTGTTAATTAAAAGATAAGGAACATGTGGGCACAAAATATGACTATGTAATATGCAGCGAGACTAAAGTTTTGAAGTGGCTTTTGAGGAGACTAAGTTTGGTTGACCACTGTGATAATTTCCTGGTTCCACATCACAAACATTGTAGCCAACTCACTCCACAACAGACACTACAGTGAACCTCCAAGGAAGAGCACCTGTATAAAGAGACCGTCTCTATCATAAGACAGTTTTTGTGTGGCCCCAAACCTTCATAAGGAGACCACCTTGAACCTCTGCAAAGAGACCACCTCTATATTGAGACCACCTCTCTATTGACACCACCTCTCTATTGAGACCAACTCTCTTTTTAAGACCACCTCTCTTTATAAGACCACCTCTCTATTGAGACCACCTCTCTATTGAGACCACCTCTCTATTGAGACCACCTCTCTATTGAGACCACCTCTCTATTGAGACCACCTCTCTATTGAGACCACCTCTATTGAGACCACCTCTCTATTGAGACCACCTCTCTATTGAGACCACCTCTATTGAGACCACCTCTCTATTGAGACCATATGAGGCCAGTAGTCATACAGAAAAGTTCTACTGTAACAGAACTTAAACCACTGCCTTTCCAATGGCCACAAACAGTGGCGACCGTGAGCTGAGTTTTCCTCTCATTTGCCCCTGTTTATTGAGCACACACATCGCCTGATTGTTGCTGCTGTACATTGTCTGTGTGTAATCGTGAGGAATCTGATCTTGTACAAGGCCACAATACAGACACACGGCCAGATGTGATACTCAGAGGTCTGTTCTGGTGGGCAAGAAACTCCATTACAAACACCTCTCTATTGAGACAACCCCTGCAATAAGACCCTTTTTCTGCAGGACAGAGTTTTTACAGAGGCTAGGCCACGTCTCTACTGAGACGAGATGGCCCGATCCCCCAGTTTGCCGTACATCTGTGATTTCTCTGACCTTGTAACAGCAGCAAACACTAATCCCACTCACCTCCGAGGTCACAATAACCTGTCACAACATCACATTGTTGGTTCCATTCTGTGTGCAAGTTGAACGTTTTGGTAGATTTACACCAGATCATTGGGGCTTTCAGTTGCTTCGTGTTATACAGTAGAACTCCAATTAAGACCACATCTCTATTGAGACCATCTCTATAGTAGGACCACTTTTCTTGGTCCCAAACCTTCATAAAGCTAGCAAAACGAACTTCTTAATAGAGACCACCTCTCTATTGAGACCACCTAACACTGGTCCCAAAGTGGTCCTAATAGAGATATTCTACTGTATATTAACCTGTTCAAACGCACTAAATACTCCTCTCGAAGCTAACATGGCTATGAATATCGGTGACTGGACATAATTATATGCTCTATTGAAGGAACTCATATGACTGACATTACCTTTTAGCACTAACAGTAAAAGTAAACTCCGTAAACTGCTATCGGCGTAAGAATCGAGCGTCTGGTGGGTGTTGATCCATCAGCGTCTGTCGACTGATTCCTCGCGGGACGTGTTAATGTCCGCCGAGACGCCAGCGACGACGGCGCCTTTCATCCCAAATTACGCCCGTAAACAACTCGGCTCACTTTTTCTGCCTCGTTAAGCACATTCTACTTTGTGTGGGTTTTTCTGTCACTGACAGCAGCAGAAATACAGTCTGACCGCTTTATCGCTATATTAGGTGCTTCTGTGGCCGAGTGGAGTGAGTATCAGATGTCAAGATGTGAACTCTGAAGCATAACTATTGCTCATTAAAAATGTGACCAACAACAGGCTTTTTAATCCATGGATTTGAATTAGGTCAAGTGATCAATCAGAGGATTTACAGAGGCTGTTTACACTTTTTTATGGTCATAACACTGAGACGTCCATATCCAGAATAGTCGTATGATGCTTATAAATTACAATCAATAAAACACAATGACAAAACGTAAAATCAAGAATCAGGTCACATAAATGAATAAATTATGATAATTCACTGATACTCAGAGTGGAATTTGTTAGTGAAACAAATAAAATGTCATCATTTTCTGTCCAAATATAACTGATCAAAATGAGAAAACACACATCCATGCTCATAGATTGTGACCTCAAATTCTGCGATTAAAAAATTGCACTTAAAGAAGATTGTAAAAGAGAAAGTGTCCTACAATGGGAGTGATGGAGGCAGAAATAGGGACAAATGGGAAAGTTGTGTCTCTGCGAGTGGAGAGGACTCCTCAAATGGTTCTACTCATCTTATTTCCTGTACAATGTCAATATCAACATGGCAAACACATGAGCCTTTTAGTCAATCAATTTTTACATGTGCGGCAGAGTGGATAGGGAGCTGGATTAGTGACTACGTCATAGGTTCGATTCCCGGTCGGGTCTGGTGGTGGGTGTTTAGCAAATTGAAACAAATAGTCTGTCGTTGCAAGTATGTGAGAAATGATCAATTGACCAATAAGTGTGCCAATGACCTGGTGTTAAGATGTAAAGTCGTGAGAGCAAGACTGGGATCACGCCTATAAACCACCACGTTTACATCTACATTTATACGCGGTAGAAGCCACGGTGCTTCAATCTGGTCGGTTAGGCAATGATGCCTTCTATTGCAGCATGGAATAAATACAAAAATACAAGTTGACCATACTTTTTTTTCACACTTGCCTCTTTTTATAAATCAGTAACAGTAATTAAATGACATGATAATCTTGTTCTATCACAATTTTTTTGCCATTCACTTCAGATTAAAGCTACATACAAAAATACATCTATTTTTCTTCTTTGCGGTTTCCATTGTTAACACCCAAACTGTTACACTAAGTCACCTTTCTCATCTTATATAACCACAGCCGTAAGAACCAGCCTTGATAAGAAACCAACACCTACCCTTGATCAAGCAATAAAGAGAAATACACGGGTTCGGGTCAAGGCCATGATGAAGGCTAGACGTGAGGGTTTCCCCGGAAATCCCCGGTCGATGTGAAGTGCCTGATCTCTGATCACACGGCCGATACTTTTGGCCTTTTTTTTGATCACTCTGCAGGGAGTTCTGGTAGAGTAACTGTAGGAGTTCTGTAATGTAGTCAATTAGCCAAACTTATCTTATAAACGTTAGGTACTTTGGAGCAGTGTGCATTAACCCATACTCTACCAGTGATTTCATCAGCTTTACAGAAAAAAACCCACCTATGAATAGTCAATTTGATAATTTAGATTTGTGACAATAACTTTTCTTGAGCCTTCGAAAACAGTTACTTCTTTACATAAATATACATGTGTGTTTAGAATTGTATTGGCATTCTTATTTTCAGCAATTGTTAATGAAATTTGATTTCTTGTTGATTCAGATCTGGTAGAATATGTGTTTAATCTGAGACCAACAGGTTGCTCAACTCTTATATATAATGTACAATAACATGATGATAAATGTTTGCTACATTCTAGTCTATCCACTATGTCGTCCAATAAGGGATGACCATAATGCTTGCAAGTATATGAGAAATGATCAATTGAAGATCAATAAGTGGGCCAATGACCTGGTGTAAATTGTAAAGTCGTGAGAGCAGCAAAAAACTTGGATCAGGGCTATAAACCATTACATTTACATTCACATTTACTCCCATTCTATCAAAAGCTCCAGTCAGACGTTTGACCGCTGTCCCACTGACCGCTGCTGACCTGTGTTGTTGTTGTTGTTGTCGAGGGCGATGACCTGGTAATGGGAGATGACGGGTTACACGGACATCGTCATGGTAACACGGAACAGCGAGTTTTTAGTCTCCAGTTTTCTACCGATTGACTACACAGGGGAAAAAGGGTTCTAGTTGAGAAAATGGCGATGAGGGGTTTTAAGACCTGTCATTTGTAGCTAACATGGGGCTAATGAACCATACACATGTTGAACGAGATAAGAGAGACTTTCGCTCAAATTAAAGGGACATGCACAGCTGATATGTGGGTCGTGTACCTGTCATAGAGCATCAGTAAGACTTTCGTTCAAATTGTAAATAAATTCATTGGATTTCTGTCATGTGCTGCCATCTGCTGACAGAAAGAGAAGACTCAGAAGATCGACATTGAAAATGTCCGAAAATATTAAGATAGTGAGTTTCTATGGATTTATCACAATATCAATATTTTTATTTATTTGACTTTTGTTCAAATCACTTTATCTGGGTGCAATATAAGGCCCACCCACCAGCCCTATGTCAGGGGAATTTATCCCGGGCCGGCTGATTGAGCTCACAGCCTGTTGTCAGGCTGCCACAGTGACATGATTGAGGGACGCCCATTTTTGTCACAGCTGGTTACTTTTCACAGCTGCCAATCCTTCCGTCTCTGAGCAAACTGTCGGTGTATAACCGACTGTGAGCGTCGCAAGTGTCCACAACTCGCTCCAATCAACACTCACAGCAAAACTCACCGCTCAGTCTCATGTTACTCACACCAGGGACCGCGGCAAACAAAGCGAGAGAGAAAAAGTGTTTCCCCGTTAGCAGCGACAAAAGCCGTCCGTCCCAGCTGCAGAAATAGGCAGTTCCACGCTATTTTTAGACTTTGATATATTCATTTAGTTTTTTCTACCATATACAGCCATCTAAGTGGCCATGGGCTTTGAGGTTGAGAAATTGTTGGGTGGGCTTTTACATGTGTTTACATTGCAATTTCAATCCTCTGGATATTTGAATGGTTCAAATTGCAGGGTCGGCCTTTACACGATGATGGGTTTTTGAACTAATCCATGTTTAATGATCTCTAATGACATTTTCTACACCACTTTGTCTGTCTTCGGTTGACTTTGATACATTGAGCTTGATTGTTTATGATGACATTAATTGTACGTGATGCATCAACGTGGTTCTACAATAGACAATGCAATCTGTTGCTATCTTTGCACAAGACGTGTAAAAATAGAGGGTTGATTGATGCTCAGAAGGGAGTGTGGGATTTCAGCTTCTATTCTAAGAGTTCTATTTCACTATTCGATACCCTGGTATCAGTCTCACCAATGATTGGAAAACAATCGAAAAGTGTAAAACAATCGCTCAAAATCGCATTTCTTTACACCCATCAAATTGCATGATCTTTCCAATCACGAATTGATTGACGCCACCAGTCTAACCTACATATATTTTGTACCATGTATCACGTCAACAGTGAAAACCGATAGCATCTTATCGACATTGCATCCAGTCCTATAGAACCACCATTACAAACCCCACCTGACAGATGCGCACCCCGTGCCATACAAACCTCCATAACCACTACAGCTGCTCTATCAACCCCACCCTCCGAGGCCGGATCGCCGCTCCATGACGGATCACAGACTGTCACCGAGCCCGGATTTGTGGCCACTCGGGGTGCTTTTTATAACCACACTGGTTGTTCAACTCTAATTTTGCTTCTCATTCCAACGTCTGAACACGAATCTGAATCTCATTTGTTGTCGCTGTTTATTAGAGTTGTCCAGCAAAAAGGCCTGAAACATTATGTGTTGTAACGTAGGCTCATGGAATGCATGCGTTAAAACTCCTTGAGGAGCATTCAGTGGTTTTTAACATCAGCTTTTAAGCTCTGTGACATGATTCCATTGATGATGACAGGTTTACAATGTGAGCCAAACTGCAATTGTAACACATAATGCTATAATGACTACAGATTTATATTTTCTGTCTCTTTCATTGACTCATCTCATCTTGTGAGCTTATTTTCAGGCCAGTTGGGTATAATAACATGGAAGAAGTCTCCATATAGTGGTAGGAACATACAATGTGAATGTAAAAGATGGATTAGAACTTAATGTCATGACCCCAGGTCATTCCATTGATCATGTAATTGATGGTTGTTCATATAGCCAGCACATTCAGACAATGCCAAACATGGATTAGTCTTGCTCTTTCATCTGATGCCTCTAAATCCTTTTAACACCCACCACCAGACCCGACCAGGAATCAAAACCATCTGTTCATGAGTACAACTCCCTAACCATTCGGCCACGGAAGCACCACGGAAGATGATTAGAACTTAATGTCCCCAATCCACCTGGTTGTTGCAACACAAACATGGATTATCTGGTGCACATGCCTCTAAAAAAAGATTTACTATTTGGCAAGCAGAATATCAACATTGAATGCAACCACCTGATTATTGACGCTGTACACCACTTTATCGTTAACAATCAAAAAGATTTATATGAAATGTTTCTGTTGGGCATATCTCGAACGATCTCTATAAATTCAAATTGATGATGTTCAATTGCTCAGTTAGGTGTCTTCTCTCACACACACACACTCAGGGGCAAACAAACGCAAAAGATCTTTTTATATAGTTGTATAACTGTAGATCAATTGCAATAAAATACTTATTAAACCAAACATGGATTCTGCTTTCCGCTGCTTTCCGTCCGCTCACTGAGCCCGGCGTGTCACTGCTCATTACAACTGGGTTTTTGTGCACACTCAAGAAATGCCAACATCCGTGGCACTGTCAATTCCAATTGATAATAACTGCGCGGCGAAGCCATTATCTGCGAAGTGTGACCTTTCATCCCCGCTGACGTGAATGGGAGATGAAAATACGCAATTCCTACCAATTGCCAGCCATTAGACTGCCGCGGTTTTTGACAGTCCTGGTTCTGTGACGAGCTTCTGACACCTGAAGTAACGTCGCCCGAATTGAAACAAATGATGCGTTCATGAGGAATATGGACCAAGGCTTGAGTCTAAATGAAACCTGCCTTTGGGCTGTCAACGTGTAGTTGCGTGTAGTCAATGGGAGATGATTTGTGCCGATTGTCATTTTTATTCTATTTTGGGGAGCAAGTAGCTCACAATCGTAGTATCAAGCCCTATAAGGTCATAGCCATTGAAAAATAAAGATAGTAAATCACTTTGTTTGCTGAGCAGTAAAAGAAAGGACCACTGACAATTGATTCCCTAATACGGGTTTATGTCACCGTGTGTACCAAGTATCCGGTGTTAATTGGAAATGTATCAATACTTTCTCTTGTACAATCATCACCGGCAAATCTTACTTATTTCCATTTCAATTTGTAAGAATGCTGCTGGCGTCACATTCCAATAAGGAACGAGCATTATTTTGGCCGCGAGTTCGTGGTCAACATGGCAGGTGTTGTGTTTTGTTGCCACCAGGTGGTGTGTGGGGTCGTAGGTCACATAAAGCACCCACCAGCCACAAACGACGCGGCGTTACGGCCGTCCACGCTCGATGGAACTCAGCTGACACAGGCTGAAGTGGATGCAAATCATGTCCAATTATTGTATTGGCTTTTTTAAGCGTCAGTTTCTCCGAGGCAATGTCCTATGTAATGTATTTACGCTGCCATAAATAAGCCACAATGAAGTGTAATTCCATGTGCCGCATGGAAATAGCCGGTTTGGCTGCAGATTTCTAGCATTGCCGGATTGGCAGCTCACTGGTCTGGTATCGGGGTATCACAGGGTGGGCTTTTACATGAATGTGTATTTACATTGGAATATTAATAGCCTAAACATTTTTACATGATCTTTGGGATGGCCTTTATATGAGATGGGGCCCTTCAATGGTTGTATGTAGCAGGGTTCCCAACTACTCACCTGCCCTTAAAAAAACATGCTCAATTTCACCCGCGTTTTTAATGGGCTGGTTTTTAAAAATAAAAAACAACAGGCTAAATGAGAACCCTGGTACATGGTAATTGCCCAATTTGCATGTCTTGTGATTGGCTTTGATGTTCAGTTAGTACAAGGCCAAAACCAGCAATCTAACCTTCAATAAAGAGCCAAGCGCTTTCAGTTTGAAAACATCAAAACAGCAATTGGGTAAAAATCACCCTCACCAATCACCGACAGGAATCATCGCAGGCAGGTTGATTTTGCAGGCAATGGAGAATTTTCACCCTCAATCAACTCTTCATCATCGCTGTTTGCCGCCATGATTGCCTGTTGACAGCAGGATAAACACTCCGCGATTGGGGCTAATCAATAAAAAACACAGCGTAAAAACGCCGGTTGATTGGGGCTGATTAAACATGAACAAATCATCACGTGGTTTTATCGCGTTTTTCGGGGACGTGGCATCACTTGAGCAGATTAGTAGCTATATGAGATTAGAGACGCTTCTTTTGCCTAGTTTTTTTCTCAGAATCACAGCAATTTGTGCCAACTGGATTAGTTCATTGTATGTTTAAGCATTCCATGTAGGACACTCGATTTTTTATGTTTTACAATGGGGGAAAATGGCCACTTTAAAATGACCTGCATCAAAGAAGAGCCTTTGGTATCAGAGATGAACTTTTATCATCATGAATATTTCTAAAGGGTAACTACTTTGAACTTATGGAGGGAAGTCCACAATTGTTCCGTTATTGGCAGAGTACAGTGTAGCGGGGATTTGAACTGAGCAGTTAACGTATCACAAAGAGCAGCAGATATTTGGTTCCAATAACAATAAAGGCAACTAATCAAAGTACAAAATAAACTTTCTAGTTCCACGTATATGTAAAGTATCCATTTAAAGTATAAACTAGTTCCATGTCAACTAAAATAGTCTAGAATCTAGCACATCTAGACTCGAGATCCATGTCAACTAATATAAAGTTTCCGTTACACAGGCTCAGTTATAAGGAATACATTAAAATATTTGGTTCCAATTATCAATTCTTAAAAAGTACAAATTAAACTTTGTAGTTCCATGTAAAGTATAGTCTACTTTCCTGTCAACTAAAATAGTCTAGAATCTAGCACGTCTAGAATCTAGACCCATGTTAACTAAAACACAGTCTGCATTATGTTACTATGTTTAAGCATATTACAACATTTATCTTTTGAATAATGCGCTCTACAAATTTCTATAACATAAATCTATATAAGGCCTGGATTTCCACCTCTCTGTTGGCAGTAACACTGCACTAACTCGATGGAGACCCCAGACAGTGTGTTATCCACGCATTATTGCACAAATCAGCGCCAAATTGCACTTGATTTGTGGGTGAAAAACGACAATGCTTGTAGAACGCGACATTTTATGTGCATTGATTTGCTGCTCTGTATGCGTGTGGTAGGGAGGCTGTCATATGACGGTGGTTAGGGAGGATGGACATTTTGTCGCGCTCCACAAAAGTGGAACATTGTTCCATTTAGGGTAGGGGGCGTTTCTATCAAGTTTCTGATATTCTACTTTTTTAAGTGGGTCTAAGAATTTTCCGCACAAGCTAAATCTTTTCATATCAGAATTCGACTATCTACAATTTAAATGTGGCAATAAAACAATACACAACAAACTTCACACCTCAAATGATGATTCACTTTCCTCATATATAATAAATATCATTTTATAGCATATATAAGTAGTAATGTTTGAATAAACGTTGCGAAACACTGTGTAGATATTCTTCGATTATATCACAAATCGGATATTTCCAATTTTGGAAGGAAGGTGGGGGGGGGGAGGGATGTTCAAGAAACATGAGATCACGTTTCACTTTTGCAAAACGTGACAAAATGTACATCATCCCTTATCACACTTAATGACAGCTGTATTTTTAACCCTCATTAGAATATTTCATATGATCTATATTGTTGAGATGATCTTTATTGGAGGTATATTCCAGTTAATAACATAAGTAGGTCAAACATTTTCGACTGAGACAATAGTATTTGCTGCAGCACGCTGTGATCCAGGTTATCCTGATGCCCAGGATCAGAATGAAAAACTAGATTTTCAGCTAATAATCATTTTTTCCCCAAAAAAAAAAAAACGTGACAAGTCATGATGATTAGTACGACGTGTGCATTGTTGGCACTGTGCTGAATAACAAAATGGACGTAAAACTGCATTTGAATGTCTACTACATTGCATATATTACTGTGCTAAAATACAGCAATCGTGTTTCATATTACAGACTGTATTATGTTACGAATTACATACATATCACTTGGGAAACTTAGGCGTCACAGGGTGTTAACTGGACCCCAGGTTACAGCGTGCTGCATCATTTGCTCCATGGCTTCAGTATTTTCCATGCATTTGTCATTCATCAGAACGTAGCATCATTAACAATACATTTTTTTCTTGCATCATAGGTGGTTATTCCTTTCCAGGAGCTAACTACTCAGTAACAATCATCCTAAAAAGGGCTACAGATAAGTAACCGTCATTTCATCCAAGACTGGTAAAACGTTTGAGTCCTATGGACGAGTATTCTCAGTCACCCCAGACATCAGTTTCGATTGCATTTACATGGAGTTTGTTGATTTAAACTTAACTCTTATTCAAGCTGGGCATATTTTTCAGGAGACAAGTCCGTTTTTCTCGTATTCATGGCCTGTTGACAGAACAGCAGACACATTCTAATAGAGGTGCATGTTGTCATTCAACATTGCAAGATTCATCATTCAGAGTTTAAAAAATAATAACTTACTTACAAAACCAGAAGACGATCAGGAAAGTCACCCACCTGAAAATGCAACAAAAGTTGTCAGGACTCATTGGTTAGAGGACATGCAGTAATATAGGAGTTGCCCTGGATGGATTACCAACCAAAAAAAAACTGTTGAGATTTCTTTTGTGTTAAACTATAGTAATAATACAGACTAACAGTAATAATATAGAATAACAGATAATAACAGATGACCAGGTAGAACTGTATGTGGAAGTGTAACTCTGTAGTAAGTACGCCGCATTGACAGCGTTGGGCGCATTATAACAGGACAGTCGTGTTTCAGTCATGATTTCATGTCCGATAATAGAGGGTCTGTCAAATTACAGTTTCATGTGTGATCTCAAATGATATCATCAAGATGAACTATTTGTAATAGATTTTTTTTTCAATAAATAGATTATTTAGAGTTAAATGCTATTTATCATTTATTTTTATATGTTATAATTTTCTATACTCTTAAGGAAATCATGAATCTTGCAGATCTAATCAATAATTACTAGACTTACCCTCCATTATACATATCGTGTTCACTCAGATTTCAATTAACAAAAGAAACAAAATTATGTACATTTTTCAAGTCTCAAAAACCTGGAAACATTATTTTCAATAAACTTTAACTGCATATAAAGAGTCCAGAAGCACGTATTGTTATTGTAATTACTTAAAAAGGCATAATAAGATGAATTAGTAGCAGTCCCAACTCCTTACAAAACAAGTACAGCAAACCTCCATACAACAACCACCTCTCTATTGAGGCCAGTTGGGGTCCATCTCAACAGGTTCCACTGTATAACAATATTTCATTATAAGATCAAGATCAATAATACCAAGAAGACCAGTGTGGTTTCAGTATAACTCTCTACGAAAACTGTCATTTGAGCCATGGTTTTTTAACCTGGTTCCGGTGGCAGAGTGGACTAGTGAGTACCGTATGGTCATGGATTCGAATCCCACCAGCGAATTTGTGATAGTCCTAACCTGACTTGAAGTCATAAGTCTAATGACTTAATGACATATAAGAGGTTCCGCTGTATTTTTGACATTAGTTCTTACAGTGAACAACGCCGCTTCCATGAATGTTTGGAGCAATTCGTCTCAAAACGATGTCATCCTACCGCTAACACAATCTCAGCACAGTTTTTTCCTCTCTTACCAATGTCACTTTGAAGGTCATTAACCCGGGTTTTTACTCAAGTGAAGAAAATTCTATTGGGCTCGTTTTTATCGAGTGCGGATCGTCGGAGCAGATTCAATTCCATTGTCGTTTGTCAGTGATTTGGTTGTGCACAGAATTTGCTGCTGCATCGCGCGAGCGACAGAGACATAAATAGCTCATTGTGCCGGCAAAACACGGTAAAATATACACAATAAAACTGATTTTGGTGACGTACATTTCATGTAAATGTCAATGTCAGATTCATGGTCTTCTTCCAAGCTATGCAGGATCAGACGATTTAACATTCACACCAGGTCATTGGTGGCATCCTTGTCATG
>CM032660.1:56969953-57006133 GCA_019095985.1 Streblospio benedicti | reverse complement strand
TCTAACTTCATTGAGACAACCATCTTAAAAAAAAAGTTTTGGTTGCATCTAAACCTGCCCCTCATATGGGGCCAGCCAATCAGAATCGAGTATGATGAGCAACATGGAGACATTTATGTGAATCTTGTGTATGACTGACATTGTGAATTGTACACCTGTTACGTTCATGTGAAAGCTCGCCGACTTTCAGGTTGAAACTTGGTTAAATGAAGGGGCGTTTCATCAGCAAGTATTGACATCAACATCTCAATAGCGAAACCACTGGATATGACCTGTTTTTGAAGGTATTAAAAGTGAGCATGAGCACTTCCATGAATGTTTAAAGTTTACATTTTGACAAACTGATTTTAGTGCAACATCTCTGAATTGACATGTTGTTTTTTGAGCTTTGTATAAACATGGTTCTCTTTATAGTCATTAGATTTATAGTCATAGATATTCTGAATGCTCACATGTGCATTCTGAGCCATTTTCAGCACCAAATTCACATATATTACAACATGGATTTTTTTTTAAGCATTTAAATATCTTTCCATACATCCACTACCAACATGTATAGCGGTAACAAATCAAAAAGTGTCGTTTTAGACTCTAAAATGAGAGTACAAATCAACTACTGTTTTTAGTAAGTTGAGAAACCAACCAACAAATGGTGATGCGGGGGGGGGGTCATATAAAAATGTGATCGGTGATTTGCCCTAAATCTTGAGCGTGAATTGTGAATTGCCTGTATTTAGGTGTGTGAAATGTGATGCAACCTGTTCAATTACAAATTCTGGTGATTGGTGAAAGACAATGAAATGTATTGGTGACTGGTGATTTAGGAACAAAATGTTGGTGAATGGATTTTCATCAAGGCTTATAGACCCCCCTCGGCAACTGTGTGGAGAAACTAAACTGTTGCGTCTGTTTTAACCCATACAGGGGTCACGATGTGTCACAGTTTACATTTACCGCATGACAAGTGCCTCATGCCATATGGTGAGCATCTGAGCTCCTCATCCAGCCACTTTGATCAGCTCTAATACGAGCAAACAACGCCTCATCCTCACCAGGCTCACTTTATTATGACACTGTCCACGTGTAGATGACGTGGTATAAAGTACAGCGGGATGAGCTTCATGCCGAGGTCTGTGTTCTATGAGGACGTTATGATGGTGGGCATTCTGACTGCAGAAGACAACTGTCTAGGCTTCACTGAATTGACAAGGATTTTTCCTTTTTAATCTCAACAAACCAAACCAATTAAAACGGCCGATGGTGCATCTGCACCAGCCGCCAAGGCTAAGAAGGCTTCTGAACCTGAGAAACGGGTGACGCACCCCAAGTGAGATGATCGCCAAAGCCGTGGGCGCCCTGAAGGAGTGGGGTGGCTCCTCCCGTCAAGCCTTCCTCAAGTACGAGATGGCGAACTTCAACGTAGGCAAAGACGAGAAGATTGTCAACAGTCAGTCACCTGAAGCTGGCGTTAAGAAGGGATCGATCAAACAATCCAAGGGTTCTGGAGCCTCTGGCAGTTTCCGTCTGGGTGAGAAACCCAAGAAAGCCGCAGCCAAGAAGCCAGCTGCAGGCAAGGCCAAGAAGGCCAGCAAACCCAAATCTCCAAAGAAGGCCACTGCTAAGAAACCTGCTGCAGCAAAGAAAGCAAAATTACCAAAGAAGGCAAAGACCCCAAAGAAGGCAGCCAAACCTGCTGCCAAGAAAGCAGCAGCAAAGCCAAAAGCAGCAAAAGAAGCCCAAAGACCCCAAAGAAGGCAGAAAAAAAAACTGCTGCAAAGAAAGCAGCTAAGAAGTAATGACAAAATATCTAAAATGGATCTCATGAACAGTTGCTGGATTCGTATCTTTGGATAGTGTTTAGTGGTGATTGAGAAGCTGGTTGTGGATTGAAGCAATCCGTTGTTAGCATTTATAGACAGATTTATAGTTTTTCAATTGTGAACCCGGTTTACATAGTGTAGGAGTTTAGTACAAGTAATCAGCTTGTGGTAGGTAGGCCAACCATATGCTAGTGTAGATCTGTAATGTATTTATTTGTTAACAATAGTGACAGTTTTTATATCCGTCTATTTGTATGTAAACAGTCTTCATAAGCTTGCCTTGTGTAGAAGTCTGATTTTCATCTTAAACTTTTTGTAATTGTCTTTGATCTTCGCACCGTTGCAATATCAATAAAATATGTTGAACGTGGAAAAAAAAATGATGGTGGGTGTTGAGGACGTTATGATGATGTTCTATGAGGACGTTATGATGGTGGGCGTCATTGCCGTGAGCTGGCGACGGTTTGATGACATTGTACTGCTGGCTCTCGTCATAATGTGAATTGGGGGGGGGGGTCAATTTGAGGATCGTCTACAAAAGCTGCCAATCAATTTTAATGCAAATAGGTGAGTATAATTCTCAAAACCTACGTTTCATGAAGATAGGATAAGTATTTAGCGTAGTTTCCTATACACGCCTATGATTTTCTACATGAAAAGCATCCCCCAATGTGACAAACCAGTACTTAAGGTACCAAATAAAAGGCGTAGTCCCAAAGTTGGCAGTCTGTGAGATCTGTAACACCCCAGCAAGTCCCCTGTCTTCAGCGATGCCTGTCCACGTGTTATTTCAGACTAGCCCCTTCAGCATGGTCCCTGAGTATGTGAATCCACGGACTTCTTGCTGATAATCTAAGTTACTTGAGTGGTGCTCGCGCGGATGATCGAGACTAAATCTACAGTTAAGTTTGAACTATAGATAATCGTGAAGAATTTATTTTTTAAAAGTTGGAAAATATTTTTGTTTATGTTCAATACTTGTAAATCAGTGCACTATTACGTTTGAATGTACAATGGACATCAATTAAAAATAAAGGGTAATAATAACACAAATTCTGTGTGTGCTTCAGGGACTAGTGGATAGGGAGTTGGACTCATGACCAGAAGGTCGTGGGTTCGACTCCAGGTCTGGTGGTGGGTGTTGAGTAAACTCATCCCTAAATAAAACAGTTGCATACTGCTACGCGGTACCTACGCGTTAAAGCGCGTTAAGGTCATGCAGGTCACGTCTGCCTACGGTTGCGATGAGCTTATGCTAAGGTAGTTGAGAAGCATATAGTCTTATAGTGTGAAAAAGGTTCCAATGATCTGGTGTGAAATTCACACTGTGAATGTAGAGTCATCTGATCCAAGAAGACCACGAACCGGACATTTACCTTTACATTTACACTACATTGTATATACCATATTTCATAGAATATACATATTTGTCTTGGTGACATTTTGGTAATACTGGCCCTATACTATTCGTGTTTGTTTCATATACCTGATGTTATTAATGCACAATTGATTTGGTATTTTGATATATCAAAAATCAAAATGCCATACAAACGACCAGGGTGTATTCTGAGGTAGCCTTACCTTGTTACCTTGTGTCGTGATGTTCCCACGTAGTACGCGGAAGGTTTTTGCTTGCTGGGTGGGAGTTGGCACCCCAGATCTGGTTTGCTGCTGCCTATGGGCAGCTGGCTTGGATGCTGCAGGGGCAGACTTTGCATCAAGCAGGAGGAGGCGCCGATGGTGTAAGGCAAAACACAGCCTTCTGGTGATGGTCTCTGCCTTCTGCAGCCGGTGATCTTCTTTTTGGCATGAGACAGTCTAATATTATCTTTAGCTGGACTCTAAGTTATTGGGAATTGGCACATCTTGTAATTCTTGTAGGTACCTTTTCTGAATGTAAAAAAGCACTACATTAAAGTGTTTCCCTTGTTTCTGTTTCGAGTCCACACAGACCAGGCCTGAAAATCCTCAATTTTGGTGTCCCCAGCAAGCTTGGCTTTTACTACAGCTCGGTTGAATAAAACATTGGAGCCTGCTGGGGTCCATACATGAGTGGGTTCTTCGTGTTGAACAAAGTAGGAGGTTAATGTACCTCGTACTAGCATGTTTGGAACATTCTTCTTAGGGCTTCCGTGTGATGGTACGCTTGATATCTCTTTTCAGCCATCTTTAGATGGAGTGTTCAGTAACAGATCATGAGCAGAGGGCAGACCGTACATGTGTGTCAGCATCCGAACACCAGATGTCCAGGAGTTGCTGGACAGATCCTTGAATTGCCAGCTGTGTTTTTGATAATTCGGTACTCTGCTGAAGAGGTATCGCGATATTGGAATAGAGCTGGTGACAGGGTCAGCTAGTTTCCTGGAACCACTGTGCCCTCCAGCGATCGGCTCAATACTTCACGAGTATTGCAATATTTTGCAATAAAGTATTGCATTAAAAAGATATTGCAATACCATTGCATGATAACACAAAAACTTTAATGATATTTGCATTGTTTGAGCCTTAACTAAGAGTAAACAAAGAGAGAACAGCAGGTGGTCTTTCAGATGAAAAGCTAGCTTCTTTTCAATATGTCCACTTAGATGAGATGGTAGAATAAAGCCAGCATGAAGTAGGACATTTAGCAAGTAAACTTACCCAATATACATATGAGGGGTCAATACAGAGGATACATGCTCTTTGATACAATTGCGCAAGTGGTAATGTAAGATAAGACAAAGGCCTCAATGTGGGTTATAACTGACATGTATATTTGCACCTTAAGTATTAAAGAGTAAACAATGAAAAATAGGTGACTTTTCTGCCTTAAGGAATGTTAGCTGTGGTGGTAGAAAGCTATTATAGCTAAATTGAAATCAGCCAATATACATATGCTGCTTGGTACGTGTCAGTATCTTGATAGATGTTCACACTTGTTTAAATGTAAATCATAACAGTTTGTTATACACAGATTTACAATTAATTTAGAGCAGCTCTGATTGATATCTTTAGTACTGGGAATAAAGGAAATTGGTTTGTACCTAACAGGGTGATCTATAATTAGCCATAACTGTGGCTGCCCATTTGGTACTGACCTTACCTGTTGCACTTTGACCATACACCTGGTGCACTTTAACCTTACACCTGTATATGTAGTTTTGGTCAGAGCCACTTCCTTTTGTCTATAGAGCACATGGACTGTATCATTTCATAACAAAATTAGCAATTCAATTTACTAATAAAAAGAAATTTCATACTACTTATCTTAAGTTCAAAGGTGAGTTTGATATTTAATAATGTTAGATAATGTTAGAGCACTATAAAACGTAGGCTTGATTGGCACAATTAGAATCCTATTTAATAAAAAAACAAATTTCACACAATGGAATGTAAAATTCAAACCTAATTCTAAAAATATTACTTTAAAGTTCAATGGTGAGTTCCATAAATAACAATAAATAATCTTGGAGAAAGTTTCAGAATATTCCTTGCACCATAAAAGTTAGGTTGGACATGTTTGATTGACACAAGGATATTCTTAATAATGAAAAAGCTAGTATTGCATGTTAGCTCAATATTCATTCACAAGTGCAAATTCAAGCTTTACAAGAATTTTAATTGGTAAAATGCGCTTAAAATATGTTACTTATTGTGAAATGTTTTGTCCTCCTTGGACATTAAAACATAGATGATCAACAGTCTAAATATAATGTTTAGTGAATAGTATTGTAGCAATTCATAGACTTGTGCAAAAAACACCAAGTTATGAGATTCTTATTGTTGCACAAATGTTGCTATATAGGGCTCTATAAAAATGGCATTTAGAGAGTTTATATATTTAATCTAAACACCTGTGCAATAGCAAATTCTGATGTATGTTTCATGCATCTGTGTCGGGCAACACAATAATATCTGCTTCTTCATCACCAATGTTCTCAAATTTCGGAAATGTTTTTAAAATGTTACCTGTGTGATTTTAAATTCGGAAAACAAAAACAGCCTTTGTTATTAAGGGAGCTCACTGAGACGTCATTATGGTTTCGTCAAAACATTGGTGGGGTTTTGCCAGTTGGGAAGTGAGGTTCGCCAAAACGACGAAGGGTTTTGACACAATGACTGGGGTTTTGCTCGGTTTCGCTCAGTTTTGCTTGTTTTTGCTTTAACGACGAACCCCTGTACACCATATAAACACTATATTAAACAGCACAGTATATTCTATAGACTAATCATTCAACTCTGTTAATCATAGGAAGATCCAGGGGTGTGTGCACCCTTCCCCCCCCCCCTTTTCCCACCAAAATACTTAATTTTCGTAGAGATCTTGGCATGTCCGCCATCGATTGCACATACAAAACCCATGAAATCCCTTAAATGTGCCCCCATTTTCCGAAATCCTGGATCTGCCATTGTTAATGTTATTGATTTCACCATCCATGGTGGGATTACAACGTTGGTATGAATGGGAGAGCAGGTTGGCTGATATATATGGTTACATTTCAGAGAGAAATGGCTACAAGTGAGACAGACATCGCTACACCTGAGACAGAAGGGGCTACAGCTGAGAAGCATGTGAACGATTTGCCAGATGAACTTCTTAGACAAATCTTGGGTTACCTGCCTCAGTACGACCTTGTGAGAAACGCTAGTGCGGTCTGTTGGAGGTGGCATGAGGCTGCTTTTGATAAAGACCTCTGGAAGATGATAAATGTATGTATAGATGACAAGATGAGTGTGCAAGATCTTAGTCGATTGGTAAAAAGCAGTACATTAGAGGAACTGTATGTTAAAGTGGATGATGAGACGAGGCTTGACGTCACTTTCGCAAATATGTTAAAAACATGTAGCTCTTTGGAAATACTGAGACTAAGCGTGCATGTGTGTGCACAGAAATCTCAACAGGATTCAACCACCACTGATTCAGTGGCGAAAGTTGATAAGTGTAAACCTTCCCCCAAAATAGCTCTTAAGTCAATAGGACACCTTCATCTGTGTCTGCAAGAACTCTCTTTAGCAAGTATAGATAGATTGACTGCTGTAATACTTAAATCAATATTAGGAGGATGTAAGAATCTTAAAAATCTAGAGGTTTTTCATTGCAAAAATTTGTCAACTTCAGCTTTAACAGCTATTGGAAAGTATGCTCCCCAGTTAACAGGAGTTCTGATATTATTTCCTAACCGCATCTGTGTGTCGAACCAGTCTGTTCACGACCTGGAAGACGGCTGTCAGATGTTAAAAGAATTAGGACTGAGAGCTGCCACAACAACTATGACAGATTTTAATTGCATTGGGCAATTGAAGAACTTAAGAACAATCTATATTAAAATAAGCAATGCTCCTATTGATGATGACACAGTCGTTCATTGGCTGACAGAATGCAAAACCTTAACAAGTATGTCCTGTGCAACATCAATACATATCGGACAAAAGCCTGGCGGCGATGGCTTCACTCGGGTGTAATCTGCGAATTGTCCGTATTTGTATTTCCAGTGGAATCACTGATCAAGGTCTGAAGCTACTTGCAAAAAGCAAAACTATGGCGAGTATAACTTTCTACTCGGATGATCTCATTTCAATTACCCCCAATGGAATTGTCCAACTTGTGGAGGATTTTAAAACACTGGAACATTTGAGTATTCACTGGCCTTGTAAAAGTCCATTTTTCAAAGAATTTAAAGAAATGATTCCGACATGGAAAAGAGTTTATCCTACAAGGTTGTCATGGTATCGTACAGATGGTTTAAAGATGGTTTAAACCGTGTTTAAACTTTAAGGTACGAAACTGGTACAAAACTAGTTTCGTATGTATAAAAGTGTGCAAAACTGTATGAAACTAAATAATTGTTTATTTTATAGCTATATCTCTCTTAAATGGGTTTGATAAGTCATAATACATGATAAATAATGTATACTTGTTTAAAAATGCTTAATACATGCACTTTTATGAATGTATAACAATGTTGGTAGGGTTTCGTACAAATGTTTAATGAATTTAGTACTTAAGTATAGTGTGTTCAGTTATATAAATAATAAAGCATATTGTAATATTTACCCAATGTTTACAGTATTTGAATACAGCATATCTGGTTTACGTGATGTCTCTCAGTGCATGATGGGATTTGTTTTTGTACTGTGGTCGTTATGACAATACAGAATAATTATTCTGTAGAGCAAGTGCTCCAGTTATGGCACATCCTATTTACAAGGTTTACATTCATGTACATTTTGTCACGCTCCATAAAAGTGGAACAGTGTTCTCTTTTTTTTCTTGATACCCCCCCCTCCGCCAAAAAAGTGAAAACATCAGATGTGTGACATAATCGAAGCATATCTACACAGTGTTTTGTGATATTTATTCAAATATTAATTATATATTCCATAAAATAATATTTATTATATATCAGGAATATGAATTATTAATCTGTGCAATCTGCTGTGTATATTTTTAATGGCACATTTAAATAGTAAATAGCGGAATTCTGATATGATTAGTTTTATCATGCGCAATAAAATATTAGACCCGCAAAAAAGAAGAATATCCAAAACTTGACCAACCCCCCCATCCCCTTACCCCTAATGGGAACACTGTTCCACTTTTATACTAAAAATCCTATGTATTTGGTACACAGCACTTGGTCTCATTTTGTTTTGGAATGTTCTTTTATGCTGTGTGAATATGTTCTAAATGATTAAATTTTGAATTTTTAAGTTTTCTTTATTTCTATTAACGTTTTCAAACCATTTAGGTTCCTTGTCAAAAACTAAAATAGAAATACAATATAAAAACAGTGCAAATACAGTACAAAGAATACATAATGGTTATCAAGATTAACATGGTATTATGAAGGTCAATTTTTAATCAGCAAACTGGGGTTTGTGAATATGAGTTTATGGAATGCAGGTTGGTAGTGATCAAGCTTAGAGTTCATTGTAATGTTACTATTGCTATTTGTATATTTCTATTCCTTCTGCTATTTGTCTCTCTAGTGGTGTTCGATATTTTCCTATGACTTCCATGGTGAATTGTGGGGTTTCTTGATGGTGGTGTTCCAAGGCATGTCTCGCAAAAGTATTACATGTATGTCTGTTTCTTTCTGGGTTATTTATAGCCGTCATGTGAGGCAGCCAACACACAGGAAAATATCATATCTATTTGTTATTGTGCAGTTAAACCTGTTAGTTACATATTTATCTAGTTTTTCTTTTCAGTGGAAAGATTGACCACGTTTTTGTATCTGTTTATTTGTTTGTGTATTTTGAAATATGTATTTCAATAAAATATGTTTAAACCAAAAAACTTTTATGATAGCTTTTGATCTTGTTGGAATATAAAAATGCTGTTTTGGCACAAATAAATTTTTATTTATGCAACATTTTGTTTACTCAATTATATACAAATATTTATAAATAGTGAATTCTTTTTTGTTATCGCTAAATGCAAAATACTTTAAAGTTTAATCAATTTTTGCCACAGATCATTTCACTTACCTGATGCAATGTTTCCTGAATGTTCAATAATGGAGCGACCATCATTAATTGAACAGGGGGTCATTTGATGAGGGCGGGGCTCAATTTTCTTTGGTCACAGAAGGGAGGGTGCTCAATTTTAATTCAAAGTGAGAGGGAGGGCACTCAATCCTCAAACTGAAAAGGTAATATTTTACTCACTTTTGTTGCGAATTGATGCATTCCTGTAATATGCATGCTTTTGGATTTAACTGTATTGTAATGTCACCAAGGCAAATAGATTGCTAAATATGTATTCATTGACCATTGACAGTGAATGATTCTCCGCCTCCCTGTACAATTAATGATGGTCGCTCCCTCAGACTATTGCCATCCAGAATAAAGCCTAAAACAAGCCTAAATTTACCACAACGGCTGTCTGCTTCATAATGAAAATTCCATTTGGTTCGTCTGTAAATCACACATCCAGCGTGCTACATTTGAACTTACTGTAGTCTTCATTCATCAATGACGTATCTGTGAGTACAGGGTTAAGTATCTATTCCATGCTCGCCCGGCCAGCCATACACAAACCCATAGCATCAATCAGAGAGCTGACAATTGCCGTGGTTGCAAACAATATCGCCATGGTGACAGAGTGACTGGGCCAATCACAGCGCTCCATCACCGTCTCCATAGCAACTGTCTCCGCGGCGTCACCCGCCGCATCCCAAGTGGACGCTCGGAGGGAATCTGTTTGTTATTGTGACCTTTACGACATGAATATTCTCCTGTCTTGCATTGACAGAGATGTAAGGTATATTCTGATATTGCATGTATCTTGTGGCCACATTTTCGTATTAGGTTTTCTTTCTATAATATTTGATTTTCAAAAATAGACAAACCCAAGAATTGTGTGTGTTGGGATGGTAAGAATAAGAACTACAATGCATTTTCTATAACATACTTTATTTTTACATAAATTGAAACAATAGTCAAAACACAGCAATATTTTTTTTAAAAAACATCTTCTATTTGGTGAGTGCGCAACAGCAGCTTTTTACTTGTTTTTGCAACGAGAAACGTGGAAAGTGTTGCAGATTTTGAAATGCGTTTAACATGGGTAAATGGGAAAATCGTGTCTACAAAATGCCCCCCCCCAAAAAAAAAAACAAAAAAAAAAAAAAAAAACAGACAACGAAATGTTAATAACTTTGTCAATTCTTGTCGGATTTTGGTGATCTTTTTTTTAAATGATTCCCATGAGACGTAGATTTTTTTCAAATTAAAAAAAAAGAAAAGAAATTTTTTCAAATTTATCCCAGAGTAGCTAGGCTAGTGTAGATCTAAACAACGACACACACCAATTAACACAGTCTAGGCAGCATAATTATCTTGAGATGTCTTCATTTTCTTATGTAGATCTAAATCTACATGTGTGGCTTGATTTCCAACACCGTCACAGATATAAGTGTACACTGAAACTATTCCGTTTCCTGCATATTACACGTTACTTTTCAGTACTTAAAAGTAAGTACTTTGAAACATGTGCTCATATATTGACATACGCAACGTAGCACGTTGTCTTGTATGTAAACATCGCCATGTGCTGATTTTTACGCGATGCACGTAACACGCTGTTCTTTACCAGACCGACCTACAAGTCTCTCGAACGCAGTAGTGCCAGTATGGTTGATATTTATAATAATATAATTGAGGTGAAAATTTTTCAATATTATATTCCTTACATCAATGGAAGAGACATCGTTTATTGACCAGATCAGATTTTGCAAAACTGAACATTATCTTTAATCAGGTTTTCCCAGGGTAATCATAATTAGGTCAAAATGAGATTGGTAACTCCCATTCAAAAGTTGTAGTTTATAATTATGTTTTTTTACACATTAAACATTGGTCACAGTTAGCATTGAATTATTGCATTATTTTTTTTTCCCCTGACGTCATTATTGTCAGGCACGTGGCGTGAACCAGAACCAGTGACAAAATTAGCCCTTCCGTCGGGTAAACGGACCTCATTCGTGTCCACACATCCCAGTGACGTAATCAGCACGTAATGTCAGACCATTTAAAGGCGTTTGAGATTAGCACAGACCATACAAGTCATTTGAACGCAGTAGTGTCAGTCTGGTCATTAGTTATAACATATAATTGAGGTGAAATCATTTTTAGTATTATATTCCTTACACTTACAATGGAAGAGACATCGTTTTTATTGACCTTGGAATTTACAGATCACTTTTATTTTTGACTGAGCATTATCTTTAATCTGGTACTCCCATCCCAGTGACATCATTCGTGTACACACGTCCCAGTGACGTCATTCGTGTACACACATCCCAGTGACGTCATTCGTGTACACACATCCCAGTGACGTCATTCGTGTACACACATCCCAGTGACGTCATTCGTGTACACACATCCCAGTGACGTCATTCGTGTACACACATCCCGGTGACGTCATTCGTGTACACACATCCCAGTGACGTCATTCGTGTACACACATCCCAGTGACGTCATTCGTGTACACACATCCCAGTGACGTCATTCGTGTACACATATCCCAGTGACGTCATTCGTGTCCCGACGCAAAGTACCCAGTGATAAGATAAGACGCATTCGTGCTGTCAAAGTACTGGAGACGTTAAAAGCCGATGTGGGGAGACGTTTGTTCATCTGGACGTCTTTCATCTGGCGTCACACGCGCATTTGGCGCACTTGAGCACTGAAGATAGTAAATCAATATATAGTACTCCAGTTTGTGTTGTTTGAGATCTAAGTACTGGTACTCAAATTTATCGTAGTTAATGATTGTGCTTGTGTAATTTATTTAACTGTTAAAATGAACGACATAGGGACCTTTGACAGCTAGAGCAGTGCACACCCATCCCGTAGGTCACACCCATCCCGTATGTTTTTTTGAAAAAATATGTAGTATCCAAACAAGTACCAAATAATATTACTACTTTGAACACAATAGTTTTCTCGGCGCCAAAGTGTAAAAAGAAAATTTCTAGTAAGATCTAATGTAAATAAACATGTGCAAATCGCATATTATCGCCACCTACGGGATGGGTGTGCACACGTTATTTCATAACAAAATGCATCATAGATCATGTAACTTTAATGAACTATTAAAATTGTATTTATCTTACGAAAATACAAGTAAGTAACTTCCTTTTGACACCTTAAGCTTTTCAGCTCTGAGAAGGCTGT
Source organism: Streblospio benedicti (assembly GCA_019095985.1). Taxonomy (NCBI): domain Eukaryota; kingdom Metazoa; phylum Annelida; class Polychaeta; order Spionida; family Spionidae; genus Streblospio; species Streblospio benedicti. The sequence continues at coordinate 56,993,651 of CM032660.1, read as the reverse complement.
TAGATTATTCAATGCCTTTTAGAGGTGAAAACTGAAAGCGTATATTTTGGACATGTTTATTATTGAAAATCAAATAGGATAGAAAAAAACTCACTCAAAAGTAAGATATTATGTTCTATGAAATAACTCATTTTTAAAGATACAACTACATAAAACATGTAACAAAAATATTTAAAACAAGAGGACCATAAGGGTCCTAATAGCGCTCACCTGCATGTGTAAATTGGGCTTTAAAATTAAGTTTGGGGTGCCCAGGTGAAAAATGAAAGTTTCAGTCCATACAAAATATTTTAGATGCACCCCGGGAAAGGTCCATGATTCCAATATATGATGACGAGACAGCCATACTAATGTTATGCAAGTTTGGTGGAAATCAAATGAAAAATGAAGAAATTATTTAGTAAAATAATTCCAGAGTTCTTGGGTTTAACATAGTTTAGTTCATATTTATAATATTAGAACTGTATTTCATGAATCAAAATGGCATTTTGTGGATAGCAGCTATGAAACCAACAATAGCCTACTAAATAGATTAGCATTTCAAGATTCATCAATTTTCTAAATCAATTTTCATCAATTTTCAAAATTTATAGCATATTTTTTGGCAATTTTACGTAGGGGCACGATAGTTCTGGGGTCACATGCTGTTTCACAGCTAAATCTAGAAACAGACAGGTAAAAAAATGATGCAGTTTGACATTATGACAAACAGACTGTTTGCATTATCAGATTCATCATTTATGCAGTTTGCAATTATGAACAAATGCAGTTTGCATTATGTTTAAACAGACAGGCAATTGTTGATGGACATCCAGACTGTTTGCATTAACTGTGGATGATCCATGCAGTTTTTTTTTTTTTTTTGACTAACAAATGGGTGGACATACAGGCATATGATTCAAATGGATATCCCTGGGACACCCAGGAGAATGATTCAAATATGATATCATAATGTGACAGCCAAATTAGTTGTGTTAAATGATATATGAAGAAGCCTTTATTCCAATTTGGGGGTGGCTGGTGTCAATTTGACACCCAGGGACACGATGATTCAAATATATTTTTGGGGTCACATGCTCTTTCACAGCTAAATCCAGAAAATATGTGCAAGTTTTGGTGAAACAGTTTTATTTAATCAGATTCATCATTTATTGCAATTTTTTTGGGGGTGGGTCAATTTGTCACCCAGGGGCATGATGATTCAAATATAGTTCTGGGATAACATGCTGTTTCACAGCTAAGCAAATGAATAATAAAGAAATTATTTAGAAAATATGTGCAAGTTTGGTGAAACGGTTTCATTTAATCAGATTTATTTTTATATGGACCCCTGGGGAGCCAATTTTACACCCAGAGGCATGATTCAAATATGATATCATCATGAGATAGACAAATAAGTTGTGTGCAAGTTTGGTGAAAATCAAATGAAAAATGAAGAAGTTATTTAGAAAAATAGGAATTGTTGACGGACATACGGACGGATGTACGGACATACGGATGGATGACGGACGAAAGGTGATCACAAAAGCTCACTTGCTGTTTCACAGCAGGTGAGCTAAAAAACAACACAACAAAATGTCTTGAGCAAATAATTCAAATGGTACCAAGTGAAAGATAGTCATACATATTTTCATACACTTCCTGCCTGCACCCTGTCGGTATACAAAAAAAAATTGATGAAGCTATGTATAATATAAATTCTTTTTTGCGTGCCCTCGAGAGGCTGCAGTTTGCCCAGTAAGTGGGCGGAGACTTGGCGTCCGTCATCATGACCCAGGGCAGCAACATGCGCGATTTAAACCTCGGAGATGCTAATAGACAGCGAGGTTACCACGTGTGGACCATCGCAATAGATTCCAGGGCTGTAGCTACATATAGGGCAACTGCCTACTATGTTGTTTGTGTTTGTTTTTTTTGTTTTTTTTTTGTTTTTTTTGGGGGGGGGGTATTTTTGATCAAACTCTGATTGATACTTAGTTTTAAGATATTTGTTAAAATAATACACGGACGAATCGGTGTCTCTGTAACCCCCAGCCTACATACTTGGTCAGTTACCATGTCAACCCAGCTCGCTGCTTGGGATGATGGTATCATTCTGGTCTCACAACCGTGCGGTCGTGAGTTCGAGTCCCGTCTGGGTCGCTTGATATAGTCAAATGGAAGCTGTGTCTTCAGCTATGTCAATACAGTGTTAGGAGCTTGCTTGGCAGAACAGTGAGAGTAGAATTGAATAATAATTAAAGGTTTCAAGTGTGACATTGGAAGACATTTTATGTAATAGTTTTCTTGTATTCTGAGTTGTTGGGGTTTTATTCAATAGGATATCTCTATGAAAATGTGTGCAAATATCATTATAGTGAAAACATGGAAAGATTTTGCATCGAACTTTATTCACTAAATGTGAAAATTACACTTAAACACGATAATGTACATTCAACATTACAAATGCTTGTTGTTTTATTGTGCATTACAAATGGAGTAAAACATTGTGTCCACAGGCTCATGTATTTATCAACATTCAATTACATTACACATTCAAACCTATTGGAATTGCACAAAATATTGTACATTTTGTAATTGTGAACAAATCATAGAAGATGTATACCAATAAACTGCTTTCTAAACATCAGACTTCTAAACTTTAATTTCCATTAATAACTTTGAGAACATTTTTTTCATGGAAATCACATTTTTTTCAGTACGTAAAACTAGTCTATATATATTCACATTATTTTAACTGATATGACAAGTTAGGCACTTTACAGACATAAAATGTATTAACCTATTTGCATGTTTATTGCCATTTGCCCATTTTCTAACATACAGACAGTTAATGCCATAATACAGACCTAGTTCCGAGTATTCACACATTGAAGCTTGAAAGTGACCAAGTGCGTATTGTACCCAGCAAAGCGGTGCAGAGAAATCTGCATCACAAAGTAACAAACGTCTTACAAGAGAACTAAATGCACGACCCAGATGAGGCCATAATACACTAGAACAAGCACACCACTGTAAGAACAGAGACCCTGTTATTGTACATGTGAATAGACATTGCATTTGAACTAAATGAGGAAAATGAGGTAATAATAGAACAAGACAACTTGACCCTGTTATTGTACATGTGAAAAGACATTGCATTTGACATCGAGGAAAATACGTAAAAATCTTTGAAATCAAGTATGTTTAACATGTCTCCGTGTTAGAGATGTTTAGAACAAAGACCAGATGTGAGCACAGTCGTTCCGACCAGCGTTTTCAGACCGACACGTGGCCTAATTACGCGGGTGTCGGTTTGGGAACGCGAGTTGAAATGACAGCGTCTAACAATAACCTGCCTATAGAAAATAAAATACACATTAGACATAATAATATTGCATGTTGATCCACATAACTATGTACTTCTCATTGCTGTGCGGACTGCTGTATATAGACTAACATAGAAGTAAAAGCAATATGTACAAAGCCGGACTTAATGTTTTGATTCAAACAGGTGGGGTATCTATTCAATCTATTCAATACTGCATGTACTCATCCTTGCTAGACCAGTATTGTGTGCGTGTGTGTTTTTAAATCATTCGAATTCAATGTCCATGAATGTAGTCACAATCTACCTAACATCCTAAATGTATACAATCTACCACTCTCAAATTTTAAAATGTAAAGTTTACCCAAATATAACATCTTATCTTCTACAATTGCACACTCTTTTCAGGCAAAAATTGCTTAACAACTTTGAAAATTTGATGAAAAAGTCTACATCGTTATAAAACAAAATAACTGTACAAAAACATTGAATAAAATAAAATAAATAAAATAAGTAAAATTTTCATCTTCATGGCAACTTAGAAGTTAAACTAAATTACGCTACTACTCACTAATTCAACAAACACTGACGTTGCGGCTTCCATCACGGAGCCTTTGACAAAAGTGACAAATCTGGTGAAGTGACGTCACATTGGCGAGAATTTCGATTTCTGCCAGGTGGAGTAGCGTAGTTTAGTTAAACCTCTGTGGATAGTCCCACTACTAATAATAATCTTCATAAAGATATTTATGGCACCGTTTGTTTACATGTGGATCCATGAGGGCACCTGCTTGTTGACATGTGACCAGGGCACCTGTTTGTTTACAGAACCATGTGCTCTGGCCATCGGTTTATGTACCTCTGTACAAATGTGTTCTATCATAAAATCTAAATAACAAAATACTTCAAAACTAAGGCAATAACCATCAACATTATCATAAGTCTTTTGTTCATGATTTGCTTTTTAATAGGATATTTTATATTTTCATTTTTATCACTCAGGCAATTGCTGTCAGAAAAAAACTTCAATGTCATTATGGCTCATTTAAGCTTTAATGGAACTTCTATAATATTTGACAAGAATAATCATTTGTTTTGATTTCCCTGAAATCAATTCGAAACATTGATTTCACAGTTGTAAAGTTAAACATTATCTATGAGCAATTATATGAACATGGAATGTATTTCATAATACTGCAGTCACCTTTCGACATACTGTACGATCGTAATGACAAGTGCATATTACATTATTATATGCACCCTTGGCACCTGGGTACAGACATTTCTTAAACCATCACCAGTTTCATTGAAATAGATTTGCATCGGTCATGTCTAAATGCAGGGAAAGTACACTAGGAAAATAGGGGTTATACTGCCATTTGCAAACACTAGTAACAATGAAACATTGGAAATATGCCATCAAAAAGAGTAACTATTGTTATGCCTTTCGATGAAGCATCAAGCATGTTTCGTATAAAAATATTACATAAAAGATAATGTGTTCTAATGAACATTTTATAAAGACAGCTAATTGAATTGAAATAAACCTAGAAGCAGTTACAAAAAGATTAAATAAAAAACTAACTAATGCCAGAAAATATCAGTCAAACAATGTTCACACAAGCTAACATTTTGTCCTAATACAATCATTAAATAACATACGTTTAGATTAATGCATATTGCAAGTAAATCACTTTCAATATCAACCATATAAGAAATCATAGTTTCCTAAATTAAAAGTGGAATGATTCAATAAATAGCCCTTTACCACACAGGGAATATTGAAACTCGTAAAACAATACTAACAGTTTGAAAAAACTAAATGCTCTAAATGACTTGTTAAAAGCTTTATAAATAGACTAAAACAGTGTCAGAAGACCGACGACGTCCGCGCATTCCAAACAAAACTGATGAAACACGTAGAGTAAAATTGTCTACACTGACATCGGTCACAATAATCCACACTACAACGATGGTTCTGTTGTATTCTCTCCACATGTTCATCATCTCCCAATAGAAACGTCCTCAGGAACCCATGTAGTGTTCGTCATGATCTTTGTACACATTTAAATCCCCACCGTCCAATGGACCGATCCTCCTCACAACAACGGTGCAATTTTTGGACTGTTGTGCTCTTTTGACACGTTTGTTCCATACCCACGTAGAAACCTCCTCATAAAACAACATAATCAGAGTCCTCATCTTTCCACCCAAATAAACATCACCGATGTAGAATCATGATCATACATATTCAATATCTAATCAATATGATTGCAATCCTGATCTTTCTGCAGATCTCTCTTCAACACCTTTATAGAGTCATCGCGATGACATAACATAATCCTAACATGACATAATTAAACGTATTCAATAAATAATCAATATGATCGTAATCCTGATCATTCTGCACCTCTCTAACCAACACCTTTATAGAGTCATCTCATAAAAACAACATACTCCAGATAGTAGAGCAGATAACCCCAATAATCGCTCATTTGATGATACAAGCACCAAATTTGGCTCAAATGTTGTTTTTATGTCAAAGTTTAAGAAAAATGTGCTAGCCATGTGAAATTCCAATATGGCGGCCATTCTTCAAGATGGCCACCGGATAACCCTTTAATTCACCAAAATTTGTCAATATATTGATACTGACAAAGTACTAATTGGTTATCATTGGTGAAAATCTGCTTCAATGTTGGCTTTATATCAAATTATAAGGAAAAAAAATAAGCTAGTCACTTAAAAGTCCAATATGGCGGCCATTTTCCAAGATGGCCACCGATCAATATCTTCAATAACCCTGATTGGTCAACACATCTCTACAGAACTTCCCCGACACCCACGAGGCCACACTAGGGTGTTCCAAAATAACACTTTTTTTTAGTAGGCTTTAGTACATTTCACCATAGTTGACCCCTTGACTCAGAAGTTTTCAGATTTTTTTTCAGATTTTTTTGGCCATTTTGTAAGTCACTTAAGGGCGTTTGAAAAAAAATTTACCCCAAGGTCCTGGGGGGATGCCTATATGAAAATATCCAACTTTGTAGTAGAGACTTCATAATATTTTTTTTTGTGCAGACTAGTGTGCTGAACAAACTTTATGAATACACATATGCTCTAAAATCAAATCTCCACATGGCCACACGACTGTCCTCACAACGGTGGTGTTGTCCTCACAGCAGTATGACGGTGGTGTTACAGTGTCTGTAGCGCGCCTCCGCGAGGCGCCGGTTCTGCGCGGCGGCGGCAGCGGCGGGCAGGGGCCCCCCCGGGGATCCCGGGGACCCCGCCAGGCCCGGCATCTTCACCCGCAGCAGCCGCGAGAACGGGCTGATGGCCGCCAGGTCGCCGGGGGCAACAGCCACCTGCAGAGAGGAGAGAGGGTGATGATAGGTGTAGAAGATTATGCTCTTAATAACAACAAATGCGTGTAATTTGTTTTAAACACACATTACTGTATTAACTTCATCAAAAGTCATAGGCACTTGTGGAAGAGGAGAGGGGGGATGATACCTCACATAAACTGTTCCCAGGCAAAAATTCATTTTTTAGGGTTTTTCATGAAATCCCATACATTGTAACTTTTTTCCTCAAGACCAAAAAAGTTTTCCAAAAACCTGGATCTGCCTATGAAAGTAGACCAAAGTACACCAAAATCTAATCAGGTCTGGAGAGTAGTACCTGTGAAGCTAAAATAGGATATACCTTAGGCTCATAAGTTTGTCAAAAGTAGGCCGAAGTACACCTGGAGAGTGGATAGGGGACTCAGTAGTACAGTAGAACCTCTACATTGATTATTAGTCCAGTCAATTGGAGACTCGACTCAACACAAATTGCAATATACAGTAGAACCTCTCTATTAGGACCTCCATTGGGACCAGTGTTGGGTGGTTTCAATAGAGAGGTGGTCTCTATACAGAGGTTCATTTTGATAGCTTTATGAAGGTCTGGGACTGTGTAAAGTGGTTTTATTATAGAGGTGGTCTCAATATATAGGTGGTCTTAATTGGAGGTTCTACTGTACAATAAAACTAGGGAGAGAAGATATATAGGGGATACACAGGGGACGCGTAGGCCCAATAAGGCTGGTTACAAATCAAGGTTGATTATTAGTCCAGTCAATTGGAGACTTGACTCAACACAAATTGCAATAGTAATGATTCATATACCGTTTGAAAGCTTGTAACCTCCCCTACAACATATCAAAAGTTTAGCAGAATAGGACTCTTGGAACACTACAAAAATCAACATGGCGTCCAAGATGGCCGTCTCCATTAAGACATTTTGTAAAAGGATTGTTGTGATAGTAAACAAAGATACTTCTAGTTGGTTTAGGATGATTTGCCAGTGTTAACAAAACATTGCAAATATTTAATTTTAAATACACAAAATGAGTTGACGGAGGCAGGGGTATTATATATAGTATTGTGTAAAACGACGGCTTGTTTATCAGGAAAGAAGAGGCATATGCAAAAAAACTGAGTGGTCACCTCCTCCATGTCGGCTGTGCCTGTGCCGGCTGCGTGCACCAGAGACGACCCTTCGCTCAGAGACGTCTTCATCATGGGGTGGTGTAACCCCGCCCCCGCGACCCCGCGCCATGACCCCGGCGCCGTCACGCTCACGTTCACCTGCCACACCAATGGAGCATGTCTACAGTGAATATCCTCAACAAAGGAAGAGTAAACAAAGGAAACTCTGAATAAAGGAAACTTTTCTCATGCATTAGCTTATAATAATGTAAGTAAATGATGTAGTAATCAAAGGAAATCCTCTACAAAGGAAGGATTTGTGACTGCAAAGAGGGTTCCGTTCTTGAGAATTTTCACTGTACTTGTATAAAAAGTTCTTGGAGCTGCTCGTACCATGTTATATTAAAACAGAACAAATTACGAAGTCCAAAAGGTACTAGAATTTATTGAAATCACCAATTTTCGCATCTTCAATGCTTTTATCAAGTGAAAAATGTTATTTCATTGGAACGTTCCAATAAAATAACGTTTTTCACTTGAATCTTTCATTGAAGATGCGAAAATTTGTTATTTTAATAAATTTTAGTACATTTTGGACTTCGTAATTTGTTCTGTTTTAATGTCTATTTGTTTTACATCATCAAAGTTAGTCATAATGCAAACTTAGATGTTCCAACTCAATGCTCAGAAGAACTGTCTTGTCCCACCTTAATAGTATGGTATGTACATACATTTATGAAAATTAGTAGGCTAAATTAGTACCCTACCCATGTTCAAAACAATCTATAGTACTTTTTTAAACAGCGAGAAAAATGAGACTTTTTAAACACTTTTCAAATCTTCACATGCTTGGATCCGATGGTTTAAAATTATACTTTTTTATCAACATCACTGTTGTGCATAGATTGTGTCTAATTAACGAGCCTTGAATATATCTTAAGCAGCATAATCTCATATACGTGCAAGACGAAATAAAACTTGTTCGTAAACCTCGGCTATCACAACAGTTTTCGTCTGTAGTTCGGGTACAGTATGTTCAAATTATGGCAAAATATAAAATGCTTGCCAAAATTTATTTTATTGATTTTTATGCTTGTTTAGGGGTTACTTGACCTAGAAATAATGTGGTGCCATTTTTCCCAGTCATCAATTTGGTTTTATGACATGATTTCCAAAATGGCCGCCTCTAAGAGGAACATTACCTATACTACTTATGCAAAGCTCATTTTAACCATTAACTTTGACTCCCAACTCATGTTAAGGAATATCAAAATGCCCAGGTTGACAATTATATGATTATGAAACCAAAATGCTGTGTTAGCCATCTTGAAATCCAATATGGCCACCAAAAATATAAAAGAAATCCCAAGTTTTTCTTTTCTGCTTTATATATGATAAAGACCTAACAAAGAAAGATATAAAGACCCAAATATACTTTCATGGTACTGCTGACTCACCCAGGTCTCGTCCGTGCTCGGCTGTGAGGTCGGAGGTCGCTCCTCCCACTCCGTCGCCGTGGAAACCGTCGCGGCGATGTCTCTCTCCGTCGCCGTGGCGATGTCTCTCTCGCTGGCGGCCGTGCTCCGCCGGGCCGCGACGTCTGTCTCCGTCGCCGGGGACGACACGTCGTCAGCCGAGCGCGACACTCGCCTCGCGACCGGCACCGCGAGCTTCGTCTCACTCAGCGCGCCGTCGTCAGCGGCAACCGGTGGTGACGACGCGATGAAAAACGCGGGCTTTTTCTTCGTGGCGGGCTGCTTCGTTTTGCTGCTGGCTGCCGTGGCGGTCGGGAAGCTGTTGAAACGTCTGAAGACTTTGTCTCCCGTGACGAGCGACTTGGCACCGGCGGCAGCCACCGGCAGCGCTGAAATGGGGGGGAAGTCACGTGACACGGCAGTTAGTAAGGTAAAAAGTTAGATGGACATTTTGCCCAACAAACACATTTTTGCACAGAAACATTCTATATGGTCCCCTGAAGCTAAAAAAAATGTACCAAATTCAATCTCCACATACGAGAAACCAAAATGGCCACCAACGCTATTATGAAAATCTAACATTTTGTGCATTTGACTTACAAGCATCTATGATACACCAATTTTAAGGTTTCCAGATACAAGGGTTTCATTTTTGGTGCTTTCATAATGATTTGACCTCATGTTGACCTTCAAATCCAAGTTGAATCTGTACGGGGTTCAGGAAATTTTACGTCGATTTTTATTCTACTAACTGGGGTTTTGTAAGAAGAAAATAAAGCACAATCGGGGGCTCGTCTGGGATTTGAAAAATACCACAACAGAGAAATACATTGATCCTAATGACGAGAAAGCTTGGAAAAAAAGGCTTGGAGAGGACAGTTGAGATGTAGACTGGGCAACCAGGCCACACCCTCTCACTGAGGAATAGTTAGGGTCTGCTCAAAATGGGCGGTATACACAATTTAGTGAGAGTTGAGATTTGGGTTTTTAATTCATTGAGAATTTAGATGTGACCTTTCAATTCAATGAGATCGATTGATTGAGATTTGAGAAATGGGCTTTTTTGGGTTTTAACATTAATTCATTGAGTTTTTGAGATAGGGGATTTGACCTTCTCAAAATGAGATTGATTGATTGAGATTGTTGGTGCAAGGGGTGGGCTGGTTGCAATGAGTGTTTGTAACATTAATTGTGTGTGTGTGTTTTGTGTGTGTGTGTGTGTGTCTGTGTGTGTGTGTGTGGGTGTGTATCACTGTGTGTGTCAAATAGGCTGTAAGTGTGTCTGTGTCCTGTGTGTCTGTTGTGTGTGTCTGTGGGGTGTGGTGTCAGCAGGAGGCAGCAGCGCATGCACCAGCTGCCGTGTGGTGGCGTTGAGCAGCCCACAGCTCTCCAGGAACATGTGACCGTCCTCCCCGCCAGCCGTCTCCAGCTCAACCTCAAACACACACGGAGAAATATGTGCAAGAAATGTGTGGGTGTGCACTTTTGGAAGAAATCACCAAAATTTGCAAGTCAAATGTCAAAAATTGTTTTTTGTATGCTGACATGTGGCATATACAAGTATAACCATGTGTGTGTCAAGTGTGCTCTAACCACTGAGCTAACCGCTGAAAAGTGTTCTACTTGGCCATACTGTGTCCCTTGGATGTGTCCCTTGCCACTGTATGTTACTATTTCTATCGCATTCTCTATCACCAACCTTGATCCTTGAATCTTGTAGGCAGTTTTGGCACGTGCATGATACTACTGTATGCTACTGCCCACAGCTCTCCAGGAACATGTGACCGTCCTCCCCGCCAGCCGTCTCCAGCTCAACCTCAAACACACACGGAGAAATATAGCGCAAGAAATAGGTGAAAGGGGTGTGCACTTTTGGAAGAAATCACCAAAATTTGCAAGTCAAATGTCAAAAATTGTTTTTTATGCTGACATGTGGCATATACAAGTATAACCATGCAATTATGTGTCAAGCAGGCGCTCTAACCACTGAGCTAACCGCTGAAAAGCGTTCATACTTGGCCATACTGGAAATCCTCCCTTGGATTAATCCCTTGCCACTGTATGTTACTATTTCTATCGCATTCTCTATCACCAACCTTGATCCTTGAATCTTTCCTTATAGGCAGTTTGTGGCACGTGCATGATACTACTGTATCTACCCCCACATTATGTTCCCCCACCACCCACCTCGCCCTCCGAGCTCTCCTCCTCCTGTGAGCATGTTTTGGATACGGGGACTATAAATACTCGCTTATTATTATCATTACCTCGCCCTCGGAGCTCTCCTCCTCTTCCTCCTCGTTTCCCGCCGCAGCCCGCGACTCCACGACGTCCACGGAAACGTCAGCGTCGTCATGGCGACCGGTGCTGACCACCACAGCCTCTGCTTCAACATGAAATATGCGTCATATTTCTAAATGATATATCTGTTGATAAGTGACTGATTTCACCCAAAATAACCCATCTAAAACATTAAGTTTGTGTGATTATCTATTTATAACAATCGGGGGCTCGTCCGGGATTTGAGTCCTGCTCGTTATGGGATGATCTGCAAAGTCCTATTTGTCAAAAACTATCAAGACAGTAAATTTACAATGGATTTATCAAAACATTAGTCAGTGTATTTACAGTAGAACCTCTCTATTAAGACCATCCTTGGGACCACTTCTAGGTGGTCTCAATAGAGAGGTGGTCTCTAAACAGGGGTTCATCTTGATAGCTTTATGAAGGTTTGGGAGCGTGAAAAGTAGTCTTATTACAGAGGTGATTTCAATAAATAGGTCGTCTTAATTGGAGGTTTTACTGTATATGAAACAAGAGGCTCTACGAGAGCCTAATCTATGTTCATTTTTTGCAAAAAAGATACAAAATTTTGAGCCATACAGAACTTTTTAATTTTTAATTTTTAAATTAAAAAATCAGTTTGCATTATGAAAAGACTGACTGTACAAAAGACAAGGTTTCACCATGACTTCTATCCATCTTCAGAGAACTTTAAGAGTTTGTATTATGACAAACACACTGACTAAACCTTTACACTAAAAAAATTGATGAACCCCTGGGGCGGGGTCAATTTTACCCCCAGGGAAATGTATCAAGTATGGAATGATGATCATATAGATATACAACTTTTGTGAAAAAAATTTGAATGAAAAGTAAAGAAACTATTGTGCAAATATGAATTGTGGACCGACAGACGAAAGACAAAAGGTGATCACAAAAGCTCACCATGTCTACAACAGGTGAGCTGAAAAGAAATCCAACGAGTGCATTTCCCTAGCCACTGACCTGTGTCCCCGCCGGCCGCGATAATAAAGAAACTATTGTGCAAATATGAATTGTTGACTGACGTACGACAGTCGACGGATGAAAGGGGATCCCAAAAGCTCACCTGTCGTATGAAAAGAAATCCAATGAGTGTATTTCCCCAGCCACTGACCTGTGTCCCCTCCGGCCCCGCCCAGCTTGGTGTACCAGGTGGCTGGCATCAGTCCCTGCGGCGCCGCAGTCGGCTGAACCTGATCTTCTTCACGGGGTTGAGGCCGGCAAACGTGCGACCGAGGTTAGTGATCGCCTCGCGCGCTTGTCTGGAAAACACCGTCGCCGCCGAGGCTAGTTTGAAAGCAAGGTCGGCGGAGGGCATTGTGGGTCATGGTTCGTGATCAAAATTACATCTTTGCTTTGAAGCCCACGTGAAAACTATAAATACCAAATCCTAGCTTCAAGACGGCTTCATAATATCCAATCACCACTTAACAGCCAACTTGAAGTCTAAGTCGGAAATCTAAAGCGGCACAAACAAGTGACACCACATTTTGATGTGACCTATTTGTACATGAATATCCAATACTTAAATACACCCATGTTTTGTTTCATGACAGCTTACAATAATCATGATATTTATGTTTTTTCTTTAGGAAAAGTTTGAAAATTTGAAAATGATTGACAGCTTTTAGAACCCGCCTCCAGAATTTGACAGAAATTTAAAATCCTTGGTCTACATTTTTTGCTGCTGATAATGCCCTAATGACTCAATGATTGCAAAGTCATTTACAACAGAGGAGATTGATCGTGCGAGTTATGCCATTGCTCTTGCAACCTATGCAACTATGGTCGGTAACTGCTGGCAATGGAATTGTGAGAGGGGCTTTAGCAATACACTACAAGATAGCTCCACCATAGCTATGCGATCTTCTACAATATAGCTCTTACACTAGACAGACTCGATTGTCTATGAGTGATGAAAATATGTTACCTGTTCCCTTTAGAGCACAGTCTCTCAATATTGTGATGTATCTATGTTGGATATAATAATTGAATTGATATTTGTTATTCCTGTCTCCTAAGGCCAATTTTTGAGAAAGCATCGAAGTCTGTCAAAAAACAGCCATTTTTACTATACATTTTGTGGTCAGAAAAAATCAATGAGTTATCGGACTTAAAAAAAATGTGAACCAGGTGTCTAGCGCGATTGGCATAGTCATCAACCTATCAATCAAATCCTATATCTATTTGAGCAACCCATAATTATTCCTCATTCAGAGCGGGTATGACCTGGTTGCTTCTTCTACATCTAATCATATAATTATAACATAACATAACATAAAACAAGTAATCAGAGACAGGGAGACACTCCTATCTCCTAAGGCAAATTTTTGAGAGGACATCAAAGTCTGCCAAAATAGCCATTTTTACTATACATATTGTCTCCAGGCAGTTTTTGTACTTAACAAAAATCTGCCAAAATAGGTGCCTATACATTTGGCATAGTCAACCCATCAATCAAATACTATAACACATACATAAAACAAGTAATCAGAGACAGGGAGACGTTGGGCATGTTGTAATCAACGTAGGATGCCTTGCATCTCTGCTTTACAATAGCATTATTGAGAGCCCGGGAAATGAAACTCACGGCCTTCCGTCCATGATTCAGACTGGTCATATATTGGTCAGACGTGCTAACCACTACACCAATCCCCGTGACGAGGGAGACAAGTCTCTTGACTTGCCTATATGCTGCTATATTGCGCAACCACCTGGCGCTATATATAGCCTAACTAGCCTTGCAGCCTCGACGCAGCATACACACACTGATTTTGCGTTGGGCACGTTGTAATCAACGTAGGATGCATTGTGTCTCTGGACCACTTTCTTTACAATAGCATTATTGAGAGCCGTGGCGACCTGGACGTGGAGGGTCGCGGGGTCCCGTGGCTGCTGCCGGGGTCCAGCCTCGGCACCGCGGCGTCCATCAGCTCCTGGGCCTGAGACGCGATGTCAATCACAGACCCGTGCCGCTTGCTGCGACGCCTGGAACACACAGCAAGCACTCAATACAGCACTCAATACATCAATACATCACTCAATCTAAATTTCAAAATCCCCTTTCAAAGATGTGTTAAATGTTAGGTGTCTTAAGTACTTATGTTTCAGCAATCACTGAATACATCACTCAATCCATCACTCAATACATAACTCAATACATCAATCGATCAGTCAACCCATCAACACAACACTCGATCACTCAACCCATCAATCAATCCATCAATCAATCACTCAGTCCATCAATCACTCAATTCATCAATCAAATCAAATGCAACGCCTGAACACACACACAGCAATCACCGCCTGGAGAATCATCAACACAATCAAACCTAAATCTGGAATCAGCAACCCATCAATCAGTCAATCAATCAATCAATCAACCCATCAAATCCTAAATCTATTTGCTGCGACGCCTAAAACACACACAGCAATCAGTCACTACATCACTCAATGCATCACGCAATCAACCCGTCACTCAATCTGTCAATCAATCACTCAATCAATCAATCCATCACTCAGTTAATCCATCAATCAACCCATCAGTCAATACATCAATCAATCCATCAGTCAACCCATCAATCGAATCCTATATCTATTTGAGAAACCCATAATTATTCCTCATTCACAGCGGGTATGACCTGCTTGCTTCGTCTACATCTAATCATATAATTATAACATAACATAACATAAAACAAGTCATCTTTACAACA
The DNA here is from genome assembly GCA_019095985.1 of Streblospio benedicti. Lineage (NCBI taxonomy): Eukaryota > Metazoa > Annelida > Polychaeta > Spionida > Spionidae > Streblospio > Streblospio benedicti. Next base: position 56,978,356 of record CM032660.1, on the reverse strand, counting down.
TCTCTGCAATATTAGATGTAGACTGGCAATCAATGACTTTCATATCATTTTGTGTCGTAAAATATTGTCATGTTTATAGAAACAAATAAAATGTCAGCCTGTATCTGCAATGGTGAATAAAAGCATTGCAGCAAGTGCAGCCTAACAGGAGAAAAATATATTTGAAGATTAACAAAAAAATTATCAATGTTTTCATAAACACTGGCTTAACTTGCACACAAATACACATAACACTTCAAGTCTCAAAATTGACTTTGACATACAATCTTGGGTTTATTTTGTGTTGTTAACCTCAACAAGCATAGTGCTTGACTTTGATTTACAATCTTCAAACCAACTCACCTATCGAGCTTGCCCTCTATCAGTGGAAGATCTTGAGACACAAACTTTTTGGCCGCGAGAAACGACTCATAGATGCCGCGCAGCATCTCTGAAACAACATGGAAAAAGGTGGAGGTGAAATCTATATATTGTATTGTAATCATATCATTAATATTGATGGATTCTCTATTCTAAACCCATGAATCTATATTGTAAAGTGTTTGCCGAAAGCATTCAACTCGAGCTTCCAACAAATGCTGAATCAGTGAGTATTTCAGCTGTAGAAGGAATTATCATTATGTAACAAATGTCTATCTACCTAGAATTATGCTGAAAAATTGATAGAGAAAATTATCAACTAATAGAAGAATGAATCTCCACAGAAGTTTCCTTGTCCATTTAAGATTTTACAACACCAAATTCAACAACATACTGGAAAAAAATGATACAGTACCCAAACCTACAACAGTAAAATTGGTCAAGGTTTAGAATATATCAAGATATCGTTTAAAAATAAAATGTATTTAAATAATAGTTCAACTTCCAGTATTACAAGAAAATTCATGAAATGTTTAAAACTTGGATGAAGAGGATTTTGGTGCATGTTGTGGCAAATTATGAAGATATAACCCAGCACCAATAAATGTGTTGACAGGCAGAGGTGCTGAGGTCTCTATCAAAACCACACAAACTACGTAATGGTGAAATAACTACCAGATAAGTTCACCAGGGCCAAAAATTGCCTTTTTGAAAATTTCACCCATTTACAAGACGATGAAAAATTCTTAGCGTCACCTTTTCTGTCACCAGGCACATCATGCATGCAAAAGCTAGGATCTACTGTATAGCTCCATAGACTCATTTTTGTTCGTGCTTCAGGCAAATGAGACATTCATCTTTGTAAATTTTAGCATATTCTAGGCTTTATTCTAGGCTTCAATAGTAGTAGATAGTAAAGGATTTAAAAGTTACACAGTGCTCAATGCTTGCATGCATGATTCATCACTAATATAAAGACAGTAAAATGCTACTTCATAAAAACAATTCATCAATAAATGGCATTATCTGGAAGATAAAGAAAACGAGAATAAAGATGCCTTTCCTGCAATAAATGAAAAAAAAGAGAACAAAATGCACCCTTATCTGCCAAAACAACAGAAGAATGTCCAAGCAAATATTTTGCGGCTAGCCAAGGGGGCGGGGCTGACCCGGGGGGCGGGGCTGACCCGGGGGCGGGGCTGACCAGGGGCGGGGCTGACCCGGTGACCCGGGACTTACGGATGATCTGGAGCAGGCCGGAGCCGAGCTCGCCGTGGGGCGGAGGCCGTGGCACGGACGGCAGCAGCACAGCCTCAAACACGCGCCGAGACGGGCCTGAAACAGCAGAGCCAAGCATCTGGTGAAAACAGCAGGACGCATCATCTGGTGGAAACAGTAGAGCCTATCATCTGGTGAAAACAGCACAGCTGATAGGCATCTGGTGAAAACAGCAGAGCCAAGCATCTGGTGGAAACAGCAGAGCCTATCATCTAGTGAAAACAGCAGAACGCACCATCTGGTGAAAACAGCAGAGCCTATCATCTGGTGGTCTTATGGGATAGAGGATACGCCTCTGCCCAACCATCGTAGTGGTCAATGCAGGTCATTATGTAGAGGGCCCCAGAATACCTAGATGGTACAAGAGAACCAATCAAATCAGTGCCCACATATTGGCCTGGAGCGTGGACAATAGGCATCTCCCCCATACTCACTTTCTCCTTCCTCTTAGTGTTGACTTGGCACAGGCCACACTTAGAGATCCACTCTCTGATATCTTTTTTCATACCACGCGATAACCTGACACGGAAACATTGAAGGCAAAACCAACCGAGGGTCACTAGGTAGATTAAACTGAGGCCTGGCTATGCTATACAAGATATTATCAATAAGACAGTACCGAGAATCTTCCTCTCGCGCAAGATCGCGCTCAGCATTGAGCTCTTCTATCTGAACCATCAAGACCGCGTCCATGCACAAATCATCTGCCAGTACAGGTACTATTGGAGGTAAGTGTTCTTCAACTTGCTGAAGGGTCATACACTCAGAATCAGCATCGATAACCGCTGCCTCAGTACTACTGGATTTGATTCGGGACAACAACGTTGTTGGGCCCTGCATGATATTTGATTGGAGCACCGTATGCGGCCAATAAGATAGCCCATCTTTGTATCTTCGTATTAACTATTTCCCCGGTGAAGAAGGAAAACAAGGGCTTGTGGTCAGTGAAGATCACAAACTCACTACCCAACAAATAGGGACGTAGCTTTTTCAGCGCATAAACCACAGCAAATGCTTCCTTCTCGATCACCGCATACCTCCTTTGTGTTGGAGATAGTTGTTGTGACAAATATTGTATAGCCCGTTCTACACCCTCATCATCTTCTTGGCATAAAATTGCCCCAACACAATAGTCACAAGCGTCCGTGTATAATATGTATGGCTTAGAAGTGTCGGGATAAGCCATCACTGGACTAGTCACCAGGGCACTTTTAAGGGATTCAAATGCGGACTGCTGCGACTGCCCCCAACCCCCAAATGACGTTTTTATGGGTGAGCTGATAAAGGGGTTCTGCCATGGCTGCAAACCCTGGGACAAGTTGGCAGTAATAGCTTGACATGCCAAGAAACGACCTTAATTCTGACACATCCATGGGCGATGACAGTTCAGAAATAGCGCTAGGCTGGGCGGCAATGCCATCTTTAGACACTACAAACCCCAGCAGATCCAAGGATGATTTCCCAAAATGGCACTTACTCTCCTTAAGGGTCAAGCCAGCCTTTTCAAATGCATCAAATACCTGATGTAGATGCAAAATGTGCGCCTCTTCAGTCTTACTAAAAATAATCATATCATCCAGGTAAACCATGGCAAATTTACCAATGAACTGATTCAAAACCGACGTCATTACCCGTTGAAAAACTGCCGGAGCATTGGTGAGCCCAAACGGCATACGGAGGAACTCAAACTGTCCACAATGGCAGACAAACCCGATTTTCTCAATACTATCAGCTGCCATTGGTAATTGCCAATAACCAGAACACAAATCCAAAGTACTATAAATCGCAGAACCATTCAGGGTATCAAAGATATGTTGGGCGCCAAAAACTGATGTGAACATCCTATCAGTTTGGTTATTAGTTGTTGGGCGCCACTGGGTATTATTAAGGCCTACCCAGTGGCCAATAATATTCTTAATTTATCCTACATTTTATGTTTGTAACTGTTTTCTCAATCAACTGCACACCAATCAACTGCACACCAGATACTAATGAGTAATCTAGACCATAGGTCTTTACAACATGGACATGCGTTACCTTGTGGTTGAGAGGTTCTAGTGTAAAAGCCTGGGCCATCACATGGACATGCGTTACCTGTCACGTTGCTGCCGTTGCTGGGTTAATGGTGATGTTACCGGCAACCAAAGTGTTAACGGTGACGAATGTTTTGTGAAAATCTCGATTTTTAGGAGTTAGCTCTAACTTTGATTCCACAGAACATGATCTGTGTAACACCATAACTTTGACCCCACAGAACATAATAACATAACGAACAAACACGGTCGAACACAACGTAAACAGCTAACGTGCTAACGTTAACTGCTGCATCGTCGTCGTTGCTGAAGAGCCGTGTTGGTCGAGTCACGTTACCTGCGGCCTCGGCGTCGCTGGTGATGTTGTGTGTGTGTGTGTGAGTGTATCTGTGTGTCTGTCTGTGTGTGTATCGTGTGTGTGTGTCTGTGTGTGTGTGTGTGTGTGTCTGTGTCTGTGTGTGTCTGAGTCACGTTACCTGTGGCGTCGTCATCATTGTTGATGTGGACGAGCATGTTGTTGAAGAGGCGCGTGTTGGTGGCGCGCAGCGAGTGGAAGAATCCGGCCTCCTCGTCCACCGTGTAGTGGACGCGCAGAACCACGTGCTTCGACTTGAACAGCGACGCAGCAGGACCGATCTGAAACAACGATCTTGGGTCATGGCGCATTGGGACATCTTGCTCATGTATTGTGTTAATATGTCAAGATCTGCAGCTGGAGCAAGAATTAGTCTATCAACTCTATCATCTTGTATTAATGAATGATGGATGATGGACAAATAATGACGTAATATGCAGAGCTTGAATAAGATTGGTAGTTGGTTGGAATAAAGTGTGTTGTGTCGGGATCTGGACGAAGATTGAGTCTATCAACTCTATCATCTTGTTTTAATGAATGATGGACAAATATTGGTAATGATGTAATATGCAGGGCCACGTGGTTGGGCTTGAATAAAGTCGGGGCTGTCTATTATCTTCTGTTAATGATTACTTAACCAGAAGTAGCACATCATCTTGTGTCAAAGAATGATGGACTGATCTGGACAAATGAGTGCATTGTCTTGTGTCAGATCTGGAGGAAGAATGATTCTCTCATCTTCTGTTAATGGTTACTTATGTCAAGATCAGGAGGGAGAATGAGTTTATCATCTTTTGTGAATGAATAATGGACAAATAGTGGCAATGATCAATGCAGGACCACGTGTTTGGGTTGAATAACTTCTGGGCATCACCGATCTGCCAGTGAAATGAGAATGAGTGGAGTGAGTCACCTTGTGTCAATGATTCCGCAAATGAGGAGTACAGTGGTTGACTTGGGTCCTTCAGACAAAACCAGATCAATCTGCATCAAGGACAAAGTAAACAGAGATCCCGTCACGGACACTGAACTGTAGTCGCATTAGCATGAGCTTATCATCTTGTGTCAATGATGGACAGCCGTAGCACATGGCAGGAAAAGAAACGCACGAATGCTGCGACGTGAACAGTGCCAGGGGAATGAACTCATGGTCTGGTGTTAATGTAGAGAAGTACTGACCTCCATGTGTGAATGAGTCCATTGTCTGGTGTTAATGATACTGTACCTCCTTGTGTGAATGAGCACATGGTCTGGTGTTAACGATACCTCCATGTGAGTGAATGAGCGCATGGTCTGGTGTTAACGATACCTCCATGTGTGTGAGATCCTCCAGGTAGATCTTCTGGTAGCGGGTCACCATGTCCAGCTCGTCGTCATAGCTACAAACAAAACAATAGTGCCAATAGTTAACAGGAAAATTGCCACATGTCGAAGTATTGTAACGGCCCCTCCCAAGTATGTTGAATACTGAGTTTATTGAAACTTAAAAACTTTACAAAGGCTATTATTGTTTGCTGACTATTTAAGTTTTCATTTTTTGCACCTACCTACGAGATTCGCAAATTTAATTATGCACCAAGATTTCTAGTTTTACAGTAATTAGAGAAATGAGCACTAGTAACACTTGAGTGACTCACTTGGCAACGTAGTCACACATGAGCGATTACTCACTTGGCCACAGTTACACTTGAGCGATTACTCACTTGGCCACAGTCACACTTGAGCGATTACTCACTTGGCCACAGTCACACTTGAGCGATTACTCACTTGGCCACAGTCACACTTGAGCGATTACTCACTTGGCGACGTAGTAGGCGCGTTGGGTGAGCAGCAGGATGGTGTCCATGTCGATCTGGGTCGGGTCGCCGGTCGCGGGGTCACAGTCGACCAGACCCCAGCCGCCCAGGCACGTCTCGGGCTCCGAGATCAGCATCTTCTTGCCTGCAATCAGCTGGACAGTCAGGCAGGCAGTCAGTCAAACAACCATTTAGTCAGGCAATCAGGCAGACAGGCAGTTAAACAGTCAGTGAGTCAAACAGTCAATTGGTCAGTCAATCGATCTGTTAGTCAGTCAATCAGTCAATCAACGACTTTATAGAGGTTTGTTGGCACTCACTCGTCAATGATGTGTATATAGAGCAGTGGTCCTATTATAGAGCTGATCTTAATAGCGAGGTTTGGTCACTCACACTCATCTCTATAGCGAGGTTTGGTGACTCACACTCGTCGATGAGCGTCTTCATGTCCTCCTCGGAGCCAGCTGCGGGTTCCTGAGGCGCCGGCCCCACAGCGGCGCTGGCCAGCAGGCGGCGCTGGTCCTCGGTGCCGTGCCGGCCCAGCACCAGGTCCACGGTCGCCTGCCGGTACACGTCACGCACACGCTGGATGTAGTACCTGGCGAGAGTGGGGTAATGGGACACTGTATCGTGTATCGTACGTATGTGATGTGATTATGATTGATTATGCAATAACGGTAGAGAACAACCTCTCTTATCCAAAAGCTTGCATCCGAAATTTCTAATATTCATGTATTTTTAGCTTTGACCCAGAACATGATAACATAACAGCACAGAACTTGATAGGATGGTTCCTGTTGACAATTGTGGACATATCAAGAAGGGGGATAACCTCTAACGAACCAACACATTTTATCCAAAACATAACCCAAATGCTGTATGGTGGGAAAATCTCAAACCTGGATGTAGTAGATACTATAGTGGAAAAATGGGATGGTATAAATGTGATAAGGGACAGCCTATTATCCGAAAAGTTCTCACAGAAAATTATTGCCAATCCTGATCTTTCAGAACAATGAGTTTTGACCCCACAAAATCCTGATTTTCTAGGAGCTACCCCCATATTTTGACCCCAAAGAACATGATAACAGAACCAACACAACATAACCAAAATGCTGGATGTAACCTGGACAATAGTACCTGTATGGTGTAAAATTTGATAGAACCCTCTATTATAATGTTCTCAACATTCATCCAGCATCAAACCTATTAACAAAAGTGCATATGAACAAGAATTCAAAAGCTTCCTATAGGGGATGAAAGTCAATAGAACAGATGATCTTGACAACCAAACTAAACTTAACTGGATTATGGAGCAGAGATGATACCAGCTGTCGCAATGCTTTTATGCTTATGGGATAATGGCCCACTTCTAATTCTTTAATACATTTTTGAACACACACAGCTCAATAAAACTTTAGACTTCAGCATTCTCACTAACATGTATCACAGATAATATATTTTTCTTTCGTCCCAAAGTAAAATTAACTGTAATCAAAAATTTGACAAAGGGCATTTTAACTATCAAGAGGAACATTATCTTATGCAATGAGAACAAATACTCACAGTCATATTTGATGCATTGAACATATTGCTTACAAAGAAATTGAATGGATATTTCATGAAAATAATTTGCACATTTGACATTGAAAGATTCCTCCGAGGTCATAGTAAGTGTAGTTTATGGATTTTTCATATGCAATATTGTGTCAATTGACAATATGATTCCAATTCATGATGATTAGTTTGTTTATTTTGTGAGAAACAATAGAAAAACATGAATTTTATGCATTATGAGTGCTTATTTGACCTTGAAGGGTGCGTTCAAGGTCAAATCTAAGGTGATATTTAGACTCAGCATACCCAACTTCCTATCTAATGACAATACAACTTATGTTCATATTTGCTATATTTAAGGAGATAAACCCATTTTTATGAAAAATTGACCGTTTGACCCCTCCTGTGACCCCATTAGGATTGCCAACATGTATGTTTTTTTGCCCTAGGCTATAAAGATTAAAAAATTAATGTTGGCAATTTTTTTTTCATTCAATGCACACAAACTCATTTTTTTTGTGACACAAGGCCTTCCACTAAATTGTCATTTGTGCTACTAGTAGAATGGCGGGACGCCTGTAACACCATTTTGTTCCATCTGGAATTTAGAAAAGTTCCAATGATACCATGGTGTAGAGTAACTATCGGGCTTTACAAAAGTGAGGATGCAGAACTGAAAAGTGATGTAGTTTTTTTTCTATGGGGTGGTTTCCATGACAACGTATCTAATTTTGGGGGTTAGAGGACCCATCACATAATTGTACCCCCTTTTGGGGGTTGGGTTTTTTAAAAAATTTTTCCCCCAAAAAAAATTTTTTTTCCCTTTTTCCCAAAAAAACCCTTTTTTTTTTTTGGGGGCCCAAAACCCCCCCGGGGGGGGAAAAAAGGGGGGCCCAAAAAAAAAGGGGTTTGGGGGGGCCTTTTGGGTTTGGGGGGGGGGGGTAAAAAAAAGGGGGGGCCCCCCCGGGGGGGGGGGAAAAAGGGGGGGGCTTGGGTTTTTTGGGGGGGGGGTGGGTGGGAATTT
>CM032660.1:56955008-56969853 GCA_019095985.1 Streblospio benedicti | reverse complement strand
AAAATCCTGATTTTCTAATAACATAATGGCGATAACTGGACATAGTACCTGACAAAAAGTGGAGATATTTAATGATAATATATCAAACCTATTAACAAAAGTGCATATAAACAAGAATTTCAAAGCTTCCTATAATGGATGAAAGTCAAGAGAACAGATAGCCTTGACAACCAAACTAAAATTAACTGGCTTATGGAGCAACCGATGATACCAGCCGTCGCAATGTTATACTTATGGAAGAAATTGCGCGATACATTTTGAACGCACACAGATCAATAAAACTTTAGACTTCATCATTCTCACTTACATACATCACAGATAATACATTTTTCTTTCATCCCATAGTAAAATTAACTACAAACAAAAATTTGAAAAAGGACATGTTAACTATCAAGAGGAACATTATCTTATAAAATGAGAACAAATACTCACAGTCATATTTGATGCATTGAACGTATTGCTTACCAAGAAATTGAATGAAAATAATGTGCCCATTTGACCTTGAAAGATTCCTCCAAGATCATAGTAAGTGTAGTTTATGGATTTTTCATATCCAATATTGTGTCAATTGACAATATTATTCAAATTCATGATGATTAGTTTGTTTATTTTGTGAGAAACAATAGAAAAACATGAATTTTATGCATTATGAGTGCTTATTTGACTTTGAAGGGTGCGTTTAAGGTCAAATCTAAGGAGATATTTATCCTCAGCATACCCAATTTCTTATCTAATGACAATACAACTTTATGTTCATATTTGCTATATTTAAGGAGATAAACCCATTTCTTTTTGAAACATTGACCGTTTGACCCCTCCTGTGACCCCATTAGGGTGATAGAAAAAATTGCCAACATGTATGGTTTATTGGCCTAGGCTATAGAGATTAAAAAAATTCATGTTGGCAACTTGTTTCATTCAATGCACACAAACTCATTTTTTGTGACACAAGGCCTTCCACTAAATTGTCCTTTGTGCTACTAGTAGAATGGCGGGACGCCTGTAACACCATTTTTGTTCCATCTGGAATTTAGAAAAGTCCCAATGATACCATGGTGTAGAGTAACTATCAGGCTTTACAAAAAGTGAGGATGCAGAACTGAAAAGTGATGTAGTTTTTTCTATGGGGTGGTTTCCATGGCAACAAAGCTAATTTTGAGGGTTAGAGGACCAATCACATAATTGTATGTAGCAACATAACTACTCATCTGATATACATAATCTTGACATTAAATGAAAGCTTACATTGCCCTCTTTCGTCACAAAAATATCTATGCAAATGAGCTCATTAACATAATTTTAATTTGCATAAATTGTAAATTTTAACTTTTTTCTCAATATTTGTTCATTTCCATTAATCCTACTCCTATGATATGTTAATTTGAGCAAATCTAAATACATCATGGTTTAGCCATGCTACTTGGCTGTAACACTGATACAAATAATACTGCAACTAGTTTCCACAATTAAGTGTAGGGGCCAGTTTCTACGGTAACCATAAAATGATGAATATCCTTCAGTGAAAACTAAAAATCAAATATCTCTGCAAGTATTGGTCATATATTCAAGTTATATCAGACCTTAAGACATGCTTGTTGTGTTGCATATAAATTATATGCAAATGAGTTCATTAAAATAATTCTAATTTGCATAATTTATAGATTTTAACGTTTTTTTCTGAAATATGTTCATTTTAACCAATCCCATTCCTATAAAATATCATTTTCAGCAAACCTAAATACATCATGGTTTAAACATGCCACTTTAGATGGCGGGCAAAATAATGGTCAGCTGGCGTGTGTCCTGCTTTTAAATGAAAGAGCATATCGAAATTGACAATCGCTTTTGTACAAAAATGAACGATTTTTCCCCTAACAACCCCTACTACTAAAAGAAGTTAAATGTGCATGTGCATATGTGTGTGTATGTCTGTCTCAGTGTCTGTGTGTGCACGCCTGCGATGTGTGTGTGGAATGTGCGGTGATACACGTGTGTGGTGCGTGCCTGCCACCCAACTGCCTGCTGAGTTGACGTCATATATGTGTGTATGCGTGTGTGTGTGACTGTGTGTGAGCATACACGTGCGATGCGTGCGTACGTGCACGGCATGTGCCCCCACATACCTGCTGGCAAAGTTTATACTGTGTGTGAGGGTGCATACATGCATGAGTCCACTCGTGTTGGTACATGTGTGGATGGTGGCACGTGCAGTGTGTGGGCAGTCGTGCGGCACTGCGTGGATGAGACAGCCCCAGCCATGCCCACTGTACAGGGGGTGTGATGAGGCAGGCCCACCCCCACCCACCTGCTGGCGGAGTTGACGCCGTCCTTCATCATGCCCGAGATCTTCCTCTCCCCGGTGCGCGTGTAGTCGCCCTTGAGGGCGGCCGTGCCAGCACGGCACTGTGGGAGAGAGATCGATGAGGCAGGTCCAGCTTGGCACTGTGGGAGAGAGGGGTGGATGATCTGCTGGATGAGGTGGCGGCAGCGGCCCGGCAGGTCCGCGTCCGGGGGCAACAGCCCCAGCTTACGGCACTGTGGGAGAGAGAGGGGTGGATGAGGCAGGCCCAGCTTACGGCACTGTGGGAGAGAGAGGGGTGGATGAGGCAGCCCCAGCTTACGGCACTGTGGGAGAGAGAGGGGGGGATGAGGCAGGCCCAGCTTACGGCACTGTGGGAGAGAGAGGGGGGATGAGGCAGCCCCAGCTTATGGCACTGCACCAATGATAACTAGATAGAGGTCCCTGCCCTCGAAATTTAGCAACGAACGTTTATTCCCGCCCTCAGTTACGGCACTGCAGTTTAAGGCGTAGGAAACATGATCTTGTGGTTTAGGTAACCCGAGCTAACCAATTTTTAACCCCTTTGCAGCAGCCTCAGCTTACGGCACTGCAGCAATAATAATGATAAAGTACATTTATAATGCGCCGCCATCCACATAACTAGATAGAGGTCTCCGCCCTCGAAATTTAGCAACAAATGTTTATTCCCGCCCCAGCTTACGGCACTGCAACAGCGGATGCAGATGTGTGGTTATGTGTTCCTATAAATACAGCCACAGATATTCAACAAGGTGCAAAGGCCCATACTCTTGATTTTTTCATGAAATTATATTTCAGTGTACCTTCTTGAAGCTTATGTGACAAATACCCACCGACACACATGATCTTTGTTTCAATCACAACAGCACAGGATGCAGTGTGGTTATAAGGCATAGGGAAAATGATTTTGTGGTTTTGGTAACCCGAGCTAACCCGATTTAATGCCCTGAACCATATCTTTTTATTGTGTTTTTTATAAAATCTTCGAACCTATGGATTCAGAAGTAAAATAATTTCTTGATTTTAGCGATTCTTTCAAAAAAGCAGATGGAATTCGGGTCTACGGCAAACTTTTAGATTTGACTGCCATGTTGTGTGTGTGAGAAACCTGTTAGTACACTTTTGGTGTCGAATGGCCAGGATCAGACTTAGTGTGCATTGTCAAGTATTTTTTTGCAATAAAAAAAGAAACATAAATGATAATTCTTAATTAACTAACATATATTTTTCAAAATCATGTTACCGGAACCAATCATTTTTCCTAGGCCTAAACTTAGCAATGTTCATATTTTAAACGTTTAACCGAGTAGCTGCAAGTGTGACAGCTTCACGCTGTAGAACTCAATGTCCAAGCAGATCTGGTCAAAACTCAAAACTCGAACGTAAGCGTTCTGTAAGCGAGGTTAGTCGTTCTGTACCTGTGAGCGAGGCTAGCCGTACCTGCACTTCGAGCACGATGCGTGCGATGGCGCTCTGCACCACGTTGGTTCTGTCGAGGCAGTCGAGGCAGTTCACCCGGAACACGCCGCGCTGGTCACAGATCATGCCCGAGTCGTCCACCCTGAAACATGGAGGGCGGGCAGTGCAAGGGCAGATCCAGGTTTTTGGAAAAGGGGGGCACACTTAACGGATTTCAAGGGTTTCGTACTCGCAATCGATGGTGGACATATAAAAAAAACCTATGAAAATGACGTATTTTGGTGGGAAAAGGGGGGGGGGCGCCTCCTGTGCCCCCTGGATCTGCCTATGTGAGCGTGTGAATGAATTTGAGTGGGTTAGTGAGTGTTTCAGTGAGTGAGTTTCATAGCTAGGTTTAGTTGATTAGTGGATCATTCATGAGTGCTTTGGGGCGGTGAGTGACTGAGTGAGTGAGCTAATGAGCAAGTGAATGTGTAATGCGTATGGCACATTACGCCGCAAGATCAGTCTGCTGCCAGCCTACCACCAAAATCTTATGGAGATTGTAAAGATCCGTGAGTGTTAAGTGCAACAAATTTTTATTTTAAACCTTACAATGGCGGCAGAAAAACAAACTTCTTCTGCGACCTAATGTCAACCTGGTCTGACAGCAATGAGACAGTGTGTCATGTACAAGCAAAGTTTTTACCTGCAGGTTGTGGGTACAGATACAGCATGAACATGCAAATCCATTATGTACCATGAGCATAAGTAATTTATGGCATGTGAACGTAAGTTGTGCGTGAGTACAATGCACGTTTGATGCATGTCGATCTCACGGTTCACCTAGACAAAACCATTCCCAGTGCTGACGCACTCATAACGCATGGAGCCCGTGCTGATGTGCCCATGCCCTAAAGATTGTCACTGCATGAGGAAAACATGGTAGGGCCCCAGACCTCAAAACGCATTGTGAACACGCCCGCAATGTCAAATGTGCCCCTCGCTTAAGTGAGTGTGTGAGAGTGCTGTTGTGTGTTTTTTTTAGGTGTCAGTAGTAAATATTTTCTTGACACTTCTCCAATAAATGGCACATTAATTTCTCATTGACTCACTTTGTACAAGTACCATGGTCTCTGATATACAGTCACATGTGCCAATAACAAAACCATCGTTATTTTGGGTCTTTGACGGCGTGAATGATCATGATAATGGCCATTGAGCCACAATTTGAATATAGACCTAAACTTCACCAGGGATGCATGTATTATTATGTGCTATATTCTATTCATATATTCTATTTCATTCATCATAGGTATCCCATATATAATATCAAGATACCAAATAAATAAGCAAATAAATAAAAATAACAATAGAAAAGAGATATACAGGTATAATGAACAATTCAAACCATTTGACAAACAAGGAGCACTAAAAACATATCACGTTATAAAATTGAAATGTCTTATTTCTACAGTGGATGATGAACCTTGATGAACCTTAAAAAATCCCTTTATTATGTTTACCAATGTCGACGACATGTTCTGTTTTAGAAGTGATCACCAGTGCATAACTTATAAGGTAACTCTGCCAATAAAGAACTCTCTCTACTTCCCGATTCTTGCTTTAAAGCCTGTTGATTGGTTGGTGTGTGGGTTTTTCCATATGAAGTCATGAACCTTAAACAGACATATCACATGGACAGTCGTCATAGGACTCCTTGTATTCCACATACAGGTCTCTTCTTTCAAGCAGACTGGATATCACAAAATGTACTTCCTGTAGACCATTGAGGATAATTTGAATTTCTATATGTAATTCTGTGTATTTTGTGCATTTTGTGATACACAAGGATAAAACGCTTGAGTGCTATATTTATAACATCGTATTATTATTTTGAAGAGGATACACAACAAATAACATTTACAAAATACAAACAAAATACAAAATACAAAACCTTAACAGAAGGACCATGCCTGTGTTTGTGAGAATGATTGTGTTTGTGATTGTGCTGATGCTGGGATCTGCTACAGCCAGACCGGCCACAGTGAGTGGGGCCCAAAGCATCAGTGAGGGTCACGCGCTGATGAACCCTCGAGAATATGGTGCGGCCTATCTTCACTGCTACGAAGTGTTCTATGATAACTATTCTCCCAAATCCTCCTTACATGACATATGCCTGATCAGAGACAAGCTGAGTCTGTGTAAGCAGAAGGTCAAGGCCGCCTTCCCCAGTGTGGAGGACTTGGTGATAGTGACTGGTGCTGGAGAATACGAGTTTACAGCCACGTTTTGGTGCACTCACAAACCCGTCCCATCCATACCAATCTACGCTCTGTTCTACAAATACAACCACTGCCCTAATACCTATGACTGGTTTATGGTACTGCCTCAGGATTACTCACCTCATGCCAGGCTCTCCTATACTAGGGCACGGTTTGCTTACAATGCCATGAAAAGTATCACCATACCCCGTCTCACCCGCTGGCATCCTCAGAGCAACTACAGTGACCCAGCAGATCCAGTCTACCAGGCGCTCAGCAGTCACTACTGTGCATTCCACCGTTACATCCAGTACAACGCCAAGATTGTGGACAAATACTGTTTCTTATGGGACACTTACAGGGACCTGGAGGAGCAAAAACAGCAATACACGCATTTACATCAAGATGGGCTGTACAACTGGGACCCCAGCAAGTGTCCTTCTGACCCTGAGGATCCAATAGAGAAGATGTTGAATGTAGGTGAGCTGAGAGATTGGCTCAAACTGCAGGTCAACTTGTCTTTGGCTCAGTGTCATGCCAGCAACGTGGCTGTCAGAGGCGGATCATGTCTCGTTATCCACCACACCAGAATACCTCCATACATAGACCTCCATCTCTTCATGCAAGGATTCTGCAAACCCATCAAGGAGCTAAGGCAGTGCTGGGAGGAAGTTGTACAGAAGTGTCCCGAACAGAGCTTGAACAGTGACATGGATGTGCTGATAAAACTGCACCAGTTGGCCTGTGACCTCAGTCTTCAGAACTCCTCACTTGTGTGGGACGTGGTGTACAGATGGTCTAGTGCTGTAAGGAAGGTGGGAGGGTCACAGGTCACTATGCAAGTGTTATCTTATGTGATGAACGATATTGCCAATACACCATACCAATCTACAACTGTAATTCCCCTCCCCTTTGCATCTACCCTGAACGCCACACTGACCACCCAGCCCCACATCACACCCCAGATGCGGAGTCTACTGCAGCAACTCGTCTCCCACCTCAACAGAACCAACATACTGCATACCTACCGCTTCCAAGGACTGAACCTGCTGCATGAGCTGTATCAGATCAATCAAAGCATTGCTAACACCATAACCGCTGCCCTGCATGGGCCAGTAGAAGTGCTCATCACCATCGGAGGATTCATCGACTACGACCCAAAGAACTTCAGACAGTGGATATTTTTCTATTAGACACTGACCAAAACACTTGAAATAGGTGCCAGGGTGATATGAATTTGAAAGTTAAGCAACGTTTTACGCGAACCTTTCAGTCAGTTGAATTAAGAGAATATTGGTTTTATATAATGCAACTATGAACCATGATGATTAACACCAGACCTGAAATCAGGTCATTTAAAGTCAAAATCGCCAGTTGAAAAAAAAAAAAAAAAACTTCAGACCATGGAAGTTTTGGTTTCTGTATTAGGCATTGAAAAAAACCTTCAAATAGTTGCCATGGAGAGACATTGATTTGAAAATTAACCAACTTTCACGCAAACCTTTCAGTCAGTTCAATTCAGAGATTATTGTTATTTTTTTATTTCATTATCAAAAAGTTGCAATCCAAATTTAAAACCGATAAGTGCTTACAAATAAAGACGTGATGTATAAGATACTTGTGATCTGGGTTGATTCATCTAATCATCATGGTTCACTCTTATGTTCCTATGCTACTTTTTTATACAGTTTTACAGGCATTTTACTTACGTATAATAATGGGTCCCTTAATATGCTTGTTTCCCTTACTTTCATCAGCATATATTCCATACTTAACATTCAGGTCACAAGTTTAATTGCAAAAAGTAGGTATAGATATTACGCAACGTTTGTTTGTGCAGTGTGAAAGAGATCTCTGTAAACGGACTATGTGTTCAATAAAAATGCTAGCAGTTGGTGACAAAGACTAAGTTATCCTCCAATACCAAGTTTTTGATAGTTATTGCTGGTTAACATCTCCATAAACAAGGGCTGTGATTCTTTGTCTATGAATTCACATCATTACAGAGTTGGCATTTCGGTTAAAAAACGGCGTCTCTTGTCTGGTCAATCAATGCTATGTAATGTGTTGCTACTGAAATATCTGCTAAGCTCATCACATGTATTTTAAAATGATGCACTGATAATTGTTTTATATTCAGAAGAGAAAAGTGCACAGTGATTAAATTTCAAGTCAAACATCTAATATTAGGTAGATGAAAGAGATAAGAACCACTTTTGTTCCTGAAAATGGGTGATGAATTATTGTATCTTACACGCCTGATATATATAAATGGACTGGCCAGTTGTACTTACATAGATATTGATTGTATAACTACTTATATGCTAGAATGTAACATGAAATAAAACATATTAACACTTCCCAAGTGTTTGTTAGATATTAACTGAGTAACAACAGTCACATGCCCGTCTCTAATGTCCACCCCTTGGGGTGTATACAGTGACCAATGTCCACTTGCTGGGGAGTATATAGTGACTAATGCCCACTCCCTGGGGAGTATACAGTAACTTACCAGCAGTAGCGCATCTCTTTGATAATGTCCATGATGTTCTCAGTCAAAATGCTCACATTTTCAAACTTCATCCCTCGGCTGGAAAAAACAAAACGTACTTTACACTTTAGGCACAAGTCAAAACAACTCTTCAAAATGCCGCTTCAGGCAGAAATTGCTTTAAAACACATTTCTAACATTAAGCATTTGTGAGAAAATGTAGTAAACAATTATTAGCATCATATATTTCTGACATATATCTTAGATCTTCGACAACATATTCACCATACATCTAATATCAACAGGCAGTGTGTTGCGGCCACCACAGCAGACAGAATGTCGCCAGCAATCACCCGAGAAATCATCAACATTTTATGACCAATGTCCAGTTCTGTTTCACCCTGTGTTTTCGTATTTGTCATGGTACTCGGACAGTGTCTGTAGTACTGCAGTATGTACCAGGGTCAGTATGTACTCTCAATTGTAATTCATTCTAGTATTCATGTTTATACTGCGTTACACACCAGTATTCATGTTTATGTTCCGTTACACAAGTATTCATGTTTATGTTCACACACCAATATTCATGTGTTTATACTGTGTTTACATACCAGTATTCATGTTTATACTGAGTTATTCAACAGTATTCATGTTTATACTGCATTACACACTCATGTTTAAACACCAGTATTCATGTTTATACTGAGTTACACACAAGATTTTTTTTATAAGTATTACACACCAATATACTGTTTTATATTCAATTACACACCAGTATTCATGTTTATACTGTGTTACATACCAGTATTTTATTGGATTATGTTTATACTGAGTTACACACCAGTATTCATGTTTATACTGCATTACACATCAGTACTCATGTTTATACTGCATTACACACCAGTATTTATGTTTATACTGCATTACACACCAGTATTGTATGTACCATGTTTATACTAGTTACCAATATTGGTGATATTATGTACCATTATTGGTGATATTATGTACCAGTATTGGTGTTATTACATACCATATTGGTATTACATACCAATATTGGTGTTATTATGTACCAGTATTGGTGTTATTACGCACCATTGTATTATTAAATTGGTGATATCTGTACCAATATCAGTGAAAAAAATATGTGAAAAAAAAATATATATATAGTTGTTCATTGTGTTATTATGTAGCAGTATTGGTGTTTAAACTGTGTTACACACCAGTTTCATGCTTATACTGCATTACACACCAGTATACGTGTCTGCAGTACTGTGTTACATACCAGTATTGGTGTTATTACACACCAGTATTGGTTCATTTAGACCACATTAGAGGATAGGCAGCAGAAATAGAAAATGGAATAGAGTAAAATGGTATAATTACGTACCAGTATTCGTGGAAGTCGAAGGCGACGTACGTGAGCCGCTCGCTGTTGTACTGCACCACGTGCTCGAGGAACGCGTCGGCCAGCGGCTTCTCCTTGCCAGCCTGGTCCACCGTGCTCACCACACACACCTGGAACACAGCGAGTTAGCTCAACAACCACCTGCAACACACACGTAGCTCAACAACCCTGAACACAGCCTAATAGCTCAACAACCACCGATACACACCTGGAACACAGCGGAGTTAGCTCAACAACCACCGGCCCAACACACACGGAACACAGTAATTTAGCTCAACAACCACCGAGCTCACAATTACCATGGAACACACGCACATAAAATTGGATTTTTTTCAAATGGATCAGTTAAATGGATCAATTCTTCAAAATTCAAAATGCAAATTTTGATCTTGTTTGTTTTGAATAAATGATATCTACTTTTTAAGCTGTTAAAAACATACCAGATCTGGATAAAAAAATAATTCAATAATTGTGAACATACTCAAAATTTCATTTAAACTTCCTCACTCTTTATAATGATGTAATGATAGATAAGCTTTTTTTAAAAAATAAATAATAGACTAGTAAAACTTAAATATGTCATAGGTATATTAGAATCTCTACTAGGACCACCTTTGGGACCAGTGCTAGGTGGTCTCTATACAGAGGTTCATTTTGTTAGCTTTCTGAAGGTTTGGGACAGTGAAAAGTAGTCTTGGAATAGGGGTGGTCTCAATAGAGAGGTGGTCTTAAGTGGAGGTTCTACAGTATGTTACAATGTCATTAACTGTTCCCTCACCTTGGAGGTTGTACTGTGTGTTCTCACACTCAAAAGTAGTAAATATGAATGGGCTACAGTGGTGATATAATGCATATCACACCGTCCAAATATGGCCATGAGTAGTAAAATGGGCGGGGCTATAGTAGAAATATGTCAGTCAAATGCAAGCTTTCATTGACAAATTTCTACTATAGCCCCGCCCATTTTACTCCAATGTAACATTCTACGTAAACGCGGTAAGCTTGACGTATCTTTAAAACGTCACCCATGACAATATTAACTATGTCATGCTGAACGTAATCTATATGTGCGTTCTTAGTATCGTGGCAGTATGTAGATTATGATACACAAAACAAGTTATTTTTGAAGATGATTTACTTATCTAATGAATTATGTATTAAATGGGGTTTTTATTGCATAATTGTATGGCGTTGTAATTAGAGAGTGCTTCGCTCGTTTGTCAACACAAAGGATGAATGCAATATCACACCCAAAAGCATGTGATAACCCTTAATTACCCCCTCACCGTGGAGTTTGTGCTGTATGTACTCACCTTGCTGTAGAGCTCGATCTGCCTGTCAAAGTGCGCGGCCAGCGCTGCCTGGTTCTCTGGAGCGCCTGCAACACAAAAAATGTTGCCTATAATAATGTATGTCGTAAGTTCTTCAGGATTGCTAGAGGAGATAGTATGCCAGAATTTTATGTTTCTAACAATCTTGACTCATTTAATGTTTTATATCGTAAAAGAATAGGTAAATTCAGAGATAGATTGTACAAATGTGATAATGATTTAGCAAGTAATATTGTGTATAGTGGTTTTTTTTACTGTCAACTGTAGCCATGCCATTAAATGGCATAGGGTACTGTTTGCATGAGATGCATTTTTATTGTGTTTTTACTGTTTGCTTGTTTTTACTGTTATTATTGTTGTACTTATTTATAATGTATTGAATTTTATATTCTGAAATAAAGAAATTGAAATTGAAAATGGCGTTACTGCTAGTCCAGCTTCTCAAAACATTTGTATTGGTGTGAGAGAGTGTACTGTTAAGATGGGGAATTACGAGTCCCTTTACAAAAGTTGTACAAAAAAGGCTGTGCCACTGTGTCACTTTCACAAAACAAGCAGTCGTCGGAACGCCAAAAACCTCCCCCTCCTAGATCAGGCCCTTTTAGGTCAGCAATTTTAAAATTAGTAATTAACATACATGTACAAAGAATATTGTAGAAAGGTAACTCAGCTAATCAAAATGAAAATGAAAACACATCGTAATTTCATCAAAAGTGGGCCAAAGTACATCAAAATCTAATAAGTTCTCTGGAGACTAGTACTGTGAAGCTAAATATGAAGTTTGGTGATAATAAGTCAAATACTTCTCCCTGTAACAAAGGTATTAACACGTAACCCTCAAAATTTTGTTAAAAGTAAGCCAAAGTATACAAAAATCAATTCAGCCATGGAGACTACTATATTGAAGAAAATTGTAAAGTTTAATGGCCATAGGTCAAATATGTTCCCCAGTACAGTGGTAACAATTGTTTTATTTGAATATTTCAAGATTTTTTTAAAAGTAGGTCAAAGTACTCAAACATCGTATTACACGAGGAGACTGATATTGATAAAAAATGTCAAATTTAGTGATGATAGGTCATAAATTGTTCCCAGGAGACAGATAAACACAAATTCGCAATAATTTGTTATGAAAAACACATCATAACTCAGTATGTAGTGAGCCAAAGTACCCTACAATAAAGCTAAATATGAAGTTTGCTGATAATAGGTCAAATACTTCTCCCTGTAGAGTGGTAACATAGTATTAACATGTAAGGCTCATAAGTTCGTCAAAAGTAGGCCCAAGTACAAACGAAAAGATCTGAGAGGTAATTTATTTCTCAAACAAGACATATTCAATTTGCAAAGCAATAGCTCAAGTAGTCTATGAGTTATGAACCTGTTTATTTCGATCAGAAGGACGGACGAGGACAGAAGCAAAGCTAAAAATCACCCTCCGGAACAGGGGAGATTTAGTTACAGGTATTACTATGTGATCCCACATAATAAACATTATTTATTTTTGGTAATTATAAAAATATTCATATAATGGTTTAGATAGTCATATCCACGATTTTCTTGGCTTTAAAATGATATGTTAACTGTCAAAATCGGATTGGGATTAACAAAGTTACAAGCAAAATACTGCAGGTGGGTTAGAAACATATCAATCGATGCCGCCGGCGGTATTCTCTTTGATAAGCGCCGGCCTTGAATATGACGTTAATATGACTGAGGCGTTTATTGATTTAAAATTGTGTCTAACCCAGCTTGTATTTGAGGGGAGGCTACAATTTGGGCAGAGGCTACAAAACGCGGAAATACAGTAGATAAATTCGACTTGTAGGAGGTCGAGCTAAACATGTGCAACTGTATAAGATATTGGGAACTGTATAAAATGGTCTCATGATAGTATTGTAAGACAGGCAGATCTGGGGGGTGCTCCCCCTTTTGCTATGAAAATATTCATTTTCATGGGTCCGCTATTTATTGCCTGTACATATCCCATGACATCCATTAAGTGCACCCCACACTCCACCCCCCCCCCCCCCCCCCCCCCGCCCTTTTCTGAAAACCTGCATCTGCCAGTGGGGGTCACACAGCAACATGAGACCATTCGCTGCGTACCAGATACAAATAATTGTGTTCTAACATGAAGGGCAATAAGGTTACGCTGAGAACACAGAGGGACCATATGCTCACTGTGTCACTTATTCTAAAGTAAACTTTTTTGAGCAGAGTCTAAGTGCAGTAAAAATAAAATGATGTACATTAGAAGGCCGAATAGAATCTCTGTATTATGTCTACCCGGGGACTCAAAGCATCAAGTGGTCTCAATACAGATGTGGTCTCTTCTTGGAGGTTCAGAATGGTCTCTTTATTATGGATTGAGACTCAGTGAGAGGAAGGTCTTATTATAGAGGTTGCCTCAATAGAGAGGTGGAGATTGTACAATTGTAAACAGTAAACAGATTAATCAAAACTATACAAAATGAGCGCAAACGTTTGTGATACTCTCCTCAGGCAAATTAGGAAGAAGCTTTGTGTAAACTTCAAATCCATGTATCACGTCCTCCTTTCAAGTTGCACTTGTAAGGTCGAAGTGTATTTTAACGTCCTTGAGGACTCGTTATTTCAAATGGAGGCTTCGTGCCGTGAGCGTAAGTGCCGGGCAAATAGATGTTTTTTGTGACAATTTGAGTGGAAGGCGGCGGCAAAATGACAGCACGCACCGCAACGCTTTATCACAATTGGCATCAATGTCTACATTGGGGGCGCTGAAAATGTTTCGCTTGTTTTCAAAACCAATTGAAAAAGTGTCATGAATGATATTTGCTATGCATAAAATTGTCAGCGTAATTTGTATTTCAGACATACAGGTATTATGTGTCAATTATGTCAATTACATAGAGGAGACAAAAGCGAGAATATTACAAGATTAAAAACACGTTTTCTTCTTGATTTTGTAATAAAAATACTATTTAACTAACATGTGTCTTTTAAATATCAGCCGATAGTTTAAGTCTGGCCGTTTTCACGTTTTGAAAAATGGGAATATAGCAGAGGATCCGGATAATGGAAAAATACGGATAAGCGATATACGGATAAAAAAGGTTTTACTGTACATTGACATCTTCCGGGTCGTCTGTACATCAAACAGTACAGCAGGGACACACTTGTGTACAAAGACTTAGAATGCATGGGTCGAATAGACCAAAATGACCGAAATGATGGGAGGGGACAGTTGAAAAATAGGAAGACCACACCCTAAAATTGAGGAATAGTGATTGGGGTCCTTTAGGATTTGACTGATTGATACAGTAGAGACCAATTATCACAAACTCTGATAAGTTCAATTCATAGAAAACAAATGATCATTCATGTTACAATCACATATAGATAAATACTCTGACAACTTAAAAAAAAATCAGATAATTTTAGGTAACTAGGAATTATATACGACTTCTTAAAAGTTCGAAAAAAGCTGGTCCGTCTTCATACCAGACTGAACTTTTTGTCTTCCTCTATACAGCATTGATTGATAATTTTGCTATGATAAGCAGAATCCCTGCTCTATAACCACAATGGAGCCGCTGCGTTGACCGATGGTCACCACTACTAACACACATGGTTTTATGAATCTTCCATTATCAA
>CM032660.1:56937662-56949941 GCA_019095985.1 Streblospio benedicti | reverse complement strand
ATATAATTGAGAAAAATAAATTTGAAAGAAAGGTAACAAACAGATTTTTTTTACCACGCAATCTTCTATCATCATATTGGTTTCTGAATCAAACTACTTAAAAGTTCATCAGTCAAAACCACTGACACTAATCAAAGACTTGGATAATCGTCATTTTGTTTGTAAAAAATTGGCAATATTTACATTTGAGCAACAGTATCGATTAAGATCCGAAGTGGAATAGGTGTCTCACGCGAAATTTGTAACAATGCTAACAGAAATCTCCATACAAATTGGCACTATGCAAACCCACAATTATAGGTCCCAAGTCACATTTTATCCAAAAGGATAAACAAGCACTATAAATTAGTGATGATAGTAACTTTTTGAGTAATTATATGATCACTTGAGCGAAAAACTAAATCAGATAGTTTTCTGTCAAAGAGTGCGCCTTTAGCTGAAAGGCGGTTTTAAAACAACATGAACTGATCTCTGTCACAGCCACCCACTGACTTTCGGTGAAAGGCTCTCAAAGAATGAAGGGCTGTGTATGAGACACACATAACTTCATGAACAGTGTGGAAATACAATGGAGTGGTCAAATACCATTATATCATGACTAAAATCCACACTAAACGAGTGTCTGATTCGTTTTTATTTTAAAATAAATCATATAATTTTGAGGAACCAAAAAGTGATATATACAGCAGTGAGAGTAAAATTGTACATTTATTGATAACTACATCTCTCTGAAAATGTATACAATGCCATAAAACAATATCGATACTGTTGGGCAGTTAATGGCGTTTGCATCATAAACATAAACTGCCTCATCACCTGTTACATACTGGTATCCCTATAAATACGCCTGTTGTCTAGAAGTCAAGCATTGCTGGAGGTCCCATCAACACGACCACAAGAGGAGAGCAAACTACAACCTTACTACATACTGTTGAAAATAGAGAAGCAGCAGTTTCAGCATAGCAATGGGGTCCGCGGACGCAGGCGCAAGGACTCTTCGCCTATCCACTCTGGGACTGCTCTTCGTATTCATGGCTTTAACAACAATAATGGTAGATGCTGCACAACCAGGTAAGTTGTTCAGCTAGTTATTTCGGCTCTTTTTGGGAACTGAGACAATTTAAATATACTGGGTATTTAATCAGCCACAACTAATATGCGACTGTCTATATTTTGGCTTTGTCATGCTATAATTGATCCTATAGCAGCAAATAGCAAACTGCACCAAGTAGACTATTGTGTAGCTGATAGAATATTGATCTGTTGTTGTGCATTCAATAATAATAAGAATGTTGTAAATGGACCATAATTGCCCTGTGAAAAGCACAGTCTAATTGAAAGATTGCCCAAAATCGAATCATTTTGGTGTCGCCTCAGACCTCATAGTTGTGTAAAGTTTGAAAGAAATCTGTTCATCGGTTCTGCGAAAGAAGTGGCTCAGGCCACGTTAGTAGGTATGTTAGTAGTCAGTAAGTCGCAGACACAATATGTGCATGGCTCACATGCCTAGATGACTGATTCGTAAATAGTCGGTAGCGTAGTAGGCTATGATTTTGACAGGCTAGTAGCCTGATAATAGTATCAATGTGGGAAAACAGCGTTGTGTAAGAGCAGAGTCTGGTCGAGATGGAAGTATGTGTACTTCGTCCTCGGAAGATTAGCTCAAAGGTTAAAGCGTCCTTCCATGGACTGGTCTGTATCATAGACGGGAGACCCTGAGTTCGATTCCACGATCTTCCAAATTATTTTTGCCCCAGCTTGCTGTAGGTAAAACCGCACCAATAATGAGAGTAACACGTCTTAAGAATTATCTTGGTAATGAGGGTTACACGTAACTTGATTTATAAGTTGTTGGCATATTTGATTCATTTTGTAAGTTTAATGTCTGTTATGAAGAAAAATGTATTTGTGGGCCTAGGCAAGTACAATAAGCATGATCATTTTTTATTTTTTTTTTGTCATTGGATCCATTCCCATTCAAGTATTTTAATGTACTGCCTTCACAAGATCACAATCTCAATTCAATTTATTATACTTTAAACGCAAACTGATATTGTGCCATTTAAGATAATTTGGATTTTCATTTTCGATGCTTAAGTTAGAATGCAGGAAGTTGTTGTTGATAAATTCACATTTTATTCAAATATGTATATTCGATTTGCATACGTATTTTTCGTTCAAAGTAAACTTACAAAATATACAGCCATGCATGTACGGCAATCCCTTAGTCAAAATGGTGTACACACTGATTACTGCACACGTACATGGGAGTACACACAGAAATGATAATTATTGTACTATATAATATACTGCTTTGTATTTGAAATAAATAGATCATGAAATACTATTTGCCACTGTCATCTAAGATTATGAAACAGCCTAGTAAGCGAAAGCTAATATATTGTTCTAAACATAACATGACTAAAACCCATTGGAATTTACAACATATATTTCTTAAGTCCATAATTAAAAATTACAAATGAAACACAGCAGCCCATAGAAACTTCAGCATGCTAATACTTGCGTGGATCCTGCTTGTGCACTAGTCTCTGCTACTTTAATTGTTAGGCTGAGGCAGCCTGCATTGCTATCGTCTATGCACCAAAGTACTGTAAAAAGGCCACTGGATGCTGCTGGCTGAAGCACGACGTGTGCAACCGCTGCCATACAAGGGGCCCATTGAACTACCGTTGGATGTGGCCATCAGACCAGGTCAGTTATTACAAATAAAGCCTTGTGTCAATTAGTCTCAAATTATAGTTTTATGGTGGACATTCAAGTTTTTTACAAGCTCCATATGTTAACGTTAATCTGTTACATGCATGTGTTATCAATATCCTTGCACATCACTAATTTATAATACATGCGGTGCTTTGGGGCCTTCCCCCTATAATTCAACTTTTCCACTGTATACTCTCTTATAAAGCACCTGACATTAATTTACTTTTTTCACAATTTTCTACTGTGTTATTCAGCACTAAGATAAGATAACAACAGTTTACTTCTGAGTTGAAAATTGGAAGTAATGCCAGCATTGTAATTTACTTCTAATAGAGTTGTTAAAAGAGTAAATACAATATTTGCTATGTTGCATTCATTGGTCAACAGTTTAAACTAACTTTTCATGATTTTAATTGGATTGCCGGCAATTATTGCTCTACCTTAAAGCATAATATTGGTCAGCTTACAAATATATGTACATTTTTTATTGACCATTGCTATGGATATATTTCAAAATTCTTTTTATACCTTCAAGTGACAATTGCATACAGATATGTAAGACACATTTAGGGATACTCAATGAAACTTTTTGACATAGTTATGGGAGAAAATCTTTCTATCACACTAATGTTTCAATGTTTTAGGGCTAACACTGGCATTTGATTCCAGCCTATCTCTGCGCTAAAGAGCAGGAAAAATTGCATATGCCTCAACTCATTCCTATGTTTTGGAATAGTAGTCAATACACAAGTGCATGACAAACTTTGTGTAGCAATGGTGTATTACAATGCTTCAAAATTTTAATTATCAATCCACCACTGCTATAGATATACATTTTCCCTGTCTATTCCAACCTTGATGACAATTTTATTTGGATATAGATTGCTCTTACTGCTGCAGTAGCTACCCAAGCTCCCACGCTTTATTGGAATATTGCACGATAATGCAATAGATTCTTCATGGTTATTTCATAGTTTACAACTTTTCTGGACTATACTAGAATTTCGTTTAGCTTTTCCCCCACCCCTTTTACTATTATTCCACACTAAAAAGTATTTGTATATGTATAGTAAACATTGAAAATTCTAAATGGAATGAAAATTGCAGTTAATCAATGTTGCCTTGTATACAGTGAACGAGAAAGTTAACAGTCAATAGAACCTGCTGAGAAGTGTGTATATATACACCAGCAGTCAACCTTGCAGTCATCTTCAGAATATAATGCCAAATGAACCAACTTAAATTACAAAACAGTACTGGTTTCAATATTACATGAATATAATATAGAACATGAATCAAAACATAACAACACAAGGATTAAGGATTAAGAGATCAGCAGGTGCTGACAACATCTAAATCCATTACACTGATTAGATAACATGTATAATCTAGTCAGAAAGTAAATAGCCATAAGGTGGGCCACTTAAGTAAATGTGTGACTCATGCAGCAATACTAATTGACAGCTCATGGTCGCTATTATGAGATCTGGTTAGACATGAACACTCAGGAACGATTGCTTATTACACACACACATGCTTTGTTGTTTGTATGCTGCTGCTCCTGCTACTGCTCCTGCTGTTCCTGCTCTTGCTCCTGTTGCTGCTGCAGAGGAGCTGTCGTGGCCAGTGTACCGCACCCATGACTGCGCAGGCAACGACATCAGGAGAGTGTTTGCATCCTCGATGTCCAAGTGCCAGGCTTACTGCCAGGTCTGTGGAACACTTGTTTTTTTCAATAGAAGATGAGTGGTGTAGGTATTTAAAAGTCCCCTTGCAAATTAAAGCCTCCCTCATTGGTACTCTAGAGAGCAACTCCCATGAGCGATATATTGCAACATTAATATACTCTATATATCTCTATATCGCTTGTCTCAATTTTTCTCTCAACTTGAAGTAAATTTCATTTCCATTCAACAAAATTATAGACGTATATCTCAAATATTGGCTATCACAAACATTTTACCATTATCCCTATGATAGTGAGTTTCTACTACAGTTTTCACAGAAACACAGCAGCCCATAGAAACTGTTCAGCATGCTAATACTTGCGTGGATCCTGCTTGTGCACTAGTCTCTGCTACTTTAATTGTTAGGCTGAGGCAGCCTGCATTGCTGTCGTCTATGCACCAAAGTACTGTAAAAAGGCCACTGGATGCTGCTGGCTGAAGCACGACGTGTGCAACCCGCTGCCATACAAGGGCCCCATTGAACTACCGGTGGATGTGGCCATCAGACCAGGTCAGTTATTACAAATAAAGCCTTGTGTCAATTAGTCTCAAATTATAGTTTTATGGTGGACATGCAGTTTTTACAAGCTCCATACGTTAACGTTAAATCTGTTACATGCATGTGTTATCAATATCCTTGCACATCACTAATTTATAATACATGCGGTGCTTGGGGCCTTCCCCTATAATTCAACTTTTCCACTGTATACTCTCTTATAAAGCACCTGACTTTAATTTACTTTTTCACAATTTTCTACTGTGTTATTCAGCACTAAGATAAGATAACAACAGTTTATTTCTGAGTTGAAAATACCTTGCCAGCATTGTAATTTACTTCCAATAGAGTTGTTAAAAGCGTAAATACAATATTTGCTATGTTACATTCATTGGTCAACAGTTTAAACTAACTTTTCATGATTTTAATTGGATTGCCGGCAATTATTGCTCTACCTTAAGCATAATATTGGTCAGCTTACAAATATATGTACATTTTTTATTGACCATTGCTATGGATATATTTCAAAATTCTTTTTTATACCTTCCAAGTGACAATTGCATACAGATATGTAAGACACATTTAGGGATACTCAATGAAACTTTTGACATAGTTATGGGAGAACAGAAGAAGCATTCTGAAGAGGTGTGATGATCGGCTGCCAGAAATAGCGGCTTCGTGGCCATTAAACTGTCAAATACCATCAGCTTTGGTCTTTCAACACATGTTTCTCTTCAAAACAGCAGCATGACGGACCTAGGGCCGAACCTACAATCTAGTCTGTGTATATGGTCGTCTCTGCTGGTGAGCATCAACTTGAACATCTTTAAGGCCGCCTTCTGAAGCTTCATCATCTTCATCTTCTACAGTCTCTTGTACTATTCTCTCTTCTCTCCTCCTTCTGGTGTTGTTGTTGAGCTGCAACACGATTAAGTGCAACGGCAGTCATTGTTACAATTATTTGTTGCCTAATCATTGTAACTACGTCTTTGAGTTTAACCCTTCAATGACACAATGAACAATGATCCCCCACCCTGTGACCTTTCTGATGGACTGGAGGACAAGGCAAGCTAATGGGACCATTCAGAACTAGTACACCATAAAACGGTAACATCTTTGTGGACATTGTCAGCAAACCCATCGTTAGCAGAGAGATATAACGATGAACAAGTTAGTCCTCCAGACGAACCATGAAACCAAAACGTTGATCCAGATCAACATCTCAATAATCCTATAACGGGAGCCCACAGGCCGAAAAAAGTCAAAATCACTTCTCCAGAGAAGTGATAACACCTTTTGGGCCAGAACCCGGCCGAAATGTGTCATTTTCTCCAGGTGGACACAATTTGTCTTGGAGCATCGTGCTGTTGAAAAAGATGCTTCCGTTTCATGTTTCCATTGCTTCAGATTGTAATGGTAGTGGCGGCACCTACGGTTTCATCTGTCTCAATACATCTTCTCAAAGCATCAAACGAGGCCACAGTTAAGCAAAGAGACCTTAGGATGTTGCAAATGCTAGAGAAAGCCCCCAGACAGCCCCGAAAAGCTTGGCGATGGAGCACACAAACCGAAAAAAGAAAAGTCAGCCCAGAACCGAACAAAAGTGGCCCATTCCCTGCCCAACCAACCAAATCACTCCACATTTGAAGCCAGATCACGCACGATCCACCCAGAAATGACGAATCGGGTGTCTTTTGGAGGATCTGGAGCTAGGATCGGCCATGTGAAACGGGGGTCATAACATGATAGATGCCATAGTTTGTTTACACATTTTACCGTGTACTTGTTTATATCACAACACGAACATTTGACAATATATGCCATTTATATATTAGAAGCGTCCACTTTTACATTGACACGTATTCTACTGCATTGAATTATAAATCTATTCAAGTCAATCTCTTATAAATTCTTACACATTACACGAGCAAAACGAATCTTTTTCATGAAGTTAACATAAGTTTTAGAGGGTTGAGAAGATACAACTAACATGCGTGTTAAACTGTAATATTTAACTTATGCAACTTACAACTTTTCAGGCCCTATTACTTTTTTGGTCTCCGTATACAGCTTACAACAACCTATGAACTCTACATATATTCATAAATGATACAATTCATTGCCGTTTCAGTAATCAGCATCGGATAAAGCACACACAAAAACATACCCCCCCTGCCCACAAAATAACAAACGTCTCTAAACATTTATCAGTATTACATACATGTGACTTTGAAACTAATATGTACTCAACAACCAAATAATCATGTTCAAAAATGGTAACCGAATTGTGCTTACAAAACGCATGGTAATAATTGATCACAATTGTAAAATCATAATTCTATCATTCCGTGCAAAAATCACCACCAATAACCAACGCTGATTGGTCAACCAGTGTGCTCAATCATACGATTGACTGCAGAGAGACCACTACTACGGCACTATTCTAAACTCGTCACATTTTCAATGCAGCCGCTGACGTCGCATGGTCAAAAGTTTAGACTAGTGCCGTAGTAGTGGTCTCGCGCAATCGTGCAGTCAATTGACAAATTGACTTGGAATGAGAACGTTATGATATGATTTATTTTAAAATAAAAACGAATCAGACACTGGTTTAGTGTGGATTTTAGTCATGATAGAATGGTATTTGACCACTCAATTGTCGTGTCAATGGGAAAATTGAGCATGCTGACGTCTGATTTACCCTCACTTTGTTCGGGTAAATCAGACGTCAGCACTTTGTTTGGGTAAATCAGACGTCAGCATGCTCAATTTTCCCATTGACACGACAAACGAGTGGTCAATTCCTACAGTTATTAGCAATAACATTTCAAGTGTATAAAAATAATCAATCTGTCTGAGGCATTTGGTGTGCATGTCCCTTAAAAATAAGTGTCTTTTTTTAGTCACTTAGTTCAGCGACAAATATAAAAAATTGCCCAGTTACGCATTTTTTTAGTATATTCACCATTTTTGATATGAAATGCTGTAGGCCTATTGCCATATTAGCAATGGTTCACGATTATTCAAATAATGAACTGTGAAATGTGAACCTTGAATATAAAGAAACATCGGCGTTGGCACCCGCTGTCGTCAGGCATATCTCAGTTTTATAAAAAATGACGGGAAAAGAGTGAATAGCATGTAAAAACACACTTTCTTTTCTAATTTACTCTAATCTATATTCTTTAAAACATGGGTGCTAAAATTGGTAGCACATCAAACAAATATAGCACACAGTATTTTTTTCTCAAATCACGTATGTTCCTAACCAGAAAGTGGCGTGTACGTTGTGACAGCATCACCAGCGACACCGTGCAATAGTCACTATGTGAAAACCATTGACGACCAGTCATTCAAATATAAAAGTTTACCATTACAATTTCATGTAAACACAGCTCCTAGTGTGTAACATGTCAAATATTTCACCACACGTTTTCAATGCAAAGGCCCTAATAGAATTTGTTGAAACAAGAAACAATCATTTTATTGAATATAATGATTATGGCATCTAAGGTGAAAGGATGTGGCCGTTAATTTTGGCGACATGTAACAAGGGTTGAAGTCTGGTCAATTCACTGAGTAGACTCTGATTAGTCTGAGAGGGATTTTTATTATATTCATAGATAGGATCATTTAATTTTTAGAAGTCATTAGGGCCGGGCATTTACAGACTGGGTGTGTGTGGGGGGGGGGGGGGTCATACTTTTTTTTGACATGGCTACGGTTCCACGACCTTGTGCTTAAAGTTATATCATTAGCATAAGTTAAGTAAAAAAATATGGGCGTCGATATATTTTGTTCTTATCATGATAAATGTGTATCTACCAGTAGACAAAATAAATTGCACAATGACTGTTTAAATTTATTTTATGACAATATTGATGGTCCCTAACTTTTAAACCTTTTGTATACCAAAAGTATGTGCAATTTTGTACAGACGTATATCAAAAGGTCACACGAAGACATGTATTTAAAGGCATGTATGTAATTACTGTGTTTTTCAGTATTGCTAAGTATCATAAACATACTGATTGATTAATCAAGACCCTGGGTGTTGATGTTATATATATGAATGTTGATGGATACCATAACGGCAAATGCTATTATCATTTGAAATTAGTGGATAAGGTGATATCGTTAATGTGTCATAATTTGTATTTTGCATCACATATTTACTTAGTGCATGCATGGAGATGAGAGAATAAAACACAAAACTTGAATTTACACATTTTTTTGACGTTTCTTTCACTGCTTTGTATACATATACATTACAGCTGGTCTAAATAACTATAAACTACAATAATGTTGTCATCGGTGTTTATATGTTATTGTGGAGAGAAGCATCTGAGTAGGTTTTTTCCTTGTTGATCAATAAACAGAATCTGCGGGATCATTGTTTTTATCCAGAGATACAAATCTCGCGATGTCTCCATGAACATTGACTCCAGCGAGTGAACCACAAACGCCCCGCGTTTCCCACAATTCCCTCACCGTCCCACAACCAGTCGAGGCGCACACTGACAATATGGAAAACTTCAGTGACAATTCTCAAGATTTTTAAAATTTTCAAATGCAAATAAGTCAAGCAATGAACAGAAATATACAGATTGTGTAATCTCCGCCCCACACACCAACTACAAAACCCAGCAATTGGTCATCATCATGCTTCTCCTAATCCCCCTCGTCATTCGTGAACAATGCCATAATTAGAAGGTTTAGTTGTCTGCAATTACTATTCAAAAAATAAAAATCGTTTTTCAAGTCATTATGATAAGAATTAATGATCGACATGTAACACCTTATTCAATAAACTGTTCATCATACAGATGATTTTGTCATTATCAAATTGCCATTTTCTCTGGAGAGAAACCTTGATTGTGACAGTTCTGTTCAATAGCTATATAAGGGTCTTGTCATGTAGTGAACAACATGTGGTCTCATTTTTATTTTAGGATCTATCTTTGTTGTTCAAATATCAAATTAGCTAAATATCAAATTAAAATTAAAATTTCTTAAACATGATATATTTTGCACTCTTCATAGGTGCCTTTTCACACTAACTACACATGTACTCTAACTACTAACTACTGAGTAGTTAATGTGAAAAGGCACCTATGAAGAATGCGAAAAATATGATGTTTAAGAAATTCTAATTGTAATTTGATATTTAGCTAATTTGATATTCGAAACAACAACGATAGAACATCAAATAAAAAAATGTTTAAGAGCTAGTTTTGGGGAAAACACCACATGTGTCATGGAATGCAATGATATATTTGTGTTTTAGTTGTAGTAACAGGAGACAGTGTGTTTAAGCTGTATATTTCATGGATTTATGATATTCAGTTAATGAAGTGGACTAAATTGTGTCGAATTAATACAAATGATAGTTTAATACCCAAGCCCCGATTGGGTTGGTTAAGACTATACGCACGAGGTCCGTAGGCTATGAACTCAACTCAGAATTCAGTCAAAAATTCAGCAAAACGCACCGGATGACCCCGTGGTTTTGAACGAATGACGTGCATAACGTTCAGATAACTACGTCACACGTACGTTGATAAACGTGGTGGTTGCACCTACTGTACTCAATTATGGATAACGTAACACTTTCATATCAGCTACGGATAAGTAATTACACAAATAAAAACAGTGATGCTTCTATTTCTCAAAGTTTACATAGAAATGTCAAGGTACATTTAACAGTTTAATGAGGATACTAGCTGTCATTATCCCACTGAACGTTGCCACTTGAAATCCCGTGGTCTGTCTGCGAATGTACGTTTATCAACACGGGAATAGTTCAATGTTTAAGGTTGTGGAGCTTATAAAACTGCGTAATTATTCATACACATATGTAAAATTTACTACTGAAACCGATTTCATACATAATAGATGATTACTTACATTTCTGAGTGAAAACGTTTAAAAAATTGGTTGTTTATTCCCGGGATCGGCAAAATATCTGCGTAGTTGACACCATCATTTATTCGTTTTCAAAGAAACACACGATATACGGAGCCGACCACGGAGCCTATGCAGCTTTCATAAGACTGCTGTCAAACACCTTATCTGTGATCCGCCATTTGAATTGTCATCAAATATCCATTTTAGAAGACACAAACCAAATATCTGTCCGTGTGCCGTGTGAGCATCATTGTACAAAAAATTTTGATACTAAATATGAGCTTACGAGGCTGGATTTTGCGGCCTATGTTCCTCTGCTGGTATTCCCATAGTGACTAACATTTTATTAAAATCACGAATCATGTCCAGTGAAGTGAACTTGCGCACGTGGACTTACATCTGTGACAGACAGATGTTATATAGCTCTATACTTATTCTTCAACTTGTGTTTCATTTTTTTTTCTATTATACAGGAGCGTTTTAAAAAGAAGATGTTAATGGAGACAGCCACTATTGGCTTATAGTGTCTAGAACTATATAGAGTTCTCTCTATACTACTTGTGTGCGTCCTCATACCAATATTTTCTTTAAACTTTATGACCATCTTTCGTATTCATTTATCATATTCATTATCATAATAAAGAATCATTCATAATAATTCTTTTTCCTTAAATTTTCTGCACATGAACAAGACATAATATCAGGGGTTTGGGTCTTAACAACAGGGTAGTTTATATATAAAGATTAATACATTACTAATGGTGATGAATTAGGAAGGAAATTATTAGTATTCATTATTTAACCAGATATGACTTAGAATGACTTGAGAATATTAAAAATGTTTTAAAGATTTCAGGGCGTGGTCTCACGGGCAAAAACGTCCAATCAATGAAAATATGGTCAACGTGGGCAAAACGGCCACACGGTCAAAAACGTCATTTGGTAGGATACAATTATGGGCGTAATAAGAGACCACCTGTATATGTAGTTATCACGGCACTGGTCATTTGGTAATGCAAAAAAGATAAATGTCCCAGCAAATCTTTACCATCAATGATTTCTGAGAATACTTCTGGTATGTTGTAGAACAGAGGTTACCAATTCGTCCCAAGTTAAAAGTAAGAAGATTAGCACAACTTTAATACAACACTCTTGGGTAGAAAGTCGGCAATTTCTCTCTATTTACTACGTGCAATAAGAATGTTTGTGAGACCTTCGTGCACGTGGTAACAAATCGATGGAAAGGGGCGGGGCATCGGAATCATGAATAGTAAATAGAGACTCCATACAGATATATCAGGAATAGATACAATGAATTCATGTCATTTACTTTTTTGTCTTTAATAACCATCTACACACTTATTTTAGTTTTAACCCACTTTTTGTAAATATAATTGATCAATACATTTATGTTTATTGTGGATGGAT
>CM032660.1:56865896-56916786 GCA_019095985.1 Streblospio benedicti | reverse complement strand
GCAAAGGTTGAGGTAGGACATTTATACACATGTTACACTGGCAGATCCAGGGTTTCAGAAAAGGGGCTGTAACTGAGAAATTCTATGAGATGTGTACCAGCTAATGTGTAGTGATGCTGAAATTAATACAACAATATAGAGATTTTCATTTATTTATTTTCACACTCTCTCTCTCATGTCTTTTTAGCAAGCATATTTCTACCAACGATAGATATAGCTGAAGACAGCTTTTACAACTCTAAGCTTCCATTTGACTATATCAAGTGAGAGAGAGAGAAGTGTGAAAATGTTTCCGCAAGCACTGGGAATCACATATATCATTTATCTATTGACTTGAATATAAAATGAAATATCAATGAAAATCTTATAGACATACTAACCCATAAATTGTGTTGATCAGTTTGAAGAAAAAGAAAAAAAGCTAAATTACATAACATGATAGAGTCTTTTCACTAAGTCTAACACCACAATGACAATGTACTAGTACATATGTTACAAAACAATATTTTTTGAAATGTATGCTGTGTTTTGGAATTATGAATAATACAGTGGTGAGAAAGATGTTAATACATGATATGATTGCCACTTACCTAATAGGCCTACATACAACTATGTGATATTTTTGCATATGTTCTGAAATTTGAAGTTATTTTCTTTTAACAAGTGTAATGGTATTACGACTCGAGTTGTCAAAATGAACACATAGTCCAAATTTGTGAAACTGTAACACTTAATTTCAAATTAAAATATTTAAGTGAGACATATAATTTGACAGTAATGGATAAAATGGGTCTGATGAAAGATATTTTGTAAAATGCTGTTAGTAATTAAAACTTTACTTTTGAAATAAATCTAGATAATGGAAGTGACAAGATTATCTTTATAAAGAAATCCAAATGCTCAAAAATAAATTTTTTGGTTTGCTTTTTTTGTCATTTACTTCAAAATTTCAATGGTGTAGAATGTTATACGGTTCAAATATAACTTTGATGGATCTTTGGTTGTTTGTATACCATAGAGTTCTTTATATCTTTTGCTTTACAAGCTCATTTTTTCCTGTAGCTTAATCACTCACGTGTCTGAATAGATGAATGTCTTCAAATGATTGTTTTTTCTTACAAAACATTCAATTGATGTGGAGAAATTCACAGAAATGTGTGCAATAGTCAAAGCCATTTGCACAAAGCACCGACTTCCCCAATCAGGTGACATCATTTCACTTAAGGGGGGAGAGTGTGGCGGAAACTCGAGCCTCGGCACACTTCATCAGCCGGCGCGGGTTTGTTTGTAAGCTTTGAAAATAAAGGCGATCAAGGATTGATGAAGCCTCTGCTCGGGCCTCATCCTTTGTCAAACATTGCTGTGATTAGTCGCTTTTCTCACTGACAAATTCAGAACGTGCAATGTGCTACAGGTTTTGATCAAGTTTGAGGTTTTCAATCGTAGATTTATCCAGAAGAGTGTAGGTTTGTAAAATGCACAGTAAATACTCACTAATGGGGACACCTCAGTAATGGGGACACTTTTTTTTGGGGACACTCACTCTCACTAAACACTATAGTCCCTAATTGTGAGTTTTTCTCTAATAAATGTCTTTATTTCAAGTCACAATCCACGTTATCGTGCTCAATTAACTTTAACCTTCACGCCAGGTCATTGGCAGCATCCCTGTCGCACTATATTGCCTTTCTCAAGTGCCCGGGGGGCAAACATTAATTATTCTAATTGAAAAACCATGATTGCTGCACTTTCTCTCGGCTGTGACAGGCGAGTGCATTGTGTGGAGTGCATTATGTGCCCTCGGTGCACCGACTGTTGACAAATGGGGTAAAACGCGCGTCTTGTGTTCATGTGGCTTTGTAGGCCTATTACGGTGGTTCAGCTGTCTGTTTACAAATCTCCCTGTGTTGTGTACTGTAAAACTAGAAATGTTTGTGCATGATTAAATTTGCGAATTTTGTGGGTAAAACGCATACTCAAATAGTCAGCAAACATTAATAGCCTGTGTAAATTAGGTCCAAGATGGAGCAAAATTGTAATATTAAATAGTCACAAAATAATTTGTAGATGAAAATCGCAAACTTTAATAGCCACAAAATATTCTAGTTTTACAGTACTGTAAATGTTTGGAGCATGTACAAAAATAAACATGCTTAGCATTGCATATCTGATAATTGAAAGATTGCTTAATTTGGTCCAAAACTTTAAAACAACTATTCTAAAAATACAATAAAACTTACTTGAATTGCATTGTGTTAAGAAAGAATATTTTGTTGCTATCCTGCCATAATTTTACTTTACTACTTTATATAGGCTATTGATGTTTGCTGACTATTTAAGTTTGCATTTTTGCACCTTCCCACGAAATTTGCCAATTTAATTGCGTGCAAACATTTCTAGTTGTGCAGTATATTGCTTAATCTAGCGATGGGTCAAACTCACCAACACTGTGAGACAGTTGAAGCACACATTTCGGCAGTTTGCATACAAGGGGCTAACATTTGTTATGTCGAGGGGGGGGGGGGGTATGGATAGATGAACCCATTATGGTGTGATGATCAGGCTCCCAGTGTGAATTTGTTAGACAACTTCAGTAGAGTTGTAATAAGGAGCACCATTAATCTTTGCCCAGGGTGGCTATGGAAAAAAGGGCTTATGGGGGGGGGCTAACAATACAGTCGAACCTCCAATTAAGACCACCTTTCTATTGAGACCACCTCTGTAATAAGTCCACTTTTCATGGTCCCAAACATTCATAAAACTACCAAAGTGAACCTCTCAAAGAGACCACCTAACACTGGTCCCTAAAAGGTGGTCCTAATAGAGAGGTTCTACAGTATAAGGTACAATTGATATATGAATTTCTGTGTAATGTAGAGAGGCTGAAATTTTTAGATTAATTTAGACAGAGCCATGAAATCACGCCACAACAGTTTCATATTTTCACACACACCCCTCAATGGCGGTAATTAATTGTCTGCCGTGTTATAACCTGGTGAAGCAGACGCGATGTCTCACTGCCGCTGACGCCCACTCGTTTGGTGACTCGCGGGCCCACGGATAAACACCAACATCTCAGCAGATGCTCTTTGTGTTCTATGGACCCATAACAAAATGTCATCTAACACATGCTGATTTAGGTGATGGGGACTCTTGTGTGATGGTCCAAGTCAAACCTGCTACACTGGGTGGTAAAGTAGTAAAATGGACTACACATCACAATATTCTGTGTATTCTATGGATCCATAACAAAAAGTCTACAACCTTCTAAAGTCTCGTGGGTTGAGAAGTGTTGATTTAGAGGCTGACGTAACAGGAATGTGTTTTGATCACTTACGGTTTGGTCCACGACTAACAAGCTACACATTCATTCACAATCATATTGTTCATTTTTCTTATATGATGCAATAATGAATCTAATGTATAATTTATCCACAGAATTTCTTTTTTTTAAATAAAAAAACTAGTTTCAGACCAATAGGTTCCTTGTCATTCCTGATTGACCTTAATATACACTATTAATATGAGCCCACATACTCCATAGCATTAAGCACTGCTTTAAACTCATTCACAAAGCTCTTTATATTTTCTGGATTTATAAACTGGTTTTGGAGCTTTAATCAAAGATTTGTATGCAGATCGTTACTTTTGCATGTCTGATAAAAGACTTGTCTTCTGTATAAATAGCGGTGGCCTCTTTATGGAGGTTCAGTTTGTCTCATTATGAAGATTGGAGACAAGGAAAAGTGGTCTTATTATTCAGGTAGTCTCATTATACAGGTGGTCTCATTATACAGGTGGTCTCATGATACAAGTGGTCTCATTATACAGGCGGTCTCTATAGTGTTATTGCATATGTGCGTACTATAATTGTTTCATATTGTTTCATATTCATATTGTAAAGCTTGTACTGTAAATATTGTACTTGTAGTTTATTGGAACAACCATCAGTAACATAGTAGTCGCATCTTGTGTAACTCCTTCATTGTTTATTAAACTATTTATTCTAACAACAAGGAGTTTTCTTCAGTCTCATTATACAAGTGATCTCATTATACAGGTGGTCTCATTATACGGGTGGTCCCATTATACAAAAGGTCAAACATTATACAAAGGTTGAGATCATTTTCAATTTCGATTTACAGGATTTCAGAAAATGGGGGCTGCATGGCAATTATGTTCTGTCTAATCAAAATGTGAAAACAACAAAGTAGTTTTTTTTGTTTACAGACTACATAGAAAAAAATTATGTTCTAAAATTGAGGACTATTCACTTTGAGGAAGGAAAAAAAATTTAAATCTGAGACTATTCACAAGTGCCAGTCTATGTCACAATGGCTAATTACAAAATCGCAGTATAAAAAAATGTAAATACACATCCATCCACTGAAATAAATATATTGAGAAAAGAAAAAAGATCCTTAGTAGCAAGTCTATTTACAAAAAGCAATTTAAAACTACTATAACTATGTACATACAAAAACATGCTGCAATCAATTCCATAGAAAATAAGTCACACGATTATAAAAAAGTAACACACAGTGATTCAATCAGTCTTATTGTAAATGACATTAAAATTGAGTACAAAATCATAACATTCACAAGAACAAAGTTTTCATCTACTGAATCCTAATACTTTATACAAACTATAATATTCAGGAACTAAAATATACATATTGATATTTACAAAATGTAAAGTTCAAATAAACAAATGTAGGTAAATCATCATGAAGTCTGAATCATAGAAATATCCCTAAGTAGGTGTACATAATCCTGCTATAAAAGCTGTATACTGCAGATACAATGATCGTCCATAATACAAGTTCACTTCTTCACATGTTGTGTCATGTGGTGTCTTTTCAAGTTGCCTGCTCGTGTGAATGATCTGTGACAAATGTGGCAGTAAAATGGTTTCTCTTCTCTGTGTATAACTTTGTGTTTGTTTAGGTTACCACTATCAGTAAAACATTTCCCACAC
Organism: Streblospio benedicti; assembly: GCA_019095985.1. Classification (NCBI taxonomy): domain Eukaryota; kingdom Metazoa; phylum Annelida; class Polychaeta; order Spionida; family Spionidae; genus Streblospio; species Streblospio benedicti. The sequence goes on along the minus strand of CM032660.1, from coordinate 56,911,808 downwards.
TGATCACACTCATATGGTTTCTCTTTTGTATGTATTCGCATGTGACATACTACATGAAGCCCTCTGAGAGAAACCTTTTAAACACTTTCCACAACCATAAGGTTTCTCACCAGTGTGAGTTCGCTTGTGTTTGGTCAGATCTCCATTGCTTCTGAATGATTTCTCACACACTGTACACTGGTACATTTTCCTCCCAGTGTGGATTCTCATGTGGCTGGTCAAGTTGCCACTGTGACTAAAACACTTCCCACATTGACTGCACTCATAAGGTTTCTCACCAGTGTGAGTTCGCTTGTGTTTGGTCAGATCTCCATTGCTTCTGAATGATTTCTCACACACTGTACACTGGTACATTTTCTCCCCAGTGTGGATTTTCATGTGCCCGTTCAAGGTACTCCAGTCCCTAAAACACTTCCCACATTGACTGCACTCATAAGGTTTCTCGCCAGTGTGAGTTCGCTGGTCAAGATGGCCACTTTGACTAAAACACTTCCCACATTGACTGCACTGGTACATTTTTTTCCCCAGTATGGATTCTCATGTGTGATTCAAGATGCCACTTTGACTAAAACATTTCCCACAAACTGACTGCACTTATGAGGTTTCTCCCCAGTGTGGGTTCTCATATGTGATTCAGATGTCCCTTCTCACTGAATGATTTCTCACACACTGTGCACTTATGCCGTTTCTCCCCAGTGTGGGTTCTCATATGTCTATTCAGATCTCCCTTCTCACTGAATGATTTCTCACACACTGTACACTGATACTGTTTCTCCCCACTATGAATTTTCATGTGACCTGTTAAACTTGACTTTGATGAGAAGTTTTTTTCACATGTTTGGCATGTATATTTTCCTTCTGTATCCATGGCACTTGTTATTTATCCTGACTTTGATGTTGTTTAAATGCATATGTTTGATTATAAGTGGTAGATTATTGGTTATTGTTGATTTTGACTCCAAATAAACCTGTTCTTTTTGTGCCATCTGCTTTTCCATTATGATTGACCTGCCAAGAATCAGCTTTAGATCTTCTATAAACATACATATAGGAATCATTATGATAATACTAGGCAGTTGAAATACTGAGTCTGCAGGATTTATTTTGAAAATGAAAACTTTTCAGTTATTGTCATAACGACCTCAGCAGTTGATCATATTGTTCATTTCTCATTTACAATGGCTATTATAAAGTGGCCAGCTCATGAGAAAGTTTAGAGAATAAATATTTTAGTAATGTTTAGGTTAATGTAGACAGTTTATAATTTACACCAGATCATGAAGTTAATCACTTGTGTAAAGAATGCATGTTTAATTCAGTGTTCTTCTTCAATAAAGTTGAGTTTAAAAGTTAAGTGATCATTCAATAAGAAAGTTGTTTGGATCAATAGTAATGTTTAGATCAATGTAACGACTTTATATTTCACACCAGATCATGAAGTCAATCTTTAAATTTTACATTCAGAGTTAACTGATTAGCGGTCAAGCAAAAGAAATGGACTCAGTCTAATAAAGACTCACCACCTAACACCTTTTGCTCCTTCACTTTTGATGTGAAGCGATCAGTTAATGGCAAGTTGCTTCGGATGTAACCCTTTTATAAGTTACACCAGGCCATGAACTCATTCTGTAAGTTTAGTTTCAAAGTTCTGTTGAATAAACATGAAAGTTGCTTGAATCAAAGCTGTTGTGGAATTACTTTAAAGATAACCCCTTTATAAGTTACACCAGGTGATAAACTCATTATTCATATTTTTGCTAACAAAATGAGAGCCCTTTTTTTTTTTTACATTTGCGTAAGATGGTTGGTTCCATCTCTTGTTTGAGTAAAGGTGAATGTTGAGCAAACTGATTTTACAATGTGTTGATTTAAGTTAATAGGTCTCCATACATTCATTGTTTATTTCAGCAGCAATAAAGCAACATCTATAGTTTAACAGGTGTGTTGACCAAACTAAATACACTTGTGTTTATATAGATGCCACAAGAGCAGTGGTTGTGGGTTTGAATCCCAGCAGACACCACTGAGAACAGACTCAAATCACCGACGCTGTAGAAACTTGTTATCTCGATATGGCAAATGTCCTGTTTTTTAACATGTAATTTGTACTGATTCGTGTGTTTGTGTTTTCCAGGTGAGCATTTTGGCAGTTTGTGTGGCAAAGGTTGAGGTAGGACATTTATACACATGTTACACTGGCAGATCCAGGGTTTCAGAAAAGGGGCTGTAACTGAGAAATTCTATGAGATGTGTACCAGCTAATGTGTAGTGATGCTGAAATTAATACAACAATATAGAGATTTTCGTTTATCTATTGACTTGAATTTAAAATGAAATATCAATTAAAAAATATACACATACTAACTGATGAATTGTATTCATCAGTTTGTAAAATAAATGTGGTTTACCATTCAAAAAATAAATGTATCGATCAATTTTTAATTATTATAAATTACAAAAAGTCACTAAAAAAATCTAAAATAAGTGTGTAGATGGTTATAAAAGACAAAAAATAGTAAATGACATGAATTCATTCTATCTATTCCTGATAAATCTGCATGAAGTCTATTCACTTTTCATGATTCATGATTCGCCCCCATATTTCTTTGGTTTGTTACCACAAACATTCACGAAGGTCTCACAAACATTCCTATCGCCAAAGTTGTGCTAATCTAAAAATAAATGAGTAAATTGCCGCACTTTTTTAATAATGATTAAGATTAGATGCCATTAAAAGTTATAAATAATAATCTTCTTTATTGCACTTTTAAAAAATTAAAAAATGATTTGGGATGAATTTAGTAACCCTCTCGTGTTCTACAACATACCAGAAGTATTCTCAGAAATCATTGATAGTGAAGATTTGCTGGGACATTTAGTTTTCCATCTTTTTGCATCCACTACCAAATGACCAGTCCCGTGATAACTACATATACAGGTGGTCTCTTATTACGCTGGCCATAATTGTATCCTACAGTGTGAATGTACGACTTTTCTCCCCTACTCTCGCCCACTTCGGCGTATTAGATCATACACAACGTCCCCCTGTCACATTAGGGTGATGTACGCCGGCAGTAGCAGCGAAGCGAGGCCCAGGCTGTGTATATTACAGGGAGATGTGTCATCTTACAGTACAACCTGTCTATAAAGACCACCCGGCCAGCCTCGAGTGGTTGCAATACAGAGGTGGTCTCTTTACAGAGGGTCGCAGTGGTCTGTTTTTGAATGTTTGGGACATTTAAAAATTGTCTCATTATAGAGGTGGTCTCTGTATAGAGGTGGCGTTAATTGGATATTACACGTGTACATTTTATTGTAGACTTTGAGCGTTGTTTAAGAGCCAAAAGTGTTAGGTACCCATGTTCGTACAAGCGGTGGACATAATCACTTGATGTTTGCACAGAACTGAGCATTTTATATACAAGGTTGGACTCTGGTATGTCGAAATTGTTAAACAACATTTCTCTCTAAATCCCAAAATTTCTTAAAACTTAAAAATTCTTAAAACTTGTAATTTCAAAATTCTCAATGAATTGCGGGACAAAACTCTCACAATACTGGAAGATTTCACTTGAAAATGCCACAAATTTGAAAGATTTCCTGTCAATATGCCGCAAGCTAGAAACAACTGTAAATGTAAATGTGCTAATTTACAGTTGCAAAGTCACTTTTATCTTGCTCTAGCGACTTGTACATTTGCACATCTACACCAGGTCATTGGCGTCCTTGTCACACTATACCTTTCCCAACTCCCCGGGGAGCATACAGCACATCACTACCATAGGGTAGACGTACTTATCACTCACATTTGCGTTCACTCGCCTGATCTGTACCTATTTAACGTGGTGGTATAACTAATATACTTATTTAACGTGTAGGTATAACTAATGTACCTCGTAGTTCCAAAGCCCATTTAAAGACAAAGCAAAACAGGTTGAGTTTTTCTGCTCCCGCGGGCGAAGATAAAACAGTCTCCTTGAGCAGAAATAGGAAAAGCAGACTCGTGGGAAAAACTACAGGTTGTTGATGGCCCAAATTAGGACAACAATGTCCGTTTTACAAGCAGGGTAGGTTTTAATCCTATGTTTTAGGAATCTGTAACATTTTAACATCTTTTATCCTCATATCACATAAGTAAAACAGGGAAAACTGTGTGCAATTATTGGCTATTGAGACAGAGTATAAATAGACTCGTAATAAGACGTTTATGAAGTGAAAGTTTTGCCCTTGTTTACTCACTGTCTGGTTGTTTGTGGTGATTATAATTACTGTGGCATCGATTAAATCTCCTCAGTTCCGGAGGGAGATTTCTAGCTTTGCTTCTCTCCGTACGTAGGTATGTAATTCTGAAATGAAGAGACTGTGATGTGATGTGAATGGACCTGCCTATGTGATATGGAAATTAGAAATTTCACCCTACCCACTGACTGGGTTCTTCTAATATAAAAGAGAGAAATTACAAGAGAAGAGGAAGGACACCTCCCTTTTAAGGACACCTGTCTTTTCACTTCCCTATATATATCATATATGAATTGAACCTCTCTTCTAAGCCTTTTAAAGGACACCTGTCTACAGTCTCTATAATGTGGACACTTTTCACTTCTACATTTCCCTGTATACCATGTATAAAGTGAACACCTGTCTTATATGGACTGTTTTCATTCCCCTGAAGGTGTCCAATAAACACAGGTTCCACTGTACATCTGTTCTCGAAATTGCTGCAAACATCGTCATCAAAATAGATCATATCAAATATGAGAACTAAATTGTACTAGTAGTCAACGTGAACACAAGCTTCCCTGTAGGTTGACAAAGCTTCAACCAAAACGCTCATGGGCTTTTATGTGAATGTGTGTGGTACAAAACACAAACAATGCATTGTGGCCAACGCTAATAGATATGGAACTCTTATTTGTGCTCAAATCGCATATATCAGAAAACACGTAATGACAGAACGTGTTAACAGCTTACGTTGCTCGCAGACTTGCTATCAGACACTATCAGCTGTTTGATTGTTATTGACGTAATTTCACTTTTCCTCGTGTTTCTGCTGTGTTCCGACAGGAAAGTGAGAAATTATTGTCAGATAAACAGAGTTGTATTGCAAATTGAAGCCTGTTACGTAATCACAAATGTCTGTCAAAATGTGTCAATATTGATGTTTACCTGGCAGCAGCAATGCTTCATATTTGGCCTAATTATTTTCATGCTCGTTGAATGAAAATTTGTGCAGGTCTGCTGCGTTTGTGCAGCAGAACCTTGATATCTTGATATTGCTGATCTCTGTTATCCGGACATTAGTTTATGTTCTCTTCTACCGCGTTATGAACAGAAGTTGTTGATCTTGAATCGTTGCTACCTTGAGCATTTTACTATCAGATTGAGATACGAAGTTTCTACTGTAGGACATTAGCTAGTGTCAACAAATTCTGCCTCACGTCTACTGGGCCATCACGGACCCTCAGACTGTTACACCTTGTAGCGTTGTTCATATTCATTAGGAAGGCCACTGTAGGATTGTATGAGCGTTAGATGTAAATACCTTGTTACCACTCTTGAGGGAAAAGTATTTGACCTATTATCCCCAAACTTCATATTCGGCTTTGTTGTACTACTCTCCAGACCTGATTAGATTTTGGTGTACTTTGGTCCACTTTTGATGAAGTTAGATGTGTTTTTGAAAACAAATGTGTTGCCTTTCTACAATATTCTTTTATCATGTATGTATTAAAATTACTAATTTTAAAAACTGACCAAAAAGGGGCTGATCTAGAAGGGGGAGATTTTTGGCGTTCCGACGACTACTTGTTGAATGTAGTTGAGTAAATAAATTTAGATAGATGCTTAAACACATTACACTATACAATGTTTCTCTTTGTGTGTGTACTTGCTTTACTTATTTTTTTATGAATCATTTTGATATATTTCTATTATTTACTGACTTGAAGAAGCTTGCACAAGGCGAAATATTGTAAAATTAGTAATTTAAAAATAAAAACAAACATCAAATTTGAATTAAGCATATACCTAAATCTATTTACTCAATTATTTTAACGAATGTAGGTTTAAATCAACACATTGGGTGTTTAGTGTGTGGTTCTTAAATCCCCTGTCAGACAGTCTCAAATGTTAGCCCCGGCACTTTTACTGTGTGGTGGGAGATGAAAATACAAGGAGGAAAAATCCTAAGTCTAGCTTTTCAAAACATGTCCGACACGAGACAATTAACATTTAACAATGACTGATTGGGCGTCAATTTTTGGGATTTTCTGACCTTCGCTCAAGATAGGAACACAACAAAATGTGACTATATTAAACAACCTTTTATTTGCAGTTCATTGTATGAGCAGACCATGTCTTCAATGTACATATATATAGTAGAACATCTGTATTGAGCCCTTCAACATTCATACAAAAGCCCTGATTTATGAAAATTTATGAAAACGCCTAAACGTATTAATGCCTCATAGATAAACATACGCAAATCTCATATGCAAATGTTTAACAAAATCCATCTACAAATCTGACATGTCACCTGTATGACGAATTCATCATTTAGAAACCTTTTCTTTATCCAATAGCCAGTGGGCTGTTACATGAATGTCCCGGGTTCTTACTACATATGACCCTCTGTACATCGTATCATGTTAATAATACACAGTGTCATTCACAATCACAATACCAACAGTTGCATAATAAATAGGGATCAACCTGGTGGAAACTTACAATATTACCTCATACAACCATCTAAAGGCCCATGCTCCATTAAGGTCCATACTTGTCTAAAGGCCCACCTCCATTAAGGTCCATACTTGTCTAAAGGTCCATACCAAGGTCCACGCTCTATTGAAGTCCATACTTGTCTAACGGCCCACCCCCTATAAGTTCCATAATTGTCTAAACGCCCATCCCTGTGTAAATGCTTGTTTCATGGCCATTCGTGCAGTGGCACGTTGCGATGGCTGTCAATAATGTGTACCTTTTCCCACTTATTGACGTCATTTTATCCAACAACTGCCAACCTCACATGGAGGTGTTGCATTGGTTTTATCATAAATTACTTATTCGTTATAATCAGAAGAAAATCTGATGAAATTCGATGATACATATGTGGTCTGTATGTTCAATTGATATAAGTTACCCAAATTTCCCGCTATCATGGCATTTAGCCTATTGGAATTCCACACGCTCATGTAAAATCCCACCTGCTGCATTTTCCACCTAAAAACCCATGGCCATTAAGACGGTTGTATACGGTACCACACAGAAAACTGTTTATTGCTATATTGAGTATAAAACCATGTTGCTTCATTCAGCAACATGCACTATTTGAGATCCTGAACAGATTCTAAAGCCCCAGTCAGACAGTCCCGAATGTTCATTCTAGAATTTTCACTGTAAGATGAGATTCTGCCTCTTAAAATCCTGTCAATCAACATCGGCTATAATACTATTGGTCTCAACATTCGGGACTCTCTGACCCTAGCTTAAACTAAGGATATGTAACAGCAATGAGAGAAAAACCTTTATGCTACTTTTTATACAAACTTGACCATTGATGGAACGTGTAGAATTGTTACGTAACAAAGATTGCATTTCTTAAAATATTCAAAGATTAATTGCATTAATTGCATTTCTACAAACTTTCAAAAACATCACATTCTAAAACCAGACTTTACACCAGTTATACTTTGTCTACTCGTATTCATAATTTCCATAATTGTAATGTTTTATTAGAACCACTAGTAACTTGAATTTTGCACAAGATACATTGGTTTAACCCTCTGAATTCCGCAACGCTCAAAAATCGTCCTTTAAAAGCACCCTAAAATTGTAATTTTGGACGTTTTTACAAGAAGTTGGACTGTTTCTGACGGTGCATCTAAAAAGGGCATTTTAGGACGTTACGGCATTGACAGGGTTAAAATCGTTGCTCGCGACAACGACAACAACAACAAATTATGAATCACAGGTGAACTCTTGGTACAACAACCTTGACCTTTGACCTTGCTTGCTGCACCGCAATATGTAGTTGACGATTCTATCTGCTAACGCTTTTATAATGATTTAGAATGGAGTATTTTTATGGAATGTAAAAACTCTGTTCCATGAAACTCGTTTTATAATTCGCATTATTCATATATTTCATACTTTTCCTGAATTTGTTTTGAAACATTTATCAAATAACAAAGAACGTTTGACATAACGATGTATTTATCATGAATATCGACATAGACATTCAATACATCTTCAGTGTATCTGTTTGAAACGTTTACAACCACATTTGCGGAAATAAGTTCATGGATTCTGTTGTTTAGTCTGGCAAGAAGTATCACATCAATATTGGCTTAATTCTTAACAACAGAGCTATACCCTTACAGTATAGCGACTGGCATAACAATGAGTGTGGCTGATTTTAACATAAAAACTCTCACCTATCAGGTATTTTGGAAGCTATTTTGGACTTGGTCAGTGTTTAAAAATGGAGTGTTTTTATGGAATCCTACACAAACTCTTGTCCATGAAACTTGTTTATAATTCCCATTATTAACAGATTTCTTATCAATAACAAGAACATAGCACATCAATATTGGATTGATTCTATACAAACTCAAAACTATCCTGATAGGAGTGGTTAAATAAGATATTTTTAAACTATCACGAGATATCAGTTATTTTGGGGTTATAATTTGCATTTTTCACAGATTTCTTATCAATAACAAGAATATAGCACATCAATATTGGATCGATTCTATACAAACTCAAAACTATCCTGATACGAGTGTATTAAATAAGATTTTTGTAAAAAAAACTATGAGATATCAGTTATTGTGGAAGCCTACATTTGCGGTGAGCAAGTCCAAGGTGCGGCCGACATAACAAACTATGCGCCGTCTGTATACGCGGCGGTGTGACACAGACTGTACAGACTCAAGTGTGCATCTGGAGGAGTTACATAGTAGGTACAGGACGCCATAGCAGCTCACGGGCTCCCACAAGGGCCCACCCCGCGGAAAGACCCACCCCGCGGAAAGACCCACCCCTGAAAAACCCCCCATGCAGAAAGGCCCTTCCCATGGAAAGGCCAACCCCCGCGGTAAGGCCCACCACTGTCCCAAAAAGGCCCACCCACCATGGAAAGGCCCACCCACCACTGTCAAAAAGCCCATCCCGTGGAAAGGCCAATCCCACGGAAAGACCCACCTCCGCGGAAAGGCCCACCCCCTTAGCTCAAAATCTAGATGGTTGAAAATGAAATGTAACTGCATGTTCATGTACTAGGCATGGTTAACACTCTGACAGGTATAGATTCCCATGTAAAAAACTATTTGATGGACTAATAGTGTGAAAATTAGATGGATTAGATTATTTGATGGACTATTTTAAAATCCAGACAGTTGAAAATCAAATGTAAATGCATCATAATGTAAAGACCCCATCCATTGACTGACATTTTGTTCATCCTTAAAGCCCATGGGCGTTTGATTTGTTGTTTATATGTTTGTAATGGTTGTGATAGCTTAGACGTGCTTTCTTTATCAATGCATAGCTCATAAACTGAGGAGCGATCCATTTTGAGCTGAGCCTCTAACGGCTGATCTTTGTGTTGGTAGTCATAATGCAAACCTCTCTCTGCTCACGGAGTTGTGAGTTTAGTTGCCGTGGACTTGAAAATCATAGTCAATGGCCATGGATTCTTGAATAACTATGACTGTGTAATTCATGATAAATCATGATAAATTACAATTCAAAGTTTTTGGTCTTTATACCTAACGACCATTGTCAAGCATGATGTCACATGTTGCATTGGATTTGTCATAAATGACTTATCTTTTATAGTCAGATTGAAAATCTGATGAAATTCGATGATACATATGTGGTCTATATGTTCAATTAATTGAGGTTATCCAAATTTCACGTTATCATGGCAATTTATTATAATGTAAACTCTGAACAGAAGTGAATAAGATAGAGTTTGTGACACCGGCAGATCTAGGATTTTGGAAAAGGGGGGCGCACTGCATGTAAGGGATTTCATGGGTTTCATATGCAAGATCGATGGCGGACATGCCAAAAACCGTATGAAAATGAAGTATTTTTGTGGCAAAAGGGGATCTGAATCTGTCTATGTGTGGTCCATTGTGAGAGCCCGGGAGAAGCGTGGCAGACGTAATACTCGTACAATAACCAAACGTATGTACACTGATATGATAAATAATCCTCGTCACTGCAGGGTACAAAATAAGATATGTCCACGTGCATATCGATCATCACTGTGAGGTAACGGGAGGCATTAGTACCGTATACAACCGTACAAACGCCCATCCCCATGTAAAGCCCACCCCCTATATCTGCAAGATATCAAAATCTCGAATATTGCAATTTGACTGTAAATCCATACACATTTGTTTGAAAACCCACCATTCAATTGACAATTTTCCAACCTACCACTAAAAGCCCATGGGCGTTTAGATGGTTGTATACGGTACTAGCTGTGTCCCTATTGTACTGTATACTTCTACCATTGAAAAATAAACACGTAACAACTTCACACTATCAAAAAACCCAAAATAATCCATCGTTTTTTGTTAATCCGCTGCTGTGTAATAATCCATCGCTGCCCCCGTGCATGTGATGTCAGTGAGAAACTCGGCCTGCCGAGATCTCACCACCAACAACAACAACAACATCGCACATGCCGTATACACAGTTTTTGCAGCGTTCGTGTTGTTTTCCATCATTGAGTTATCCTCCAACACAAAAACGCATGCTCTCTACACCGTTCTGGACAGTTTTGTCTTTCATCGAGTTTGCCACGTCGCGTGTCTACGCCGTGTATTGTGTGACATGGGCTCAGTCTGTCAGTTTGCGTTACTGAGCGACAACTCTCTGCTTGTATTACGTAACAACTATTGCATGACACGCATCGGTTGTGTGTTCCTCTCATCGCCCATCACACATAGTTTCCCTCCTCCCAGTTCAAAAGCTACAGGTTGCCATCTTTGTGGTCATTTGGGCACAGCTTTCAAATGGATTTTAACACTTAAACTGTTAACGCCGCCTCCAATGTACTAGTCACTTTAAATAGGACTAGTGGTTATGTACAGTACAAAGTAAAACACTTCTCTTCCCATCATTGGCCATATCCCTGGCGGCCATGTTTGTTTGTGAGTATGAGTTAAGCCCACACCAGCATATTGAGTCGATCGCGGCGGTAAGCTTTATCACTGATCATTGGGTATAATCCAACATATGGCATTGACCAAGTTTTATCACTGATTATTGCGTATAATCCTTGCACTGTCCATTGACCGTCCACTTGACGTGCCATCTGGACCTCTCCACACACACCATGCCACGCTGCCAACCCAGGAGAGGCTTCATGTACAGTACAACCTTTCATTGAGGCCACTCACGAGCTGGCCTCATTACAGAGGTGGGCTCTTTATGGACGTTTCTGTATATCATAGGTTGCTTTGTGAATTGGACAAATCAGAAACGTCAGTATTCTATGGAATCACAGTTTTTCTGTTCGTTGTGTACAGATTAGAGCAGTCACTATGTTGCCTGTGTTACAGTTCTACCATGGAGAAAGTCTATCACCTGTCAAATGAACCTCAATGGCTCTCTATCACTTTTGGTTTAGTAGTTGTATTGAGTCGCCTTCACAATTCTATTCCCAGTTACAAAACCTCACGTACCATCATCAATTCTATTCACAGTCACTATCCTCATGTGTGCACTTGGCTCTGCTGCACCTGATGACCATAGCAAGTTATGTCTTGTTCACGAGATTAGTCCCTACTCTAGTCCACCTCCTGGACTTGCCCGGCTTGAGCTTAATAATCCCTCGGCTGTGGTGTCAGTTTTGAGTCTCCGCTAGCTCCGTGAGTGAACCTTTAGCTGAGTGTTTTGACATTGTCTCTCTGTTTTCACATTTAATAGACTCCTTGCCCCATGCTATAGAAGCCAAGGTATTGAGGGTCTGACTGTCTTGTTTCCTGGCCGAATGGCACCATGTCTTACATGTCCATGCCTTGTTTAGCAAGAACCTTCTAGAAGGCAGCTGGCACCTGGCTTTGATATCCTCAGTATCCTCACAAGCTCCTTCAGACCCTATGGTTGGTATGAAGTCTCTGCTGTTCACTGAGAGCTCCTGGCCATACGCAGGCCCTGACCTACGCCCACCCCTTCTGTATCAGCTGATGATCTTGAAGCCCCACTTTTGATATCCACAATGACCTCACAAGTTCCTAAGCCTTTATGCTACAAAGGTTTTGACCTGGGTTGTGGTTTTGTAAGCTCAGTCTTATTGTTCAGTCTATGAGGGTCCAAATAGCTGGGTTGTGGTTCTCCTTATTAGCTCAGGTTGTGGTTGCTTGGCCTTGCGAACCTTGCAAGCCTTGCCATAGGCCCAAATAGCTCTGTGTCCTGCACTACCTGGGTTGTGGTTCTCCTTACTAGCTGACGTTGTTGGTCCTGTACGATTGCTTGGCCTTGGTAGCTAGCTCTGTCCTTGCACCAGCTCCTGGCCCCCACTAGCTCCTCGCCTTGCCATAGGCCGGGCCGGGTCCGTGGCGCGCCTTGCTGTAATAATAATAATAATAATGAAAATATTTTAAGTGCCGGTATCCAATAGCTCACTGGCACTGTAAGATAAAACTGGATTTCTGAACAAAATATAGTTATTAATCATATGCAATTTTGAATAAATGTGTCTTTAGTGATATTTTAAAAATGTCAATATATCCTCACACAACCGAATGTCATCTGGTAGTCTATTCCACATCATCGGTGCAATGTTTTTGAAGTTACGATCACCGTAAGTTGCAGTGTGAGCTCTAGGGACTAACAATAAGTTCTTGACCATCTGATCGTAAGGAGCGACCTGATTTTGGCTTGTGTTGAAGCATGTCAGCAATATAGTTGGGAGCAAAACCATACACCTGTTCGCTAATATAAATATTAGCATAATGTTAGGGTGCGATCGTAGTACCCGGTTTGGCCGCTAGGTGATAAGTCTCGAATCTCGATCAACCAGACCGTGTGATGGTCTAAATAATTCCCAGAATGCACTGTAAAACACGTGAAAAGTCACGTGATTTGGTTTGTTTGTCTAAAAATTACCCAGAGTTCATAGATAAGAAAAGTCATGTATGTAAGAGATAAAAAAATTTTGAGATAAAAAAATTCTCAAAATGTGCTTGTTTTTTATTTTAGTTGAAAAGTACATTCATTTCCCTTTTTGAAAATGTATAACACTTTAGGGGTTTCGGGAATAGAATTTGGTTTATGGACCATACAAAAGATCATACAAAAGACAATAAAAAATTCAATCAATGTTTATTTTGACTGAACCGAAATTGTATACATGATCTTTTGTATGGTCCATAAACCAAATTCTGTTCCCGAAACCCCCAAAGTCTCGTTAAAAACCATGAGCAATAAGTTGTGACCTGTAGCAGCCGAGGATCTTCTGGAAGGCCTTGCGGAAGTCGTCGTTGAAGATGGTGTAGAGGACGGGGTTCATGGCCGAGTTGGAGTAGCCGAGCCAGAAGAAGAAGGCGTCGAGGCCGCGCGGCATGTGGAAGGCAGCCTCCCCCACAATCCCGCGGACCAGATAGGACGTGAAGAACCTGCGGAGAGAAGGGGGTGATATAGTCCCTGGTGTGAAGAAGGTGGAGGGAGAATATATGTCATTATAACACTCTATCTGTGACACATGGCTCTATCCTGCATTGTGATTGGCTCAGAGCCAAATCAGCCAGTCACATATTTCTCCCTAGAGACCGGGCAATAGTGTCGTCTAAAATGCGTCCTAACTAAAAAAAAAGATTCAAGTTCATTTGTTGTGAAATATTGACATCTTTAAGTGTTTATCGTGTTATAATGATTATATGTCATGGTTTGGAGGTCACCATGTATGAATGCATGCGTGAATGTGGTGAATATTGCCCAAGCTTGCTAGTCTGTGGTGCGATGTGAAGAACCTGGTGAGAATGGTTAGTAAGTTTATTTGTTTATTCCATGTGTCATGCAGCATTAAAGAGGTTAAAATACAGGTACAAGGTGAACAACCTGGTGAGAGAGAATATACTGGCCGTTCACAATTCTTTTCACTATAGAGAAATATTGAAATAAAAAATTTATGTCATTTGTCATTCACCATTTTATCTGTGAAATATTCTATGTTTTACACCCTAACTTTTCATTTAATATCCAAGGTTATGGATTTAAAAACAAAATTCAATACTGTTTTTACGGGAAATCAGTACTGCCAACATGGCGGGTACTATGTTTATTTTTCCAAAACCATGTGTTGTGCGCCAGTTCTTGGAAGTGTAGAAGGATAAATGACGCCTTGGAATGAAAATTTCGTTTCATGAATAAGCGTATGAAATCGCATGGTACTGTTTTTAATAAGTCTTTGCAAGCGTCGTTAAATCGCTAGTCCTGTTTTGCTAGATGTGAAATGTAAAAATGACTGGAAAAAGAAAAATGACTGGAAAAAATTATGTGTATTTTCTGGTGACAAATTTTTATTTGGTATATTAGGGGATGGGCTAAGTTTGATTAGGAATGGCTTTGGTTAACGACTGAATATAAAGCACAATCGAATGAAACCTTCTATAGTGAAAGAAGAAACAGTATGTTAATATAGTCCCTGGTAGGATGTGGAGAAACTGGAGGAGAGAAAGAATTTTTACAATGCATTTTGTGCGAAATAAATTGATACAATATAATACTATATGTCAATATAGTACCTCGTACAATGTGAAGAAACTACGTAGAGAGATAGTGTATGTCAATACAGTCCCTAGTTAAGAAATTGGAGAGAGAATGGGGCAATACAACAACAAATACAAACTGGAGAGAGAATATATGTCAATGCAGTCAGTACTTACTACATTTGTACTTATACCTGCACTTGTGCTTCTACCCGAGAAGTATTGTTTTTGCATTAAAGTTCTAATTGAAAAGATCATTTGTATTTTAATACTTATGGCCTGAAAAGTATACTTTTGGATTTTTTTTGAATTTGTATTTTGATTAAGTTTCTGTGGAAATGAAAAGGCTTTAAAAATAGAATAAAAATGAAAAAAAAAATATGGATTTTTGAATTTTAAAACTCAGCGATAAGAAAGACATCTTGACCATAACATGCGACCAACTGCTACATACTTAATACATACAATATTATTAATACAAAAACTAGCCACCTACCCGATCCAGCATCCACAGAAGAAAGCGATGATGATGGCCATGCGGATTGTTGCCCGCATCTCGCGCTGGTCGTGTCGCTTCCTCACTGACGTGCGCTTCTTCTTGGTTGCCACGGCAACAGGCGTAACCGCGGGTGACGCCTTGGGCTTGTTAAGCACTGATGGGACCTTCGCTGCGCCATTTCCCTTGGTGGTGTTACTATTGGCGACCGCGACGCTAACCGTGTGAGAGTTTGAATTGTTCGTTGTTAGCGACGTTGTGGTCGTGGTGGTGACGTTATTGTTTTTGGTGAGTTCGCCAGTCGCCATGACGACGACCTTGACCCCTGTGCCGGGGTCGTCTCTCTCGGAGTCGGTGGTGGTGACGCCCGCAGCAGCAGCCGGATTGAAGATCACCATCGTCTCAGCCTGGTCTCCCTGAAACAGCAACAGGAAGGTCATCGCTTTGACCTTTGACCTTTGACATTTCATGTTCTTCTACTATGATTTCCATAGTATTTGTTTTCCATTGTCATTAGATACTTTTTCACAAAGTATACAGGTGTACGTACCACACCCATGAGCACCACTACTATAATATCAGAGATGTATGTTGATATACAATGGTTCAATGATAGAGTGACCTAGAAATATTTACGTTAAGCTTGAGGAAGTCTACCTTCTCGTGGAGTATGTCTCTTACCTTCTCCTTGTGAGGTTTGTGTTTCTTGACCCCGTTCTGTTCCTGTTGCTGTGTGGGGGGAACATCATAGCCCGCCTGCAAATATGTCAGTTTACATCCTTGAGTGTCTTCATCGGGTTGAAATCCATGTATTTGGATGATCAGTTCTCTTGTCACAACACTAGATCTATTATTGACTTACTGTTGACCGTTCAGTGTGAAAAGACAAAATGATCATGTCAATATGTGCTTATTATATCTCTACCGTAGCTCAGACATTAGCATTTACTCGCCTGACCTGTACTTATTTGACATGTAGGTGCCACGGAGCAGTTTATGGATGCCATGATTCAATCATTTTAATGTATTTACCTACCTGCTTTCCTTTCAAAATTCAAATTTCAAATATAATATATCGATTTTGAGCTCTACAAGTTCCTTTTCAAAAATATTTGAAATTTTAGAGTGAGTTTTGAAAGAAAAGCAGGTAATACATTGAAACAATTAAATGATGAGACTCACTGCTTTATACCACATAAAGAAAATCAACTGGACACATGTTTAGGGATGAGTTTGTTGAACAACCAACAACCCCGTGAAGCTAAAATGTAAAGTACTTTAGCCTGGAAAGGGTTGACCCTGTGACCTGTCTGTGACCCCGTGACCTGTCTATGACCCCGTGACCTGTCTGTGACCCCGTGACCTGTCTATGACCCGTACCTTGATGTGTGGCGTGGAGCTGGAATCCTCGTCGTCGTCTGACTCTGGTGAGTCTGAGCCATACAGAGACTTGGACGACGAATGCTGCTCGCCTGGTGGAGAGAACAGGAAACGGTATGAATATGGATGTTTATAAGGACATGGATTGAATGCTGTGCAGTCTTACGGACTTTGAGAAGAAAACTTTCGTGTGAAAGCAGAAAACAATTGGGTTTGAACATATTTTTATTGCAATAGAAATGTACCAATGGTCTGGTGGAGCGATGGGGAAGCATTTATAAAATGGTTGAGGCCTTGCAAATTATAAT
Organism: Streblospio benedicti; assembly: GCA_019095985.1. NCBI lineage: Eukaryota > Metazoa > Annelida > Polychaeta > Spionida > Spionidae > Streblospio > Streblospio benedicti. Next base: position 56,894,895 of record CM032660.1, on the reverse strand, counting down.
AACATCTGTCATGTGTTAAGTACCCACTCGATTAATCCTGTAAAGTGTTTATATTCCAATATACTTCAGAGTATATTTCATTAATTTTTTGGTTTTACAAACTGATGATGTGTGTATACACGAAAATTAATAAAATGTTTTATAAATATGCAGGAGAATTTGACAAGTGTTGAGAAGAAAGCTTTCATGTGAAAACAGGAAATGATTTGGTTTGAACATATTTTATAGAAATGTACAAATGGATTATATTGGAAACTGATATATGATTCAATCTGATCTTTACTTGAATTTTATGAAAGTTTAATAGTTGTCGCTGGAAGATTTTAGAATTACAGTGATAACATTTGATGCAAAATATAATGCTGAAGCATACTGCTAAAAATATTAGCATTTTTCTGTGCTTAACACAAAAGCAACTGTGTCCAGTCCTATAGACTTAAAGAGCAACCCTTTCATGTGAAAGCAAAATAGATTTAATATTTGCCATGAAAAAGAAGGGTGATTACTGAAAGAATTGCAGCCTACGAACGTAGACGCTTTGTATTCGTGTAAATCTGGCATGTTTGAGGGTTTCATGTCAGCTGCACGCGAATGTTCTTGGCAGAAAGAAATGATCAGCATGGAAATGGCCTTGTGTGGGTGCAATAATACGAAATTTGTGCGGTTTATTGCGTAGTATCATCCAAGGTAGAGGCCCAGCTCTAAATTTCAATGTTATGTAAATGTAGATCGTTGAAATTGTAATATATCAATATGAATTTGTGCAAAGCCTTAAATTTACAATTTTTCACAGCATTCATGCCATAAAGGTCTCTACATTTTAACATGAAAGCCCAAGGGCATTTGGATGGTTGTATATGGCATCTTCTCATTGTGTTGAGAAAGTCACATGAAGGCCCATGAGCACTTAGATCTAGGTGAGTTACATAAATGTTGGACACTTAGCTCTTATGTGAGTCGGTATTTGTTTGGAATTCTGGTATAGTGCTTATATCTTGATGTTGTGCCTTTGTGTGTATGTGTGTATGAGAGTGTGCATGAGTGTTTGTGTGTGTGTGTGTGTGTGTGTGTGTGTGTGTGTGTGTGTGTGTGTGTGTGTGTGTGTGTGTGTGTGTGTGTGTGTGTGTGTGTGTGTGTGTGTGTGTGTGTGTGTGTGTGCGTGTGTGTGTGCGTGCGTGTGTGCGTGCGTGCGTGCGTGCGTGCGTGCGTGCGTGCGTGCGTGTGTGTGTGTGTACCGTACCTGCGCCGTTGCGTCCTTTCTGTTTTGCCGCCTCAGTCATCTCAATACACGCCTCCTGCAACAACACAATTGGTCACTTATTATGGTTTTCTAATGAGTTTTTCCCAAGTTTGCTTGTGAATTATAACCTCCTTATTATGGTAACTTTGATTATCTACATCTCTGCTTTGTCAAATGAACGACGATTTCCGCATATTTGGATAGTTTTTTAAAGATCAATATTACGATTTGCTGAAATGTGAAAAGCATAGGACTGTCTATTAGAGGAACTGAAATAGATTACTCATGCAATTCAAATGCTCGGAAATTTAATTGCATGAAATTATTCGCTCTGATGTTTTTCCTTTTGGCATCACAGTTTCAGCGTCACATTCACCTATGAATGTTAAAGAATACTCAGCTTGATACACTTAACACATCAACTTCCTTCCAGTAAATGATCCTCCCTCAGAGATTCACCCCCCTTCCCCCTCCCCCCTCCCCCCTCCCCAACCCTCTTGGCAGATCCAGGCTTTTAGAAAAGGGGTGGCGGACTTGAGGGATCTTACGGGTTTCATACATTCGATCGATAGCAAACATGCCTAAAACCCTATGAAAATAAGGTATTTTGGTGGAAAAAAGGTGGCAAGTACACTGTGCCCCCTGGATCTGCCTACGCCCCCCTAACCTCCCCTCCCATCCCCTGGATCTGCCCACCAACCCCCGAGCAAACACATCAGAAGTGTCATCCACTGTCAGAGTCCCAATGTCAGTTTTCCAGCAGCATTAAACACTGAGTGGCGCGAGTATTCACCTCACGCAGTAAATGACTGCCCAAGTGACCTTGCCCCCCCCCACCCCCCTCCCCTGCTGGGTGGTGCATGTCTGCGCGTAATAACACTCTGTCATCAAAAGGCTGCCTCATTGTGGTGATCAGCACAGAGTCAATGCTCTAATAACATGGAGAAATCATACACGATTTCATACAGGTTTATAACCTTCATTCTCTTTGCGTTTTTCACAGAGTTTAAATTTAAAGCTGCTTATGATACAGTTTTCACATGCACACAATGCAAAACGTCGCATAGAAATGATCCATGGACATTTGTCTACTCGGTTTTCAATCGTTCGTTCTCTTTGCATTTGTCGTAGATTAAGCGCCTTGCAATACAGTTTCCACTGACGAAGTCTTGTCAGATGTAAAGTGCTAAATAGAACTTGGATGTGATTGGTGAAGAGCTTGTGCCTCCGAGTGCACCTGTATACTGCACGTATGCTGTGTTCTGCCATAGTAGAGGGTAGTATATAGGCTGGACGAAAGTCCATTCACCAACATTTTTCTTCGTAAATCCCCAGCCACCAATACATTTCATTGTCGTTCATAAATGCCCAGGAATTGTAATTGAACAGGTTGCATCACATTTTCATCACATTTCACACACTTAAATATAGGCAATTCACAATTCACGCTCAAGATTTAGGGCAAATCACCAATCACAGCCTTTGTAAAGATCAGATCACCAGTCACCAATGATAGGTTCCATCATATTTCAGGCACTTAAATACAGGCAATTAGATTCAAAATTCACAAACAAGATTTGGAGCAAATCACCAATCACATTTTGCTATATGACCCCCCCATAGTTTGGTCCTCATTATCCATGCCTCTGTGTCGTTACATTGCCAGCTTCCGGACTCTCAGAAATCACAGACAAATCAATGGTGAGGTTAGAATCACGGCGCGAATCTGATCGCAAACGTCGCGGGGAAACTCGAGTCAATTGTGAATAGTTTGTTAGGGGTTGAATTTCGGCCCAATGGAGAAATCGGAGAAATCGGATTGTGGTGCGTGTCAAATAAGTGTTGACATTTGTTGTTGGTTTAAAACTGTGTCACAACAGTAGCAGGAGTTAGGAAGCTACTTTCAAGGTGGCATTGAAGAATGGGGTATATTTTAGCCAAATTGATTGTATTGCATTTTTATGTATAAATTGTACGGATTGGAGTTGCTTTCATACTATTTCAGTATTCAGTATTCAGCTTCATGGACATATATCTGATATCTAATTCTGTGCATTCTTTGCTTGCTTGCAGGGACTATTAGTAAATTATAGGTCTAAAACTATTACTACTATACATTAAAGGTTTAAGATTACTGTTTCGTGTACATGTCATCTCATGTCTAGTTCTGAGCGTTCAAGGTTTAAAATCAATTCTTCAAGTACGTAATATCATTGCATGTCTAATTCTTTCTGTTCAAGGTTTAAAAGGGATGCTTCAAGTTCAAAATATCATGTCTAATTCTGTGCATTCTCTCTTTCCAGGATTTACAACTCCTACTATTTAATCAAGTTCTATTATCAAGTTATGCCAGTTATACTACCATTCATTAGAGGTTTAAGATCACTGCTTCGTGTACATAACATCATCCGATGTCTAACTCTGCGCGTTCTCTCTTGCAGGTGAGAGATGTGGTAATGTGAGTGTGGCTGTGGTAATGTATTCATTATCTCACTCCCCCCATAATGGACCAAGCGTGAGCGGAATCCGCGGCCGGAATATATGAATTCAATAAGCGGACTGTCGTGCCAAATAGAGAAGTGTGATGGCTGTGTGAGTGTGAACCAAATGAGGGCTGCTGGCTGATGGGGGAGGGGGGTGGGGGTGGAGGGGGGCACGTGAGGGGAGGGGGGTGGGTTTGTGTGGGGGCGGTAAACATAGATATATTGGGATTATTGACTTGTGTGTAAGTTTGGATATTAGAGGATTATTTTTCCCACATGTATAGGGTGATATCATTTAGCCTCTGACGGGATTCGAACCCTGGACCACTGTGGATGTACGTATTGACAGCGAGGATTCTTTCTCCAAGTCTATAGGGCGATATCATCACATAGCCTCTGTCGGGACTCGAACCTTGGGCACTACTGCTAGAGCACCTATTCACAGTAGTAGTGGTCCCGGGTTCGAGGCAAAGCATGTGATATCGCCCTATAAACTTGGAGAAAGAATCCTCCAATGTCAATATTGAGAAGTTATTGTAAACCCCCGATATAGATGCTTCAAATCTGACAGTAGGTAGGAAGGGTAAACAACATTGGGAATTGATAAGCTGGGGCTGAGTCGAGACATCGGCGCAAGATTGATGATAAAACATCTCCTAGCGTAGGGTGGTAAAGCCGGTAATACAGCCTGTATCCATTATTCATGGCCGGGTCAAGCTTTATGACCCTGAAAACCTCGTGGCCTTACTTTTCACCTTATGCGCACTGTGGGGGGCAAAGATAATACATCAGCCATCGATAATTCATGGCGCAGTCATCAAAAGTTGAGCGGCAATCGGGGCCGCTGTGATTTACATGGCCGTAAAACGCTCGAGTGTAGAGACGGCAATGGTGATAATTCACCCCCAGTCAGCATCAGCGAAGTGAGTACAGTGGAAACTCCAATTAAGACCACCTCTCTATTGGGACCACCTCTATAATTAGACCACTTTTCAGGGTCCCAAGCCTTCGTAAAGCTACCAAAATGAGCCTCTGTATAGAGACCACCTCTCTATTGAGACCACCGAACACTAGGCCCAAAGGTGGTCCTAATAGAGATGTTCTACTGTATCAAAATGTAGGTCATTGAATTTCAAATCTAAATGCACATTCATGCAAAAGACCAATGCTAAGTTGACATTTCCTACCTAAAAACCCCCATGATCATGTGGATGATGATTGACACTAGCAGGGATTTTCCTGTACTTGTCCCATGAGATGTGATCTTACCACATACAACCATCCGAGGACCCATTCCATGTAAAGGCCCACCCCCTCTACATATGGATGGTACCAAAATCTAGGTGAATGAAATTCCATGTAAAACACGTTCACCACTTATTTTCCACCTAAACCCGCTGTTTTCGCGTCCTATACGCTGCTCTCCCGTGTGATTTTAGGCTCTGAGCGCGTCAATAAATCTCCATCTGCACTAATGCGAGGAATATGAGTAATAAACAGGAACACGCCACGCGGCGAGATGCCACGGCAGGCTCTGGATGGATGTTCCGTGTACATTTGTCAGGCTCTTGATGGTGGGGGGGGGGGGGGGGGGGGCCTTTCAAAGCCGCCATCTAATTGGTTAAATTAACCTCCTTACTTTGGAGATTTAGTCACATTATTGAGATTATCACTTTGTAGAACGTCCTCGTTTAAAGAAATTCTCTTAATGGTGAAGAAGTTGTTTTAATGGTGAAGATGGTTTATTCATAGAGGCAGTCAAAGAATAGATATGGTCCCATTATACAGGTGGTCATAGTATAGAGATTGTCACCATAGAAAGATATGATAAAGAACCTCTTCACTTTAAGAAAGATATATATGAATTGTGAGGATTGTTCAGTTGGAGAGGGGGTCATATTATAGAGAGGGTCACTTTACTTTATAGAAGGGGTCACAGTATAGAGGTAGTTACCTTATAAAGATATGATTAAGACATGAGAAAGAACCTCTTCATTTTATAAAGTTATATGAATTGTGAGGATTGTTCGTTTGGAGAGGTGGTCTCATTATAGAGGTGGTCTCATTATAAGGTGGTCACATTATAGAGGTGGTCTCATTATAGAGGTGGTCTCATCGTAAAATTGCTTCATTCAGACAGGTTTTAATCACAAGCGTTCAGTAGTTCAAATGATAAAGAGTGCAATGTCAAAGAGGACATTATCAATAGCATACTGTTTTCTTTTACGGCTGTATTCTTGATAAGACGAAAAGAATATTTAAGATCGTATATTTAAAGAGGACGCTGAGACTGTTCCACTGTGCACTGCCCGGGGCGCGGTGTAAGTTTCTGACCTGCGTTATTACACAACAAGGCACGTCTGTAGCCGCCAGCAGCAGCTGAGTAATTCTCTGCTGACTCGTTTATGATGATTACAGCTCAGTGCCCCCGTCTCACAGACACGAATGTTTGTTCTCAACATGTTACTGCGCCACTGGAGATTATAAAATAAATTAGCCTTTGTCAAGGCCCAAGAATATCATTTAAAAAGATTATTGAAATTTGTGATCATTGCACTCAGAAACAGCCACAGTCTAAATGTTTCAGCTTAGCAGATGATATTTAAACATCAGCCTAGTAGAGTCAGTCTAAGATGTGCTATTGCATAGACAAAGGAGTTGTATTCTGTATGGGTGTTTTAATGTGAAAGAAACTAAATAGGAATAACTAAATATTATATATCATAGACTAAAAAGAATATGTGGGAAAAAGATTTAGCTTGTTTCAAAACAAATCTGCAGTGATGAGATATTATTTGCCAGTTAACAATAATTGTGATATCACGAGAGATTCGAGACGATCTGACCCGAGCTTAAAGTTCATTGTCTTTTTATGCGGACACCAAATGTTAACTTTGTACAGGCTTTTATACGTGTTTATTCAGGGTTCAAGATCAGCGGTAATATCCGTGCGGCGGCTACTGTCATGTGTCGGCTGAAACCAAAGAGAGGCTCTTCACCACATTCTATAAACCGCCTTTTTATTTCTCACCCTCTTAGAGAAAGTTGAAAATGTATCTATACATGATATATAGATCACTTTTAATTAGTGATCATTTCTTCATTTCTTCAGGCTAGGTATCACAATTATAAAATAAAGGTTCATCTTTGCTATCCAAATATAATTACTTCTATGTTGAGACTTTCACAATCGTATCACGATAACATCCTCGGAACTGATTTATGACGGGTTTTTCCTTGTAGGATGACTTTCATCGTCATCTGTTTTAATTGTACATGATGTACGTTAAAACATTTGTAATGTTTTTCTATCACTGGCATAGATGTGAACCTTTTTAGATTTTCAGTATTCTTAAGATTTTTCAGGTATCAATTTTCATTAAGTATGATATGGTTATCTAGATTTCTTTACTAATTGATGAATAGTTGTTTATTTCTTAGGAATTGTTGCATTTGACCTGACTTTCTCAGCACAAAGTAGTTTAAAATGATGTTATGAGGTTGCATGACATGAAAATAGCTAAAAAGCCTCTAAATATTGATAGAAAATGCTGATTCTTGCATATTAATGTCCACTGATTCTACATTTTTGAACATCTGTGCCACTAAGATTTTTTATAAAGATTTGTTGTGCATCATCTTAAGATTTTTAAAGACGCTCATTAAGATCTCTGAGTGTGTCAGGTTTGCAACTTTGCACTGGGAATATCTATATGAGACAGGAAAAGCATGCAAAAAACGGTCGCTCTGCAGGTCTGGGCTCTTATGCGAATGTATCATCATAAACCGTCAGTAGCATGACACTTTGAGATGAAGAGGCAATGATTTCCATCAAGGGGAATGTTTTAGATATAAATGCTCCATTTTTCTGCTCGTTATGTCGGTGATGAAGCCATATTGGTTGTGTCTGTGTCGCTGTGACAGTCTAAAGGTCAGACAGGGGGGGACGGTCTCGCGCTAAAACTCGCGCTAAAACCTCTCTATTGAGACCATGCATAATCACAAGTTGTCTCAATAGAGAGGTGTTCACTTTATGACCAATTCACCAATTCACGGTAAAACCTCTCTATTGCGAGTGATTACGAGTTGTCTCAATAGAGAGGTGGTCAGTTTATGACAGTTCGTATTGTCTTTACATGAAGATTTGTAGACCAATTCACGGTAAAACCTCTCTATTGTGAGTGATTACGAGTTGTCTCAATAGAGAGATAGTCGCCTTATAAAGGTTCGTAGGCCTATTGTCTTTTTATGAAGACTCGGAGTGGTCAAAAATTTATCCTATTACAGAGGTGGTCTCAGTAGAGAGTTGTAGCGTATGAGACAAATTGCAGGCAGCCATATATGCCATATAAGCCATATATATGAGATGGCCGGCGTAATGTTGTAAACCAGCTTATGCCCCGCAAATGAAGCAATTACTCACGGAAATATGCAAAATATCCGCCTGCTCCGCTCATGGAGAATAGAAAGACGGACTGTAATCCTTGCGATGAGTACGGCGATATGCCGCTGTAATGAGCATCGGGGACTTCTCCATACACACCACGTTTAGCCACATAATGAGAACAAAATCAACCTCGTAAAAAGACGACTTCTGTTTAGAACTTGCCCACGTTGGTCTTAATGGAGAGGTTCTACTGTATAATAGAACTTATTGTCTATTAGACCATATTGGTGAGCATGGGGGGAGACACTTCTCTATAGAGACCACCTGTCTAGTGAGATCACCTCTATGATTGGACAAGGTCTAGCAGTTCCAGGCTTTGAAATACATAAAGAGGACAAAATCAACCTCGTAAAAAGACAACATCCATTAAGGACACTTGGGACCTGTGCAATGGAATCTATTAGACCATATTGGCGACTTGTCTTAAGTGGTGTCAATATAAAGGTGGTCTCTGTTGAAACTCATGTGAAGGTTTGAGATAGGAATGTTCTTATCATAGAGGTGGTCATTTATAGAGGTGTGTTAATGGATGTACATGACACTGCCATATGTGCTGAAGCGTCTCTGCTTCGGCTGGTTATTTATCATGAGATATGTTCGAGTCGTCGCGTGTATTGCATCCCGAGCCTTTGAAGCTACAACGCGGGAATGATGAGGACATGAGGTGCACACTATTACATGCGATTTACGAGGCTGTAATCTCCCACAGAGTGGACGGAAATGTCCACAATGCTTTTGTCCTGATGGAGGAAAAAGCCCATAACATCATCGTAGATCGTACCAAATGTGGTCACAGAATGGGGCTTGGTCATACACGTTACAGAAGCGAAATCATTACAGATGGCGTATTACAGAGGTTGTTCCATTTGGACAGATCTTTATTCAGTTCGAGCTGAAACCTGAAGGGACTGGATTGGAAAAAGTGAGGTGTGAGCAATGCAAAATTCTAATCAATTGGAGGAACTAATTGTTTTTATATACAGGTTTTGTCTTTATGGAGGTTTGTGTTTTTAGAGGTTTGGGACATTGACCATATTTTAAAGGTTGTCTTGCTATGAAGGTTCCTGTTTTTAGAGGTTTGGGACAGTGATCTCATTTTAGAGGTGGTCTCATTATAGAGATTCTTTTCAGTTACAACCCTACAAGCTCGTTCGCCTATAGAATGCTGCGTGCAAAACAAGACGCTTCCATCACATCTAAGCTTCGTACACCAACAATAAAACTCCTTCACAGTCTCATCACTTGCTCTCATGCTATGCCTGCTTCACAATAACGTGCAAATTTCATGTTTTTTTAAAGCTGTGCGTATGAAACCAATACTTGTGTGCACTGTGAGTCCATGATGTGAGCTGTGGAGTTATGTGGTCGGGGTGAACAGCTGGAGATTAGTCTCGCCACCAGGCGCGGTAATTAAACTGTCAGCAAGACGGGACGCAATGACCACCTCTCTAGTAAGACCATTTCTATCAAAAAGATCACAAACCTTTGTAAAGAGATGTAAATGTAAATGTGGTGGTTTATAGTCCTGATCCCAGTCTGGCTCTCATGACTTTGCAATTTACACCAGGTCATTGGCACACATAGTGATCATCAATTGATCAGTTCTCGCATACTTGCATCGAGACAACTGTGAACCAATATGAAGAAACCCCCTCTCTATTGATACCACCTCTATAATAAAAACATTTCCCATTCATGGTAGTGTTGAATGTGTAGATAGGCAAAACTAACACTACATTGATGTGTGGATGACTTCTTGTCCTTTTGTCTTTACAAACAACTGATATTGTAACAACTCACAATTAGACCTGTTTGCCTCAAACTTGAAGGTCACATAGATGAAAATTTCAAGTTATTCGAAATTTCAGATCATCAAAATCCCTCAGCATGAAACAAAACAATGATTTGCTCGATTTTTCCATGAATTCTCCCTCTCGAGTCTGACACAAGCTGCATGTAACCGTTCCATCATAACGCCCCCGCGGACCGCCACAAATTACCTGACACGCTTTACACGACCCTCACTGTACAACACTGGGCGGTCTGCAGAAACCAACAATCAATCTACAGGCGGAGTGCTCAGAGAGCAACAACCTCGCTAATAGGACTCAGGTGGTCATATACACAGGGGTCTCTGTATGGAGGTTTGCAGTGGTCTGTTTAAAGAGGTTTTGCACACTGTGAAATGTCCCCATCATAGAGGTGGTCTCAATAGAGAGGTGATCTATTTATGAAAGTTCACAGTGATCTATTTAAAGAGGTTTTGCACCTGAGAAATGTCCCCATTACAGAGGTTGTCCCATTATAGAGGTTTTCCCGTTATAGAGGTGGTCTCATTATAGAGGTGGTCTCACTAGAGGCTGAGTCACACTCCCGGCTCACACATTTCACCGCTTTTGGTTCCCTTTTGAATGTATTCCATTAACCCTTTAACCTGTTTTCACCATTCTTTTTATCCATCACTGAGTTCTGGTTAATCATACGTGTTGGTAACTTGGGCTTATATTTGGCTTTCGTCTAGAATTACGAATGTGCTTGCAATATTAAGATTGATATGGCTATTGCCGGGCTGACTTGCAATCTTTGCACGTTTTCTCCAGCCTTTGAACCATCACTGACAGCTGTCATCCCATCTCACCACCCACACACCACTTTGGGCCTTTAGGATTGCTGCGCGAATTGCGTACAAAGGATCTCATCAATTAGTCCCTGCCCAACCATTTGGTTAACATGGTCTCATTGTAGAGGTGGTCTTTTTGTAGAGGTAGTGTAATTCTAGAAGTGGTCTCATTATATAGAAGTGGTCCCTTAACAGAGACGTTTTTATTATATAAAGGTGGTCTTTTTAGAGATGGTCTATGCATAGATATGGTCTTTTTATAGATATGGTCTGATTATAGAGGTGGTCTCATTATAATGGTGGTATCATTATAGAGGTGGTCTCTTAATAGAGATGATGTCATGATAAAATTGGTCTCATTTTAAGGAGACTTTCTGGAGATAAAAGAATTTGGAGATAAAAAAAATTCAAGATGTTCTTGTTTTTATTTTAGTATAAAAGTATATTCATTTCCCTTTTTAAAGATGTCACTTTAGGAGTTTCGGGAATAGAATTTGGTTTATGGACCATACAAAAGATCATACAAAAGACAATAAAAAATTCAGTCAATGTTAATTTTTCCCGTACCAATATTGTATACATGATCTTTTGTATGGTCCATAAACCAAATTCTATTCCCGAAACCCCTAAAGTGCTATACATTTATAAAAAGGGAAATGAATGTACATTTATACTAAAATAAAAAACAAGCACATTTTGAGAAATCTCCAGAAAGTCTCGTTAAAGTTGGTCTCATTACAGAGGTTGTCTTGTTCTAAAGTCGGTCTCAATCTCCAGTCCGTTATCAGCGTCTACCAGACAGATGAGCTGCTCGGTCTGCACCGATTTGTTACTCGCCAGACACAGAGGCTTTAAACAGATAAAAATAAGTCCTGTTCTTTTTTTAAGACATTTCATTTTTTTCTTATGTCATTTTTTATGAAGGTTTGCAAATGCTGCGCATCTATAGGTGAGGGTGTCATTGAAATGTTGTATTTTGCAGTTTAAAACGTCTCTAACAAGGTCTGAAAACTGAATGTCTTAATGTGTCAATGCACCCCAGTGACTGCAGCCAATCAGAGCAGCTCATTTGCATAATTGTGGCTGAAAAGGAACACTTGTATTTAATCCCTAAAAGATCAATAGTTGATTATGTTTAAACACTGCTATTGCTTTAAATGTTGAGGTTTAATACACAACAAACTGACAGCCTAACCTTTGGTTGGTTGTGCCCATGTTACCCCCTGTACCACTGACATGTTACCCCGTGTGTGGGTCAAGTGGGTCGTGTAAAGTGGCGGCTGCGATACCGACCCAATCTACATCAAAGTGACGCGCGTAATGCGGAGTGTCAATACCACGCAGCCAATCAGGGGGCTGCTAGCCGGAGACGACGCAGTCTCCGACCGTTAGTGGCAGATGATAAAGACTGCTTCGCCGATGGAACTTACTAATGTACGAATTGTAAAATAACTTTTTTTTGCTTGAAGAAGCATCGATGACACGAAAATTTGTGATTTAAATAAACTGTCGTACCTTTTTAACTTTATAATTTGTTCTATTTTAGTAATGTACGAATTGCGTAATTGGGCATAACACGCCTCAGGGAGTTGAGAATGCATTAAAAAGTTTCTATAGTAAGCAATCAATTAAGACCACCTCTCTATTGAGACCACCTGTATAATAAGACCATTTCTTGGGACCTTCTTAAACAGGCTGATGTGCAGAGACCAACTCTGTTTTGAGATCACTTGATAGCAGTCTAACGAGACCATTTGTGAAGGTATCAAACCTTTTTAACAAGATCATTGCGAACCTAAGTAAGTAAAGTGACCACCTCCAGTACCTGTCCTATCGTCCGAGATGGGTATCTGCGTTGTCAGCACGGGTAAACATTTTGAGTTACTTGACGAATATTCTCAGTCACCCAAACATCAGTTTCAAATGAATTGACATGGAGTTTGTTGATGTGGACAGGTAAATCTTCATTAAGACGGGTATATGTCTCAGGATACCCATCCTATGGACAAGTAGGATTTTACTCCTGTTCATGATCCCGAACCTCTGTTGTGAAAGTACTCGAAGTCTCTCTCCAAGGGGCCCTCTATATAGAGAGGTATGCGCTATAGCATGTTGTTGACCCGGTGGAACGATCATCGACTGTGTGATTTGTGTGAACGCAGCAGCCAATTTGTGCGATCGTTACACTCCCTCCCAGCACGACCAAGGCTAATGATACCGGTGGCATTTCAAACATGAACCCTTTACGGTGGCATTTCCAACCTCACGTCTGCTAGTGCAGCACAGAATAGAGGCTAAAACAAGCGCAAATTTACTAATGTGTACCATTCATCGTGGTATATTTAAGGCTTATTCTTCATTGAATTCACAGATTTATTTGATAGATTTCAAAACAGTGGCAGTTCTTCTTACCTGCTTTAATGTCTAGTGTCCAAAATGTATTCTAAAATACATAAAGTTATACAAGTTTCGACAATGAAATGTCCTCCTCAGAATCCAAATTATTTGCAAACTATTTGACATGTAGAATTCACAGATATTGAAGCAATGCATTTAAGGGTGCTCTGTGAAAGAGATTCCCAATGATGGTGAATGATTCACCCAAATGTATGACATATCCAGGGTATTTGCATGATTATTGCAGTGTATAAATGTGTGTTGTTTGATTAAGTACTATAGCTAATATTCATATGTATATACTGACTTATTTGTTCATTGATTAATGGTTTTTGGCACAAGAAAAAGAAACGTTGATGTAGAAACATTAGATAAGTGAAAAAGAATGAGTTGAACAGTTATTTAGTGAATATATACAGATATATCAGACTATACAGAATATATACAGACACAGACGTATCACTACAAAGACAAATCGCGGCTCCCCCCCTCAGCTGTCACTCAGGACTCAATGAGGCGGAACGAGCGCTCACTCGAGCGTGGACTCATTGAGCGTGACAAAGATCACAAGTGGCTACAATAACATTGACACAACACACAATGGTCTCCCTTACAGCGCGCTTTGCTCGATTACCCGTCCGTCAACAATATTCCATTAGCGGCCGCGATATTACGTCGCCGTATTGACACCGCTGCTGGGAACGTCGCGCGTCGTTAGTCCCTCTGTGGCACGCCGCGCTTAATTACGGATTATCTGCAGATTATCCATGGATAATCCCGTGTTAATCCCCCACGGCGATGTTTATATTGCCCTCTGGGATTGATTTGCGATCTGTGATGTGGCGTGTTGGTTTAGCATTATGCTGCGTTGAGCGGGGTTGTTGTTGTCTTTGTAAAGCTTGTCATAGGAGAGAACGATCATTGTCTGAGTGCAGGGGAACTGCCAGTTGAGACCACCTTTGTAATAAGACAATTTCTTACGGTTTTGAAGATATACTCATACGAGTTATTTTTTGTATAAATACATTCACTAATTTTGAGTTACATTCATTTGAAACTTACTGTCATGTGCTGCCATCTGGTGACAGAAAGAGTAGTCTCAGAAGATGGACATTGAAAAATATTGAGACAACCTTCTCAGAGAGACCACCTCTTTATTGAGACCACTTGATGACAGTGGAGAGAGTTTGATGGATAGGTCAGTTTGAATATTAGTAACCGTTTTCGTCATATTGATGAAATATCTGCACATGATTCATCCCATGATAAAAGTATTCTGATATCAAAAACAGATCTTTAAAACAGCATAGAGGTTTGGGAAATGGTCTTATCATAGAGTTGGTCCTAATTCAAGGTTTTAGTGTGTGCAGTATTTTATGTATGATTTTCTCAGCTGTCTTTGTTTTCAATCTGGCAGATTGCGCTTCCTCTGTAAATGCCTCCTAATGGTCTGAGTGTAGCCTCATGGGACGCGTCTCTTATCAACAAAAAAGTGTTTTAGTAGCAAATTATCGAGAAAGCGCGTACTCTGTCCTAATAAACTGTGGCCTTTTATACCCAGAGGCATTTCTCAACTGAAACTACGAGCAGGTTCCATTTGGTAATGAGTATAAAACAAAACAATACGATATGTTAGCTTTTTATGAGAGCTTTGTACTCTAACCGTCCATTCTTCTCTGTCACTCTAACTGGCCTGATTACAACAACTGAAAGCTTGTCATGTATATGTTTCTCCAAACAACAGCCATTACGTATTTAAACCATTGTCTAGTGTGCAGTAACAAGCCTCGGATTCAAATTCTACAACGTGCGTGTAAAAACAAAGCCGTGCACGAAAAAGCAGTGATATTCTAGCAGCTGTAAATGTGTAAATGTTCTTTGTTATGGTCACAATTCACAGTTTGCCGTTTCCTAGCAACTTTACATCTACACCAGGTCATTGGCATCCTTGTCACTATATGTTTCTCAACTCCCTGGGGAGCATACAGCACATCTCTACCGTAACGCAGACGTGCTAATCACTCACATTAGCGTTCACTCGCCTGACCTGTACCTATTTAACGTGTAGGTACCACGGAGCAGTGTGCAACCTGTTTAAGGTAGGTTTGCTCAACACCCATCACCAGACCGGGAATGGAATCCACGACCTTCTGGTCACGAGTCCAACTTACTATCCACTCGGCCACTGAAGCTGACCTATTTACTTCTGTTTGAAGCAGTCGCTTTGACTCTTCACAGTCAAGATTGCATTGTGGGTAATCATAATCAGGTTATGCTCCCGGCTTTGTGTCTTTGTCGTCGCATGACGAGACAGAACATTCTCGCAGTAATATGAACCGACAGTCCATTCTCAGATTGCCATTGCCTCAAGGCGGGAAAGATGCCACTACTGGGGTCTAACTGCTGTCCTCGCCATATGATATCCTCCCACACCGATAATAAATAATAATAAAAATTTGTAGAGCGCATTATTCAAGACAATTGTTCTAATGCGCTTAAACATAATAGTTAGTAAAACAATGTGATTCAAGATACAGACATTTTTGGGTCCACTAGTAACTGCCATACGATATCCTCCACTCCTACACAATGTGATGGAGTTTCATTGTTTGTAACATTACGAGTGACAAGAAACAATCAAATAACGTCATATTTAGACCAACTTGCCATACCAAAAGGGTGGGCAGTATGACTGATGTACATAACCTGTCTATAGTCATATTGCAATCATTCATCATGGAATGTATGGTACATGCTATATATTTGGTTTTCAATAATTCATGTTGATGAATTGCATATATACATCAGTCACCCATGCATGCTGTTGCTAATGAACACAAGGGTTTTAAAGGTTATGACACGCCAGAATATTCGAGACTGTATATTTATTTAATAACAGTGGGATTCCTAGGGTTTGTAAAAGACCTTATATCTATCAGAGCTAGAGGCTGTCACAATTCTACTTGCTCTTCATAATATATGGTTGGCAACTTAACATGAGTGTTTTTTGTAATGATAACGTCTTTTGAAAGACTAACTGGGTGTGTTACCTCCCTGTACTATGAGGATGAACTAGATGCTAAAATATCAGCTTCAAACACTCACCACTGATATTTACCCATATTATATATATCACATGCCGTCGCCGCTGCTGCTATATTGGGGCTGTGTGTTTTGGGGTGATCTATAACCGTCTATACACCTTCCTGACAGCCCGTGTCAGGCGTATTGCCTATCATATGGAATTCAATTCTATCCTTGCAAAACACCCTTCAGCCGTATATTTTCCTGATACTCATATGATCATATTGTAAATGTGAATGTAAATGTGGTGGTCTTGCTCTCACGACTTTACAATTTACACCACGTCATTGGCCCATTTGTTGATCTTCAATTGATCATTTCTCATATTCTTACTCATATTGCTTAATATCTTTACACTAAACCATTGGTATTTAGCACATGTATCTTTCCAGTTTTGACTTTCCTTCAACCACTCCCTGTAATGCTCATATACAAATCCAAAAGCTCTTTATTACCTGAGCCGATTGCGCTCCATTCCCCATATACCCAGAGTTGCCTGGGTGGAGAGCAATATCAAAGCTCTCACCGCCGCTAATATCATATATTGCTCAGGTTACGAGAAAATGGATACAAATATCAATTATCCGCGGTCTGCAGAAGCGCGAAACCTCGTCTCACGCTCGGGCGAGAAGCGTGGATTCGGCACGGACAGAATCAATTATACGATGCGTGCCGCTTAGAAGTGGCCGATGGAATCATTCGCTTTCTGCTTTGGTAATGCGGCTGGAAAATGGCTATTATACAACGCCGCCAAAAAACTCCTAATGATATTCATATCACTGGCGCAGTATTGTGCGGTGTGGAAAACTTCCGACAGAGATAGCGCGAGGATTTGTGTGGGCTTTTGGCAGAGTTTTGAAGAGCTGCAGGAAATTTAGTTTCGCGTGGGTATACAAATGATGACTGTATCAAATTCAGGCGTTTTTGTCACTTATATTCTGATTCTGGGCCTGAGTCTTAGCTGTTTAAGTCATTAAGTTGTCTCTGTAAGTTCATAGGTCTCTTTATAGAGGTTCATGCTGGTGTTTTTATGAAAAAACTCAAAAGATGGACTTATTATAAAGGTGGTCTCAATACCATGTAGAGAGATAGTCTTGACAGAAGGTTCTAATATCACACAAGTTTCTTTGAGCCAAAGGCCACAGGTTTAGTACAGCTTTTGCCCCAAAAGGCCCATTTAACATGAGTGAAACATAGAAAACCATGCCCATATTTCCCTTACATTTGTACACAGACTAACCACGTCCGGGAGAAATAGACGACAACCAATCGCAGGCAGGTGAAGCAAACCTATGCAGCGGAACCTTTCACCCTCAAGTGGTCTCATTACAGAGGTGGTCTGCTTATAGAGGTTTACGGTGGTCTCTTTTTGAAGGTTTGTGATGGCAACCAATGGTCTCTCTTATAGAGGTGGTGTTTATATAGAGGTGGTGTGAATTGGAGGCTGCACTGTATAAGTGGCCACCAGGTGCAAAAGTCAGAAGCGCCGTTCTCTAAAGTGGAAAGTGGCGTCTAGACATCATCAATTTGCCCATTACAATTGAATTGGGGGCAAAAATATGATCGTAATTCAAATGAAAGGTTTGCGCTGACTTTTGGAATTGAAGGAACGGATAAGAAAAAAGTCTGTTTAATTCACCCACAACTCATCACTTGTATTTGATGAGACTGGATGGTTTTGAATGGAAGGAAAGAAAGCTGATGAAAGCAAAAAGGTCGCGAGATGTTAAAGGAAGAAGAGACGAGGGGAAAATGAAGCGACCTACTTTTAATATGTACATGAAAAATTGAAGAACAGCGGGGCGTCCCTTTATCATGGCAAAGGGGGTATGAACATCCGGGGGCTCTAACTGCACTTAAGGGGATGGGTGGGGAATCGTTGGTATTTTGGGGTGGGACTCTGAAATTTACAAACAATTTTAGGCGATGGGAGCGTGGGGTGGGGGCTGAAAATATTCCGATTATGGTTTCATTTTTCCGTTCTCCCATCGGCCATAGTAAATAGTAGCCCCAAACTGGGCCTGTTGCGCAGAATGTCAATAGACGCCCCCGGTCATTGCTCTGATTGGACGCATGAGTCAATGTTTTCTCTCCCGGTCCCCGCATGGGGTGAAACTGACAAGGCGACACGGGCGTTTTTGTAAAAGTGATGCTGTAGAAACTCATACAGAGAACAGTTAAATCACTCTTGAGTATCAGAGGTCAAATTGACCTCTGAAATGTTTCACCAGAGATTGAATTGTCATGATTAATTAATTTATGTGACCTGATTCTTAATTCAACCTTATGGATATATGTACTTCTATTTGTGTTTTATAAGCATAGAAAAGTGCAAACTGACAGTCTGCAAATCTTTAGCAATGCTTGGATTGATCACTTGACCTAATTCACAGCCTGAGATTAACAGCCTGTGATTGGTCAGAATTTTAGATGAGAATAGTTATGCATCAGAGGTCTCTTCAGGACATCTGATACTCAGAGTGAGGTAAATGGTCGAGATTACCAATATTCAAGATAGCCAACAGATATACATGTATGTTTTCAATGTGGATTGATGGGAAATTGAACTAACATTCAGATAACAGAATTTGTGATAAACAATATTGCTATGATAAGGCTCTACTGTATACTTGAAAATTCTTATCTATAGACATAAGACACCCTCATATTTCCTCATATAGACATCATGTTGACAATAATGTCCCGAGAACATTCGGACCCCGTGTGATCTCTTCTCTCTATTGCCAACGGCAACGACTCATGTTTACACACGCCGCAAAAAGTCACGAGCCTCGTCTCTAGGCTCAAAAGCCAGCCTCTATCACAAAACCGAGGCTCAATCAGATCTTTGGAATGACGTCTGAGCGCTCACGGGAAGGGTTGTGTTTTTGTTTATACTTGCATTTGCATTTTTCGGTTATCAGAATAATAATGCTTTTGAACGTTCGTATAATGTCAGTATTGGATCTAGTGGAGGTTGAGAGATTTAAACACACACCCTCATAATTTACATCTGAGAGCACACAGAATGGCAGAATATTCTGAGTACGGTGCTCGTTTTGGTGTGTGTTTTGAGTGTTCATTTACGTTTGCATTTTTTTGGTTATCAGAATAATAATGCATTTGAGTTGTACTCAATCTAAAGAATGGGGGACTTAAGGGGATAAACTCCTCGCTTGACCTGAGCGATCCCCCTTAATCTATAGCAGATACAAATATCCATTCATGACTATGACTTATTCTACTGCTATGCATTCTTCTGTCTATCATAGTTACTTTTATTTCTCATATCCGGCACAGTTGAACCTATCATGATCCCGGCCCAGTTTTCAACCTATCCTATCCTATTGCCGGCCCTTTTTATAGAGTATAAACAACATCATCCCCAAATAAATGAGACCATAAACGTCCATGAGCAAACTGCGTTACAAAACGGTAATCCCCCCCTTGGGCTGATTCCATTTTGTACCTGGAGGAAAAATGTGCGCTGCCCACTGAGAGAGGCCCCGTAAATCACTGTAATAGTGCGCTGTGCACCTCATATCGTCGTTGTAGCTTCAAAGGCTCGGGATGCAATACACGTGACGGCTCAAACATATCTCATGATAAATCCTAAGCCGAAGCAGAGACGCGTCAAGTCAGAATACATGGCGGACACCCATTACCACACTTCTATAAATGACCACCTCTATGATAAGACCAGTCCTGCTTCAAACGTTCACATGAGCCTCTACAGAGACCACCTCTATATTGAGACCACTTAAGACAAGTCGCCAATATGGTCTAATAGATTCTAAGTTCCCTTGCAAAGGTCCCAAGAAGTGTCCTTAATAGAGGTTGTCTTTTTACGAGGTTTATTTTGTCCTCTTTATGCATTTTAAAGCATGGAACTGCTCGTAAATCGTGTGTAATAGCTGTGTGCACCTCATATCCTCATGATTCCCGCGCTGTTGCTTCAAAGGCTGCGGAATGCAATACATGCAGCTCGTTTGATAAATCGCCGCGCGAAAACGCATCACATCCGTGTACACGGCAATATTCAGTTACAGCGGAACCGACCTACTGAGACTGACCTTGGAACTTTACTCAAATGGTCTCAATAAACAGATGGTTTCTTTATAGAGGTTGAAGGCAGTCTTTTTATGAAGGTGAGAATCGGTCCCATTATAGAGGTGGTCACTGTACAGAGGCGGGCTTGTTGCGGGTTACGTCCGTGTATTGACGTCACATTCAGAGCACGCATAGGACTTTCTCCTTGTTAGAGCCGCACAGCCAAATGAGAGGCGAGATTTATCTTGTTTGCCAAACCTGTCCTTATCACAGGCCGAAGGCTCGTGCATCAAAAACACAGAACAACCGCTGTCAAAACATTGAAGACTCTGCCTTAAGTGGTCTGGATAGGGAGGGAGGTGATCTGTTTATGGAGGGTCATACTGGTCTCATAGTGGAGTATAGGGAACTCAAGCAGTAGTCGTATCATCGAGGTGGTCTGTGTATAGAGGTGGCCATCATTGGCGGTTTTACAGTAAGACCTGGCCTGGATGGGTCTGATGGTTTAGGTGCCTGATTTGATTGCTGAAGATTTGGCGGTAGGGATTTTAAACTTGCACTTTTTGTGGTTGTTTTTGTAGGTTTTGATCTTCGTTTGCAAATCATTTATTGCAAACTGTATCTGATCACAACCGTGTATAATTTTATTTTCATTGTGTTTGATTTTTGACATTATCACAGATGGTCTCTGTAACCACAACAATGAGACTATATGTAAAAACGTCCAAGCCTGCGCTAGTTTCTGTCCATAATGAAACTAAGCCTGGTTTTTTTACGTGTTTCTCGCGTCTGATTTCACCGCGAGCTCATTTGCCGACATGACGCGATGAACTCGAAAAAAGTCAGCGATGATGCAGTTGTATAATAAGCAGCCTAAGACGCGATTCTAGTACATTAAACCCTGTATTAGGACCACCTCTGTAAAGCGACCATCTCTGTAATAAGACCATTCCTGAACTGCCTAATGCGAGGTGTGCAGAGAGATTTTAGTCCTGTAGAACTTGTATTAAGACTACCTCTGTAAAGTGACCACTTGCACAGTAAGACCATTTCTCATGGTCCTGAAGCTTCATTTAGAGACGTACAATTGTGTAGATTCATCCCTCCAGGTGTTGTAATTATAACATTTATCTAAACTCTCTTTACACTGGATAAAAATATAGTAAAACGACTAATTGAGACCACCTCTATAATAAGACCACGCTTCATGGCCCCAAGCCTTATAAAGGTACCAGACAGAATGAACATCCATGTAGAGATCACCTCTCTATTGAGACCACCAAAACACTGGTCATCATTTCCTAAAAATTAGATCTATTGCAGTAGAACCTCCAACTATCTTTCTATTGAGACCACCTCTATAATAAGACCACTTTCACCGTCCCAAACCTTAATAAAGCTACCAAAATGAACCTCTCTATAGAGAACACCTCTCTATTGAGACCACCTAACACTGGACCCAAAGTGGTCCTAATGGAGAAGCACTAGTGTATAGAGTCGATAAATAGACCACCTGTATTTGAAACCACTTGGGGTGGTCTCAATAGAGAGTTTCCACTGTCCAATAAACACCCTGCGTGGGTGTGAACAGACCGTCTGATGAAAGGCGCGTGTAATGACGCGTTAAAGAAAGCAGCTTAAAGTCCCTCCGCTCTATACATGAGTGTTGTGTTTGCACGCTCTAGTGAGCGAAGCGATCAAGTGGAAGCAAATGTCCTGCATTGTTGTTGGCTTATGGCTGCCAAATTCTGATTGTTTCTAGCTCAGCGCGAATATCATGAACAGTGTTATGAATAACACAAGATTTTGAAAAATGAGCAAGATATTTGTTTGGAACTTGTCCCATTCATCTGTCATGACTTTGCTTCAATGATACAAGGATGAATTTTTATGAACTTCTAAAAGGCTTCAAAAGCCAAGGTCTATCAGAGGTCTGTTTACAGTTTTTGTAGTTTCATGTCATGACCGCTTCCATCTAGCACTCTCCATATCAAACTAGAGATTACAGCAGAAACCACTTATCCAGGTTAAAGCCAGAAGATGAGTTGCTCATGTTTTCAACCCATGTCGTAATACAGTCAAACATCTCTATAAAGGCAACCTGAAGTACTGGCTTAGGGTAGTCTCTATAGAGAGGTGGAATCATTAAGCAGGTTCATATTGGTGTCTCCGTAAAGACTTGAGCGTTTGAAAAGTGGTCTTACGATAGAGGTGGTCTCTGATAGACACAGCCTGATGAACATTTGAACCTCCAAAAAGAAACCACCTCTCGTTGGAGACCACTTGCACATCTCAACAGCTGTATGACACTGTATGTCTGATAGAGCATATTATGCGTAGGCTCAGAAATCTGCCAGTGCGTATGTTGGTCTGTGTGCTTGGGTGTGGTGTGCACATGCACGTGTGCGCGTGTGTGTGCACATGTGTGTGTGCGTGTGTGCGTGTACTGACCTCTGGCGTGTGCGTGCACATGTGTGCTTTCGTGCGTGTATGCGTGTGTGTGCGTGCGCGTGTGTGTGCGCGCGTGTGTGTGTGTGTGCGTGTACTCACCTCCCGCACCCCGAGCGGGTTGGTGGCGGCGGCCGTGGCCCGAGAGAACGTGTTGGTCGTCACGGTGACGGCGGGCGCCGGCGCAGCAGACGACAGCGCCGCCATGCGCTTGCGGGCGCGCTCCGACGCTCGCAGCTTCTTCATCCTGAAAATGTGGAAATGCCAGTTTTTATGGTGTTCTTTCAGTCTCCAAGCGACTTTGATATCAACAAGAATTCAAAGCTACCGATTAGAGGAACCTAAAAACTCGCATTTTAGCGGCCTGAGAAAGTTCTTGTGACAGGAACGAAAGTTCTCGCCAAAATGTGAGTTTTTAGGTTCCTATGCTTTGAATTCTTGTTTGTATCATGAGTGAAGGAAGCCAGGATGCTAGAAGTTTACATTCTGTGGCTTTAATATCATTTAACCAGAATATCGGATGTTCTGCATGTTCTTGTTCTTTTGCAACTCCCTGTGGAGTATACAGTGGATGCTGATTGTCTGACTTCATCTAAATGTGACTACTAGATTTACATTCTTAGAGAGATGTAAGCTTTTATTCATTTTCTAAGTGGTCAACTAATATGACCAAAGTGGATGTGACCAAATCTGCCCATACCTGGCATAGAGCACCCCGAAGATGCGGTTGTAGAGGAAGACTATGGTAAAAAAAACACCTCTACACTACACACAAGTTACCATACAAATGATACTAAAAACAACCAAATCTTCCTCTACCTGGCGTAGAGCACACACTCATCCAATATACAGTAGAACCTCCACTTAAGACCACCTCTATAGTAGGACCACCTCTATAGTAGGACCACTTTTCTTGGTCCCAATCCTTCAAAAGACTCCAATGGGAATTTCCATATAAAGACCACCTCTCCATAGAGACCACTTTAAGTCACTCCCACAAGTGGTCTTAATAGAGAGGTTCTACTGTACACAAAGTTAACCTACGTACCTGGCCACCCCGAAGATGCGAATGTAGAGGAACACTGTGTTTTGATAGCTGGCGTAGAGCACACACTCATCGAATACACACAAAGTTCCCTGTACCTAGCATACATGACCCACAAAGTTAATACAACACAAAACATCTGCCCATACCTGGCATAGAGCACCCCGAAGATGCGAATGTAGAGAAAGACGGTGCCGAGGAAGGGGATGTAGAAGGAGCCCATAGCGGAGTAGACCACGTAGCTGGGCGTCTGGAACAGCATGCACTGGTACACGTTGGTCGCGTTGTCGTACGTGAACGACTCGCTCAGGTCCGTCCAGCCGAGAAGCGGGGGGATGCAGATCGCGATCGAGAACACCCACACGATGCCTGCAGAGAGAGAGAGAGGTTAGAACGCACACACGATGCCTGAAGAAATGTTGATAAATGTGCTTATTTACAGTCGCAAGTCACTCTTTATCTTGCTCTAGCACGAAGCCTGCAGCAAGAGGGAGGGTTAGAAGTACTTAGAACACTTGTCACATAATCTTTCCCAACTCCCTGGTGAGCATACATCGTATGCATCACTCACATTTGCGTTCACTCACCTGACCTGTACCTATTTAACTTTAAAGTGTAGGTGCCACGGAGCAGTGTACAACTGTTTATATTAGAGATGAGTTTGCTTAACACATAAGACCCGACCGGGAATCGAACCCAGGACAGGATTTCAGTACAACAGCTGGTAAAAACAAGTGTAGGTTTGACTTTTTAAGACATGAGAGAGCTTGCTGCAGCTCAAGTCTTAAACCCAGCAAAATGAAAATTGATTGATTGAGAATTTTAAAGCCATGGCTTGGAAGTAAGCCTCAAAGGCTTTAAGCCACAATGCAAATACACAGACAAAGAAGATCGCTTCATTGATGCACCTTCAGCATTTAAAATGAACTATATAGTTGTGAAGACAAAGAATAATTCACCTATGTATATAGCTGCCTGTTTGGCCAATTGTCTATTGCTGAACAAAGGCAAGTGAACAAGTGAAAGGATATAGTAAATTTGATAGAGGTTAAACGAAACTACGTTGGCAGAAATCAAATTCACGTCAATGTTACGTCACTACACCAGATTTGTCACTTAGGTTAAAGGCTCCGTGATGGAAGCCGCAACGTCAGTGTTTGTTGAATTAGTGAGTGGTAGCGTAGTTTAGTTTAACCTCAATGGATATTCCCACTACTAATAATCATCTTCATAAAGATATAGTAAACTTTGATAAACACAAGGACAGAAAGAAGACCTGATTACCAATGTATATGGTGGCCTGTCTGGCCAATACCCGTGTCTATTGCTGAACAAAGGATGTAGTAAACTTTTGATAAACACAAGAAGAGAGAAAGAAGACCTGATTATATGTATATAGTGGATATAGTAAACTTTGGTAAACACAAGAAAAAAAAGAAGACCTCCTTACCAATGTATATGGCTGCCTGTTTTGCCAATACCCGTGTCTATTGCTGAACAAAGGATGTAGTAAACTTTGATAGACACAAGAAGAGAAAGCAGACTTACCTATGTAGATTGCGGCCTGTCGTGGCGAGCGCTTCTCGCGGTACCACACCTGGGTAGAGCGTGGCTGTGAAGCGGTCGAAGGCGATGATGCACAGGTTCCAGATGCTTGCCGTGCAGTACAGAACATCGGTGCACAGCCAGAAGTAACACATCACCTGGAACAACATGTAAATGTAAAATGTAAATGTCTGGTTTATAGTCTTGATCCAAGTTTTTGATCTCACGACTTGACAATTTACACCAGGTCATCCATTCTGCGCACAATGCTAATCATTCACACAATCACTCACTCACTCTTTCAACCCAATGACCTGTATCTAATTAATGTGTAGGTGCCACGGAGCAGTGTGCAACTATTTAGGGATGAGTTTGCTCAACACCCACCACCAGACCCAACCGGGAATCGAACTCATGACCTTCTTGTCACGAGTCCAACTCGCTAACCACTCAGCCACAGAAGCACACATGTATTGCTGCAGAAGTAAGACTGGGGGTGCACATATCAATGCAATAGACTCTTCTGTAATAGGCTTGGTGGAATATGGAAATGATTAACAAGATGTATTGCTGCTATTGTGTTTAGTCAGAAGTAGCACATCACCTGGGGAGAGATTAACAAGTGGTATTGCTGCTATTATGTATATTATATGCTGTTTAGCAGAAGTAACACAGGACCTGGGGATACAAATATCAATGCAATAGGCTCTTGTCTCCATGGGAATAGCAGTAGGTGGAATATGGTAAATCATTAACAAGATTTAAAGTTGCCATATTTTGTTTAGCCAGGAATAACATGTCATTAGTAAATGGTCGAAGAAAGACGTGGTGATGCAGTTAAACCTTTAGTGGCTAAAGTTGCATATTCTGCTACAAATGCAGCTGGGAAGGAAGCTTAACACAAGCTAAAATGTACAAAGATGGCTGTTGAATTTCACCAACGGCAAGTATTCTGAATAGAGTCTTAGCCTCTTAGGCTACTAAGTGGTCTCTTAACGAAGTTTTTGGACAGCCAAAAGTGGTCTTATTATGGACACGGTCTCATTATAGGGTTGGTCCTAGTTGGAGGTTCATCACATTCACCCCCCCCCCCCCTGTCCGAACACCCAGTGTCCAAGACACTCCTGTACAAGCACCCACCTGCCCAAAAACACCCACAACCTCCACCACGCCTGCACACACAGACACACACACACACACACAGACAACACACACCACCTCCAAAACACCCACCCAAACAAACACCCACCCAAAAAACACCCACACCCAAACACCCAAACACCCACCCAAACACCCACCCAAACACCCATCCAAACAACTGCACAAACACCCATCCACTCAAACACCCATGCAAACACCCACCCAAACACCCACCCAAGCACCCACCTGTCCAAACACCCAGTGCCCGAGACACTCCTGCACGGCTGACAGCGGGAGGATCGTCATGGCGAGCAGGAAGTCGGACAGCGCCAGGTTCCCGATCAGGTAGTTGGACACGGTGCGCAGGTTCCGGTACTTGAACAGCGCCAGCCCCACCAGGAAGTTACCTGGAACAGGGTGTAGGATAGAGCAGGCCCCACCAGGAAGTTACCTGAACATGGCATGTGTAGGATAGAGCAAGCCCCAGCAAGAAATTACATGGAAAAGGGCATGTGTATAGAGCAGGCCCCACCAGGAAGTTCCTGAGATGAAACTGAAAAACTGCAGAATGGCGTGTGAAAACTCTGCACATTTCTGCAAATTTAACTGCAGAAATCCGTCTGAATACTCAGCATATAAATGGTTTTAAAAGGGGTAAATTATTGTACATGTAAATAGTTAATGTATCTGTTGAAGCCACATGTAGAAGTGCAAATGTATATGTGTCCATGTATGCCTTGCGTATGCATCTGTTTGAGTGTATAGCACGTGTGAATGTTGTACGTGTGCGCGTTTATACACGTGTGCGTGCATTTGAATGTGTGCATGACACAGTGTGTGTCTGTGTTCGTGTTTTTATGTTTGTGTGCGTGTGTGTGTGACACACGCTGTACATACCAAAGGCGATGGTGTGTGTATATGCACGTGTACGTGTGTGTGTGCGTGTGTGTGTGTGTGCGTGTGCACGTACCGAATGCGGTGGCGACGGCGAGCCCCATGAGCAGCGTTCCCACGACGACCATCGCGGGCATGGACGGGTACGTGAGGGAGACCAGGGTCGGCAGCCGGCCATCTGATTGAATAATGTGAAATATAAATGTACTGGTTTATTGTAATGATCCAAGTCTTGCTCCCATGACTTTGCAATTTACACCTGGTCATTGGCACACTTATTGATCATCAATTGATCATTTCCCATACGCTTCCATCGGCAGCACATTCAGCGCACAATGCTTATCACCCACATAATCACTCATTCACTCTTTTAACCCAATGACCTGTACCTAATTAACGTGTAGGTGCCACGGAGTAGTGTTCAACTGCTTTAAGGGATGAGTTTGCTCAACACCCACCACCAGACCCGACTGGGAATCGAACGTATGACCTTCAATGCCAACACACGATTTACAAGCATTTATAACGCACATTTACATATGTAAAACAGTTAATTTTTTCAAACATCTTTTCAAAGGATTCGTTTCCATCTGGTCTCTTTGCAATACTATATATACAACCATCCAAGGGCCAAATTTCATGTTCTTAGCATGATTTGGGGCAGTATTAAATCTACCCACTTGAAATTCCAATATAAATGGCACAGTTATAAAATTAAATCAAATTGAATTATAAAAAGCCCAACCCTTAAATCAACAATTTGTCAATACCGGTACGTCATACCCTTTGACCCATTGTGAAATTAATGTGTTTAATTCACCTGTATATGAGTCAATGAGTCAATAAAGATATGTTTAAACTAACAATTTGTCGACATAAAAACCCATCTGATCGTCCTGTACAGAATACATGTAAGTTGATGATCACAAGTTTACAATATGTACGTCATTGATACGTCATTGGCTTGATAGCGTTATCTAATGGGCAAATCTTATACTGACGCATAGGTATCAAACAGGCGTCAAATAGGCATCAACAGAGCCTTAAAAAGGATGTACGGCAGCTGATGTGATAATACACTATGGGTTTATAAGCACTGTATGGCGGCCGTCCGTAGCTGTGGTTTTCGGCCTTACCTGGTAGCGTTGCTTTGCCCGACCGTGTTATGTATAGTCAATAAAAATATGTTTAACAATTTGTCGACATAAAAACCCATCTGATTGTCATATGCAGACACTCTGAGTATCAGATGTCAAGCAAATTGACCTCTGAAATGTTTTGCCTGAGAATAGTTTATGTGACCTGTTTAAATACTGCAACCTGATTGGTTGAACCATACACCATCTGATACCATCTTGATACTTTTGGCTGGGATTGGTCACTTGACCTCATTTATATTCATCACCAGGTCCTGTGATGAATATAGGAAACAACTTTAACCTGTGATTGGTCAGAATCTTTAATGAGAATAGTTATGTGTCAGAGGTCTCATCAGGACATCTGATACTCAGAGTGATAAAAATATGTGTTAACTAACAGTGCGTGTCATAAAAAGCCCATCTGAATGTCATATACAGAATCCTGTGAGTTGCTGACTGTTACCTGG
>CM032660.1:56800231-56865796 GCA_019095985.1 Streblospio benedicti | reverse complement strand
AATGGGCAAATCTTATACTGACGCATAGGTATCAAACAGGCATCAAATAGGCATCAAGCAAAGCCTTAAAATAGGACGTACGGCAGCTAATATGATAATACACTATGGGTTTATAAGCACTGTATGGCGGCCGTCCGTAGCTGTGGTTTTCGGCCTTACCTGGTAGCGTTGCGTTGCCCGACACGTTACGTGTATATGAGTCAATAAAAATATGTTTAACAATTTGTCGACATAAAAACCCATCTGATTGTCATATGCAGACACTCTGAGTATCAGATGTCAAGCAAATTGACCTCTGAAATGTTTTGCCTGAGAGTGGATTAACATAGTTTATGTGACCTGTTTAAATACTGCAACCTGATTGGTTGAACCTGCCACACCCATCTGACACTCGGCTGGGATTGGTCACTTGACCTCATTTATATTCATCACGGTCCTGTGATGAATATAGAATAACAGCCTGTGATTGGTCAGTATCTTTAATGAGAATAGTTACGCATCAGAGGTCTCATCAGGACATTTGATACTCAGAGTGATAAAAATATGTGTAAACTAACAATTTGTCGACATAAAAACCCATCTGAATGTCATATGCAGAATCCCTGTGAGTTGCTGACTGTTACCTTGTAGCGTAGCGTTGCCCGACACGTTATACAGCTCCGTGTTGTTCGCTCCGTACATGAGGACATTGTGGCTCCCGGTGACGCCCGTGTACGGCTCCACGGCCGGGTCGTAGTGAGCTGCCATGGCAACGCAGGGTCAAAGGGCATCCTCACCCATCAACCGGGGCAGAATGGTGGTCGTAGTGTGGATTTTGTATGTCTTGTAGTGTATATCCGGATCTATCGTATTATGATGAATTGAAATAGAATGGTATATCTTAGAAACTCAGAATTGTGAATCACAATGATAATTAATGCTCTTGATAGCTTTATCCTGGGTGGTTTGTATCACAAGTTAATCATATATCAATATAGCAGTGTAGGAATCACGATGTCTAATTCCTCAAACAGGTATCCTGGTTGATTTGCAAATATTTTCTATAGTTGAACTCAGTTTGTCACCAAAATGACTGTTCCTTCATTCACATTGTAAACTACATGGATATCCTATGTGATGTGTGTTGCTGTGACGAGATCCACAAACCTGAAACATTGAGTAACAAAGATTAATCATTGCTCTTGATGTAGTGGTTTGGTTCCTATCATAGCAGATGAGAAAAAAGACTAAAAAAGCTCAAATTTACCAAAGTGGATGTCTGACCAGCCATTGTGGTAAATTTGAGCTTATTTTAAGCTTTATTCTAGCCAGTATCAGTAACACCATTGACCATTTCATCAGCATCTTTAATCAGACACTCATAGTCCCAAACCTTCATGAAATGACTGCCAATCCCCTATTATATGCATATAAGCCAGCAACAAGTGTCCTCGCTCCCACGCTAATACGCCGTTTCTGCGCCTACCTCCCATAAACCACGAGCCCGTGGGGCACGGACACAGAAATGCGATCGTGGTTTCCGACACCGTTCATTTCTGCCTGTTACGCTAAAAGGCGCATCCGGCTGTTATGTGTAAGCCATTACCCACGTACCCAATGTCACCAATAATATGTACTTATATGAGCACTCGCCAGGTCCGGCCATGGCCAATCTTTAACACTGCCGGCTATGTGGCGAGGTTTCCACCCGTTATAACTGCACCTATTACTACCTGAGCACAGGAAACATACATCGGGAAGGCTTTTTTTCAGCTACCATACTTGGAATAGAGAATGAAGTTGTTTATGTGACCTTTTTGCTCTGATACGCTCTCTTTTTCTACCTGCTAAAATATACACCAACTTGACATTTTACATGGATTCATCTCTGTCAAATGCTGCTTTTTTGCTGTTTAGGGAAAACTCAACATGCACATTTAAACCATTGTTGGGTGATTGACATCGCTTGCAAAATCTAAGTCAGACAGATATAGTAATAAGAAAAACATGTGAAAATCTTTGATACACGTATATCAGGTCCCGTTGCACTCTCTAACCTGTTACACGGATTTAGACATATCCGGCTTTATCACTGATAACTACAAAACATTGTGCTAATATCCATAAGCTGGGATCTACGACTCGCACTTTTTAACCTTCTATGTCCACTACTGGTGTTTACCTATTTTGACCGTTTGCAATGTCAAAGCCTGAATGTATATTTGCCACTGCATATTAAATACAGTAGAATCTGCAATGAAGACCGCCTATATATAGAGACCACCTCTGTAATAAGAACATTTTTCGTGGTCCAAAAATTGCATAAAATAGAGACATGCAGCAAACCTCTATGAAAACACCACCTCTCTGATAAGACCACTTGATGACGCTAGCTCCAATACAATGATTACACTATGTCCGGTGTGTGTGTGTAATACAGATTGTATTATATATCCACTTTACGCGGCCATATTCCCTGTTGTGTCCCGGGATCAATGTTACAGCTCAGTCTAACTGGGTGATATCAGCTCGCTCTCTTACGCTGTGTCACTAGAGGGCAGATCCGGCCTGTGCCCCCAACTACCCCCCATAACCACAAAGTCTAACATGGAGCTTTCCTATCATCTATAATCCCTGCACTGGCATTTGAAACATTTCAGAGACACTTTGTATGTTTTTTAGGGTGGGGAAGCATAGGAGGAAGAATTCTTTACGATCCATATGCTCAAACACATTCGTTTTCATAGTGTTAGTTTTGATGTCCAGTTTTCAACGACTGTTTTCAATAAGGTGAGAGTTTACAGTAACCAGCATGGGTCAATGCTCAAACCAACTTTCATCTACTTTATGCCATAATTGGTATATCTTTTATTTTCATTATGTATGATAGAAGAAAATAAATATATTATTTTAAAACATGTCCAGTTTTGGATGGACCGGCTCATGCAATCTTACTCAGACTTTATGATTTAGCACGTTTTTCATTCAGGTCTGACTTGTCGAGTATCACAAAGGAAGAAGAGACAAAGAGACAAGCACATCTGTGATTATACAATAGCAACATTACAGTCCATATACATGCCGGGTACACATGGTGGGGATTGTTCTATTGTTTGAGCGTCTGTATTCGTGTCACCTCCAGACAGAATCGTAATCAACGGCTTTTGTTTTTTGGTCACGGTGACACTGGGCTACAATGGTTAGATGTGGGTTATGTGCACTGTTCATATGTAATTATACTGTATTGTACTTTATAATACTGTATATGTGTATAGTATAAATAGAGTTAGTTTGACACCATGTCTTGTCGAGTTGGGACGTGTGTTCTACTTTAGAGTGTTAGGTATCGCAATGAGATATTAAATAAGTGAATGGTTTTTGTAATCGGGAAAAAATGGTTTAGTTACCAAAATAAACTTTTGTGTAAAAATCACCTTTATTACCCAGATGTCAGCAAATCTATGGTTGCCGAGTATTTTAATTCAGTTATATACGTATCCCGTTATATAGATACATATGTACATGAATTCTAACTGTCTTTTCTTTGATTTCAGGTAAGGAACATACTTCTTTGGCCAGTGTGGGTAATGTACTTTTTTCTTGATCAATTCTAATCAATTTCAATCAACTTCTTCCCCCAAACAACCAGAAATCCTACCACATTATCACCTCCCTTAGACTTGTTTGCTAATAGAAATATTAGGTCACTATCATGGTACCCATTGTGGCCACTAGGTGATTAGTGTCGATCAACCACACTCTGTGATGGCGTAAACGACGAAAGCGATTTAGTCTCTATCAATGTTTGTCCAAAAAATTGCAATGATACATTTTGAAAAGTCACGTAATTTTGTTCATTTCTCTGAAACGAACTTGTGTATATTAAACTTTTAAAAACTTAATATTTGGATTTTTTGGATTATAACGAAGCAGAAAAGAACATCAAAGAAAATACAAATGAAACCATGCGCTACATACCAAATGCTTCATGTGATTTCGTTTGTTTCGCTAAAAAACCTCGTGTATCTCATAAAACCCTCCCCCACCGCGCCATCCATTTGCGGATATTTATCGTGCTAAATTATTGGGTCACATTAATTCTCCGCTCTGTGTGTGATAAATCGGGACAATAAACGGGCGACCATAGGTTTACATCACCCCCCAATGCCACGCGGACAGTTATGGGCTATTCATGAAAATGGTTGATTACGTTTTATAGGTAAACGGAGCCATAATGCGCCCATCAGTCAAGTGGGCAGTAATACACAACATGGGGGGCGAAGTGGGAGAAATTAACAGTAGGACAGCCTCTGTAAGGAGACCACCTCTGTAATAAAACCATCTCTACAAAGAGGCCACCTTTATAATAAGACCATCTCTTCAAACAGACCACCCTTATAATATGACCACCTTTATAATAAAACCATCTCTATAAATAGACAACTCCTCTAATAAGACAGTCTCTGCAAAGAGACCACCCTTATGATATGACTATCTCTATAAGGAGACCACCCCTATAATAAAACCACCTCTATAAACAGACCACTCCTCTAATATGACCATATTTTGCAGTTATTAGTGTTCATATAGAGACCAGCATGAACCTCCATAAAGAGGGCTACTTTATTTAGATCACATCCTTTAGGTGGTCTTCATAGAGAGGTTCTACTGTACCCTCTGCCTACCTAACCTATACTAGAGGGAACCTTTACAGACATTTGAGGGCAAATTTGTTATTTAGGGATAATTGGAGTCAATGGCTAATTTTTTTTGTGAATATATGAATGGTTTCATTTTTTCATATCCCCACCTTCCCTTGGGCCATAATAGATGAATGCATTTCGTGTCTTTGGAACATCTTCAGCACAAATGGCAAAATTACATGGGATAGAACAATGCCTAATAGGCCTACTATAATCTACACATACTATAATGTATTAGTACATACAGTAAAACCTCTCTATGAGGGACTGGCTACAAGTGGTCTCAATAGAGAGGTGGTCTATGTATGAAGGTTATAGAGGTGGTCTTAATTAGCTTCCTCACCCACATAACTAGTGGCGAACATTATAGCGATGTTCATAAAAAGGTGTTGGTTTGATTGTGAAACACTCTACTGGCAGCTTGCTCATTGATGAGTCTACTGCAGTCTAGAATAAAGCCTAAAATAAGCTCAACTTTACCTCACTGGCTGCCTGATTGACTCTTACTGCATTCGGGTCATATCAATCATCTAAACTTAGTGTCGTATATCTAATATCCTTGTGCCAAAGGCTCAGATTATGTAGAGCATTCACAGAATTGAAAATGAGTGGAAAAACGATCACACAACATATCTACGAGCTATCGGGACTGTTTTTCAAGCGTCCTTTCCCTGATATCGGCGTCTCGTAGACTGCCCTCCGGTCACTTCCCTCTGTCACATCGCGGACTTTACGAGGGCAAACATGGAGGTTATCAACGTCCGTAAAAGGCGGTAATGGAGCAGGACTGATAGGGCTATCTCAGCCAGTCTCTGACAAGCTACACACGATGGAACATGATGTACACCATTAGGAGAAGGGTTTTGATAAGACAACTTGGTGGATAACAATGACTACAATACAATAGATTTTACTGTGGAACCTCTCTATTAAGACCACCAAGTGATCGCAATACAGAGGTGGTCTCTTTATGGAATGTCTATAAAGCCTTTGGACCAAAAGGACTGGTCGTGTTACAGAGGTGGTCTCAATTAGAGGGTCTACTGTCAGTTCTGTGTTATATAAGAAGAGCCTTAGCAATTGTTGAAACTTTGTATATTTCGTGTATATCTATATCCATGCAAGCAACTATAAGCTCACAATACGGATTATCTTACAGAAGTTTGCATACGACTGTATAGCTTTGGGAACACAAAGCAAAGACTGGTCTCACTATAGAGGTGGTCTCATTAGAGGTGATACTGTATCGCTGTGTAAAGTCTGTAGCTGTAAATATCCCGATCTCATGTCCCTGTTTGCGGTGCACTAATATTGCCCGGTCACGAGGCATAAACTACCCCACGTTTTGGGCCGTAAACCGCGCATATAGCATGTCACTGGGGGGGGGGGTCTCTACATGGACCAGGTCCAGAAAGGTGGTCTATTTATGGATTTATGGAGACTTGGCTCTGAGAAATTGCCTTATTATAGAGGTGGTCTCTGTATAGAGGTGGCAGTCTTTTTATGAAGGCTTGGGACCATGATACATGGTCTTATGATAGATGTGGTCTTGAATGGACGTTCTCTTGCTCATTCAGTTTGTGTTACACTTTATCAATGATGTGTAATATTTTGAGGTGTTCATTATGGAGGTTCGCTGCACTTTTTTTATAATGGTTTGTAACCATAAAAAATGGCCCAGTTACAGAGGTGGTCTCATATATAAGTTGTCTCATTTAGAGATATTTTTAGCTTTGTTCTTCTTAAAAGCTACTTATCAAGCCAAAGTTTTAAACCTTTATACGTCTTTTATCAAACCAGGGTTTTCAAAACTGAAGTCTCCTTTTCAAAACATATATTGTTGGGAAAATTTACTTATTGCACAGGTGGTCTCTGATACAGGTGGTGCCCATTGGGGGGTCACTGTACAGTTGAACCTCCAATTAAGACCACCTCTCTATTGAGACCACCTCTATAATAAGACCACTTTTCACAAACCCAAACCTTCATAAAGCTACCAAAAATGAACCTCTGTACAGAGACCACAACTCCATTGAGACCACCTAACACTGGTCCCAAAGGTGGTCCTAATAGAGCGGTCCCCCTGTCTGATGATGCACTGCGCCGTGTGTTTACCGAGCACTGGTGTAGGGGGCAGCACTTGGCGTCTCCATGGCAATGTGTCACGGAATGTCCCAAAAACATGAGTATTTCATATGGTCTCATAATGGCTGATTTATAATGGGTACTGAGGTTGGCAGCTATTGACTTTATATTAGGAAAAAGATCTGCTTCTGTTGGTAAAGGAATGTTGTGCGACTTTGGATGCAAAAAGAGCTGTTGATGATATATCAGTGAAAATTAGGTCAGTGTAGGCCAAATAAGGATTGATGCTGTCTGATGAATTTGCACCATTCACACCAGTTCATTGGCTCATTCATGCTGTTAGTGTCAGTTCCGTATACAACTATCTAAGAGCCTATGCTAATGTAAATGCCCATCCCAAGCTTTATACCATACCGAAATCTGCACCATTGAAAGTCAACTACAAATACACCTTCACACAAGCCCCCGTCCCTAAAGTGACAATTTTCCACCCAACAGCTCCTGTGCATTATTAAGATGCCAGTATTTCATGTACTCTGGTGTTTACTGTTCCATTATTTAGCTGTCAGTGTTCCATATACTGTATACACTGTTCCAATACTGTAGCAGTGTAAGTGCAGGTCGTAAAAACCTGGCTGCGATCTCGAGTGGTCCTTGAGTAGCGGATTCCGGGCGTATCTGTCTACATCACCACCTTGGGTCTGTATGACTCATTGCTTGTCTATTTGTGAGTTTCGCTGACTGGCTTGCTGGTTGTTTATTTCAATGTCTGTGAATTAGACATCCTAAATCTATCCGTCGCCATTTCATCATATTTTAGGGGGCTACCATGTATCCATTTATAATGGCCTAATAGAAGGGGATATGAATAAATCAAACCTTTATGGCATATGATTTTCAGGCATCCACCTGAATTTGTTTGGAAATTTCAAGACCCCGCCTAAAATTACTGCCAATTTTTCGAGCCGCCCCTGCAAGTGAAACCAAGATTCTTATTCCATGCAGCACGTTTATTTTTTTAACCCAAGGTATCTCGTTATTTCATTGTTGTCAGCACTAGCTGTCTGTTTATTTACGCATTCATGCACCAAAGCAGTCGAAATCATTGTGTTTATTTCTCGTTCAATGTTGTTAGCCATTGATGCGGTCTTTATTTATTTTCCTATTGTTAGAGCTGTGAATAGAAGCAGACAGTTCGATTGGGCCACTTGACCTACTTATGTGTGAAGTGTGCGGCAAAACGTGCACTCGCCATCTCAACAAACAAATAACAATTCTCCCGATTTATTTCACCCTCTAATAAGACAAGCTTTGGGATAAATCAAAATCACAAGCACCATCCTTGCCTATGATAAGTGGATAGCGATCGGTTGTTGCTTGTTTGCCAGTAATAGGCTTTTGAGATTATACCATTTGACAGCTGCTCCACTTCTCCACTAGATCCTACTACATCATTCTGAACCTCAACCATTGACAGTATCCAGTGGATAATTCCAAATTGTCTGTCCAATTCCGTGGCAATGAGACAGTAAGGAGACAACAACGGTTGGAAAACTGATGTATAGGAAAATAGTTGCTCCATTTTTCAACCAATTTCTACCAGTTCAAGGCAGTCGACCTATATATAGACAGATTTGCATAAATCTTACATTTGTACAGACTAAATTACAGGGTACACTATGAAAAAAGGCTCACAAGTCTCTCTGCCTTAAATACGAGTCCACAATGTGAAATAAAGACCGTTTGCTCCCGTTCTTATCCTATTGCTTATTGTACGACACTCTCTAGGTTTGGAAATGTTCAAATTATTTACTCAAAAGAGACGGTTAGTGCAAAACAACGGTCGTAAAAAAGCTGTCTCTGACAAAATATTTGCTCTTCTCCTGAACCAATTTCCAAGAGAAGGACTTCTTACATCTTTATGGAACCTTCTCACGCATCAGCTTTTTTACATGTGATTTTCTGTGGGAAATCGTCCCAATTACAGACACTGTTTTAAGACTCGACCATATTTGGCAGGAAAATGAAAAGGCAGCAAAGAAATGTTAAATTACCAGGTTTTGAAGCACTACCCAGCATTTCTTTTTGAACCGAATAATTTCGCAGACGTCATTTTACTGCTCATGTGGTGATTGACCTCACTTTCATTTTCATGTGGCGCACGTGTGAGAAGTGTCCGCCATTTCCTCCTGTTTAGCCACTATATTACCGCGCGGTGCCTCGTTAGGCCGGGTTTTACCTGGTGTAATAGGGGATCAGCCGCGCACTAAATGACCTGAGCAGACATGTGAAAGTACAACGACTCATGGGTCCCACTAAAGTGAACAGGTGGTCTCTAGATAAAGGTTCCATTTGGTAGCTTTATGAAGGTTTGGGATTGAGAAAAGTGGTCTCATTATAGAGGTGGTCTTAATTGGAGGTTCTACCATATTCAGGGTTTGTTTCCCATATATACCCTTATATTGTATTGAGAATTTGTCATTTTAATGAAGGCTTTTATATGAACTTGCATTTATGTTCTCATTTCAATCATCTGATTTTTACATGATGCATTTCTCGAACTAGTTTTCTACATAGGGAAGGTTTTTGATAATTGTGTACGATTTGTTGTGTATGCTCAACACCAATCATCTGCTTCAAGCGGGATTTGAAATCACAACTTAACACCAATCCTGGCCAATAATACACCTCATGTTTGCTCAACACCCATCATTTGCTCCAAAACAGCAAACTTTCCACCACTCCTGGCCAATAACACCTCGTGGCGAGGCTATCGACCGATCTCCTGGTGGCCAGTCTAATCCAGCCTCTATCGGCGGAGACAGGTTTGACAGAGAGTGTGCCGGGCAGACGGGCGATCCGTCTCGCGCGATAACCGATCTGCCGGCAAAACCATCACTTTTATCGTGTCGTTACTCGGCTTGTTAGAGATGGCGGGGACTTTGGAGACAGGAACTTGTGCAGTTTTGAATGAGAGCAAAACATCGTTTTGAGGGACAGTATTGGGGTATGAAATAGTGTCCCCATTACAGAGGTGTCCTTATTAGTTATATGTCCTTATTAGTTAAGGATTTGTAGTCAAAGCCAACAGGAGAAAGAAAATGTGTCCCTATTTACAGTTTTCCCATGAGGAGGTTTTTAATCAGATATTTGTTCTCCTATGTATCGTGGAAGTTACTACTGGGTTCTGAATGTGGCATAAGAACCATATTATTGGTTTCAGTAGCACATTTGACACAAGTGAGATTTCGTTGAAACTTGTATAAAAGTAAAAGATAATGGTTCTACGAAAACAATAACACCGATCAATTCCCTTGCAACTTTATTCCAAATACGAGGAACAATCTTGCGTATATTCACCCCACAGACTATTTCACCATTGCCATAAAGTAGTTCCCAGCAAAGCACAAAAAAACGCCATTAGCTCACGTAACAGTTCAAAGTGCATCACTTAGCGGCGTCTGGGCGGGAGAGTGAGATTCGGGTAATTAAGCGGCGACGCGACGGCGCTAAACTCACCTCGCCGGCTCATGTGACACGCGTCTAATGGCGTCAGGCGACATGACATTCTGCAGGTGCGAGGTCGTTCAGTTTGAAGTCACGTATGTCGAATAACTGCTTTAATTTTGCCTGTTGTCTGCAGTTTGTACGTGTCGTTCACATGACATATGGTTAAAGCAGTCGCATTCACGAAACTCACACTGGACATAGGGAAGCATTCATGTAAACACCCGTGAGTTTGTACTTTGAACTCTGATCATATCAGTATTTTAAAATTAAATGGTTTTCAGTGACCCGAAAATTGAAAAAACAACTTTAGAACCCTCTCTTCTTCATCTTCCATACGAGTTCTAACATTAACATGACCATGAGCTCTGTAGAGTGAGATTTTTAGCACTGACACTTTCAGACCCTCTGTCATTCCTCATTTCTAGGACTAAGTGACAGCTACAGCGGTCGTCTCTCTATGATTTCATTTCACAGCCAAATTTAGCATCAGCACTATTTCATGACGGACTCGACATGACGGGTCCTCATCTATTTAATCAGAGCTTCACTATCTGTCTGCCATATACCTCCACTCTAAGTCCACTTCTGTATTAGTATCGCGCTTTTCCTACTTAGGTTTTCAACGCGATTGCTTTTGCAATATCTCAACATCATTTCATTACAGATTTGGTCATCATTTGAATTATTGAAATATTAAATGCGTAACTTGGACTCTGGATGTTATGCATTTTGGACAGCAAGACAAATATGCAACCATTTGATAGTTTTAAATTTTGAATGATGTTGATTTTTTGGGCTTGGGAATATATAATGTGATGTAACTAATTAAAGTCATTAGACTTATGGCTCTAAGTCATGTTGAGACTACATCACATAGTCTGTGGTGGGATTCAAACCCACGTCCATACTGAAAATTTTAACGTATAAAATTAAAGATTTGAACCAAAAAAGGATGAACAAATGGATGAACAGTTTCACGCAAATGTTTGGAAAAACTAGTGACACTTTGACAAGAGACAGTCTATGTTTTTACCTCCCACTCCATCAGTGAGACTCGGACATCGATCAATCTGGCTCTAACATGGCAGGTCTCTGGGACCACCATCAAAAATGCAAACAATCTGTTGTCTGTTTGGGTTAAACAATGTTGATATACGCCTGATGCTAATAGTCGTTTGTTTATGCGGATTATGCAGCGTTTTTGTGTTTATGGTTGCAGGATTGAACAAGTTGTGACATAGAACTGAATACTCCTTAGGGAGTTGTAAATTAAGGCTTGCAGCTTATAGTCTGTGTGCTGGGAAGAATGCATTGTTGAAATATCCAAGTCTGATACTAAGTTCATATGTTCGTATGTGTATAGAAGTGTAGCTATTGAAATGATAGCCACTTAGAACTGAACACTCCCTAGGGAGTTGTAAATCGTAAATTGCATATTCATAAATCACAGCCGACACCATAAAAATGCAAGCACTCTGTAGTGTGACAAGTCTCAAAGACACGATACAAATAAAACTAATGCTTGTTTCTTCCTTGAAAAAGATGTTGATGAATGCGATGCAGATATTATTGTCTAAGAAATTACATCATCAAGCAGATTTTTAAAAACGAGCATTCATTTCTGTTTCTCGAGTTAAAAACCATGCAAATATAATGAAGTGCAATACGTTAAATAAATAATGATTCTGTTGCTTCCTTGAAAAATATGTTGACAAATGCAATGCAGATACCATAGTGTTATAAATCAAAATGACTGGAGAATTAATTCCAGCATTCGGTCCTGTTTCTGGAGTAAAAAAACATGCGAATATAATGAAGTGCAACGCGTTTACTAAATTTGAGGTAATCTTAAAAGTGCACATTTCTCTCAGCAGAGCAGCTGAGACCAAAACAGCATCATTCCCTCACTGACTAAATCATCTTCAAGTCCCATTAATTCCTGTCGTAAAAAGCTGCCGCCGCAAATAGAAATCATACAAGAGAAATAAATTATGATGATTTGTACAGAAGCAGCACGCTTTACATTTCTCATCTGCTAGTTTTTGTTTTTTTTTAATATTTGCAACAATTCACAAGCGTAACTCATTGAGAATTTATGCTATAAAAAGCGGACTATCTCCTGAAATAGCTTGAGGATGGCATGAGAATTACGTGATATCGCGGCGCATTTGTCACGCAAACCTTTGAAGTGCGTCTATAAACTTTTCAAAGAGCAGCGTCTGATAATTCTGACACATTAAATTCCCAGGCTCTCTCTGCCTTGTATCGG
Organism: Streblospio benedicti; assembly: GCA_019095985.1. Taxonomy (NCBI): domain Eukaryota; kingdom Metazoa; phylum Annelida; class Polychaeta; order Spionida; family Spionidae; genus Streblospio; species Streblospio benedicti. The sequence continues at coordinate 56,853,250 of CM032660.1, read as the reverse complement.
AGTTTTATTCTGCCGAGTTTTATTCGGCGATATCGCAGAAATAAGAAGCCTTTGGATAGTGAGTCTCGCCGTGGCTCGGTTGATTTTTTGCCATCAGTCTTATAACGAGTTTTCATTAAATCTCGTGAAATAGGCCGACTCGGTTATTCTGTCATTTTCGCGTGATTCAATTAGTTTTGATGGATGTGGGTGGAAGGTGGCGGTCGCAATTCGCAGATTTAATTATTCGACTAGATCAAGGGAACAACTGGCAAGCGAGTCTGGCAGGGGGATTAGGGCAGGGGGAGGGTACAGTGGGGACGCTGGGTTGAGACGCGCCGCAAGTGGTCTACATAGAGAGGTGGTCTCTTTATGAAGGTTCATGCATATCGTTTTGTGAAGGCTTGGGACTGTGAAAAATGGTCCCATTATAGAGGTGGTCTCTTTTAAAAAAGGTGGTGTTAATTGGAGGTTCTATAAGAAGAATCGCTCCATTAACGGAATGCACGGGTCGTTATACTGGCAGAAAAATAGGACAAGTAACAGAAGATCATTTTATCTTTACAATATAGATTGGTAGAAGTACTGTAAACATCATGTTAAAGAAAGGCCCATCAGCAGAATTAGATCATATGATATCAAAACTTTGGAATTCAATGTTAAATACATACTTAAACAACTAGAAATCCCTTGGGCTTTTATGAAAATTTATCTAGGTGATACGAAAAATGTGATGAGTGACCTATATATTTGTCATTGTTATGCGCACAATAGCACTGAATTGCGACAATAATCAAACTCATTTACATTTTTTATTTTTATTCTATGTCAGTGATTTGCTGATTTCACTGTGACAGTTTTTCCCAGTCTATGTATCGAATACAGATTTGCTGTATTGATCGAGTTACATAACTGGGTGACACTTTTGTCACTCATTGAATTCTGCTGACATCAGTATGATTTATGCACAGTGTACATGATATTTTCATTAAACATCCATGGAAAAGCCCATGCTCACTTAAAGACCCACCACTAGAGCATGAATGTAAATGTGCTGGTGGTTTATAGTCCTGATCCAAGTCTTGCTCTCATGACTTTAAATTCAACACCAGGTCATTGGCACACTTATTGATCATCGAATTTCTCACATACTTGCATCTGCAGCACATTGAGCGCCCAATGCTAATCTCTCGTACAATCACATGAGGGTAGCAAATATTAACGCTATGGAGATGTGTATGTAGAACTAACTCATATCCCTTAGATTGGTGATAGCTCAGCCTAAAAGCCCCCGGGTTTTTGCATGAACTTTTATGGTAAACTTTTATAAGATTGACCTCTCATTGGCTCAGTCCCAATGACGTTATCGTCTGGTTGAGAAATTGAGGTTTGAAACCGTCACTTGTCCTGTCAAAGCAAATTATCCTGATCGGACGACTCGGATTTCGTTTTCCAATGTCTTCATTTCTTTTCTTTTTTTCTGTCTGCGACTTGATCAAACAAGATTTATGTGTTAAGATTTGAATGCAAATCAATGTTCAAACGTCCATGGGGTATAGCAGGATAGTCTTGAGGTAGGATGGCATCTCTAAAGAGACCACCTCAATAATAAGACCATTTGTTCAGGTGTCAAACCTCCAATAAGAGACCACTGTGAGCCTCCATAAAAAGACCACCTCTGTATTGAGACAGCCCCCGAATTCTCTTTATAGAGAGGTTCCTCTGCGTGTACTTTGTCTTTGGAATTTCCTAAATGTTAAATACGTACTTAAAGAACTAATAATACCATGGGCTTTTTATGAAAATGTCTGATACGAAAAATGAGATGAGTATAACAAAAGCCTACTTCTGCCACCATTAGAGGAGCAGATGTTTTGGTTGATAGGTTTATATGATATTGTTGTCACTAATCACACAGCAGCTGCCTCCTCTAATTGGTCAGTGGTTTCTATGGCGACCTCCCACCTGCTCCAGAAATCATCACTTTATCGTACGTTTCTCTATATTTGGATGCGACAGTTGATTATACTGTGTTGTTAAACGCTATCTATTGATTGAGTCTGAACCGTGGAAGTTCTAATGTAAAAACACATTCATCTTCCAGTCCACTCCCTGAACTGACGTCTTTTCAACCTCGATATGTGGTCGTATATCGTATATGACACATTCATTTCATCCGAGCCAATGCTGTGAGTAGGCAACATACCTGCACAGCAGCAATGTCACTGGCGATTACACCATAGACGTACAGGTGATTGTTCCTACGGCAACGTATTGTCATACAGCATGGAACCTTGCTATATGGACCACCTTAAACAAGTGGTGTCTATAGAGGGTGGTCTATTACTGGAGGTTCATGTTTTTTTTGTTTTTTTTTTAAGGTTTGGACCTGCGAGAAATGGTCTTATTATAGAAGTGGTCTCAAAATAGGCTTTGTCTTAATTCGAGGTTCTACTGTGTGTATTACATCATAGATATGGTCATGTTATAGAGGTGGTCTCCATATAGAGGTGGACAAAGATGTTAAGTCTAGATCTATAGCAGACGACTCTAAACCACATACGCATTCAATTGATTGTTTGATTGCAAATGAATACTTCCGTATTCAGTAGGTAAGTATAGTGTATACATCATGGCCCTGGTTTCCCCATCCATTGACCCTGCCGTTCTCCCGGCCTCTTACATCAGAATCCCGACACCTTCCATCATCCACGTCACTGCAGCCAAGTTTAAAATTGATTGTGTGTGTGAACAGCAGATACCCACCCCGGGTACAGAGTGATCGATGGGAAAGCCTCTATAGTGAGACCACCTCTATAAAGAAACCACCTCTGTACACAGACCACCTCTATGATAAGTGCTTTTTTGCGGTCCTAAATCATGATTAAGTGTGTTTCCTTAAAGAGACCACCTCTACATATAGACCACCTTTGTAATGGGATAATTTTGGTGGTCCTAAGCTTTGATAGTGCCCCTTCATAATGAGACCACCTCACTGCAGAGACCAGTCCCCAGGTGGTCTGTATAGAGAGGTTCTACTGTACAAAGTGAGAGTGTTTATTTTCATTTATTAAGACCAGTTCTACAAAGCGACCACCTTAATATAGTCAGTTCATTTTTTAACAATTTTTGTTGATAAGCCTCCATAAACCGACCAACTCACTTGTCGTACAGAGATTCTACTGTCCAAACTAGTGTGATCGATTCGCATGACTGTGGCTTGTGAGGATGTGATGATGTTCGATGCGCACATGTTACCAAGGTCTGTCTGGGAGGTGAAAACATGATGGATGAGTCGTGCTGATGTCAAATAACGCGATTCTAACTCTAGTAAACCGTCACCTTTCTTATAAGGACACTTCGTGTCACACTGTTAAGCCCTACGTGTGCTACGGAAATATCCGATGCTATATTTTCTAAAGGGGTCAAAGTTCATAGTGTCATATACCATGTATGTCTTGACCCAAAGGGTAAATGATCACATGTTCTTGAAAACTGCTATTTTCATGGCATAAATAATAGAGACAGACTATAATGCAATTCCGTATTCTAAATGGTCGTGTTTTTGTGGCAATCACCTGGCTGTGAAAACAGCTATTAAAGCTGGTGCATACTGAGCAGTTTATGTCAATGTCATTATCTCCACATTGATTGTGTGTTTGTACAAACACGTGCATGATGGATGGCGTAACTGGGTGGCGGACTTATTGCGTAATCTTCTCTCGATAGCAACTACTTGAACCAGTGTGATAGACGTCAAGACATTAGGTACTTGGAAAGACATTGCATGTGATAGTTTTGTTTTAATCTGATTAAAGCCGACATCACTTCCAGTTTTAAGAGAAAGAGAAAGTTAGAATTGTGACTTCAAATCAATGTTAGTCAATGTTCAGATGAGTAGGAGACCAATGTAATATTGCTGACAGAAATAGTAATAGTACTATCATAGTAGTGTCCAGTTGATCCTTGTTATGTGCTATGAAGCAGTGGGTCTCATGATTCAAGCAGGTGAAGACATTAGAATAGTTGATTCATGGTAATATCATAGTACCATGTTCGCCGCTACGTCTTGCTATAGCCGTATGCTGATATGAGCAAACTGTACAGACACCTTTTGTGAACTTCACTGTAGAATTCTGCGCACATCGTGACATTTTTCCGCCATCTGGGTTGACTGAGCGGTTCTCGACAATGCCTCGTATTGATTCTCAGCAGACAGTGTGATTTATTCGTCGGTTTTATTTCTCACAGACTGCACCCAAACAGTACCGCGGTGTTTTTTAAAAGCCGTGGGAGTAACGCGCTAATTACATCAGCAAACATGGAGGCAGCGTCTCGCAATTTAAAATTTAATTAATTTAAATCTTTTTCTGTTGAGTGTTTAAACTTCTGACACAACGGTGTGTATAATCAGATTGCACATGTTAGACATATGTCAAAGTTGTCAATGAGTTCACAAAGCAAGCTTAGAAAACCTCATCATGTAGTCTGTAATTTTGTTTGAGTAACTCCATTTGGAATGTCTGATGGCTGGGAAATATTCAGTTGTCCATTTGTAGCTTTTCCCCATTCTTTATCCATTATGATACAGCGTTCGTGACTGTGAGACTGGGGCTTTAGATGGACATTCTTTACTATGAGACGGGGGCTTAAAGTGAAACTAATTATAGTAACAGCATGAGGGAGTTATCATCCATCACACAAGACACGTTGTCAAAATCGTTTACAATACTGTATGCTATTGTTGGTTAACTGGTATATCACCCAAGTTGCACATATGAATATTTGAAAAGCTGTTTTTTTTCTAATATGTTCTATGTACAGCTGTCCAAAGGCCATGTGAGGTGGAAAACTTGTCATTTTATAGAGCATGTGCGTCGCAGTTAAAATGATGAAGAGGTGTTTTTACCTTTATTGGATATTTAAATCTCCCCGGACGAAGTCTGGAGGGAGATTTTTATATATAGATGGTAAAATGCTACAAAAGGTAATAAAACAACATTAAATGCTAAATGTACACATATGGAAACGTGATAATAAGGAAATGGAAATTACATAATTATAAAGAACTTACAAATTTTTGCCTTATCAATTGTTCGTTGCTTTTCTTACAATGAATATTATATAACAATATACAGAACTTAATCCAGTATGAGTCAGTAAGACTTATACACCATTAAAATGAGAACATTTATACTTTGCGATTATAGTGCTTAAAATACAGTCTAAAAAGTTAAAGCTTAGTGGTCAAGTAAATGATGTCTTGCAGTAACAATGTGCGACTTCTAATGTGTTTTTTCCCCCAAGTTTGCTTGTGGATTCAAATTTATTCATGAATGTTTTGACACCAGCTTATACTTTCACTTTAAACATGTAAAAGATTCAGAACACCAACTCGTGTATACGTCTGTAGCCTTGTGACTGCTGTATCTTATCAGCCTCGAGAGCACTTTGTCGCCACCTCGGCCACCAAACACTCGCAGTCAAGGCTGGGGTCAAGTGTCGGCCAAACAAACATACATCTGCCATGCTCTGTATACCATACAAACGTAGTGCCACGTGCAAAGGTACAAAACCCATGGGCTTTTAGGTTGAGAGGGTGTCAATTAAGGGGGTCACCCAGAAGTGTCTGTAAACATACGCACCCTGGCATCAACGGCCATCAACAGTCAAGGCTAGGGTCAAGTGTCTGCCACCAGACATACATGCTCTCTATTGCCACCATACACACCATACAAATGTAGTATAACTGCCATGTTCAAATGTACAAAACCCATGGGCTTTTAGGTTGAGATGGTGTCAAGTAAGGGGTGGTCACGGTCACCCAGAAGTGTCTGTATTATATATATATGGCCTTAAAAGCATACACAATATACAGTCATACGCATGCTGGCATCAACTGCCATCAACCATCCAAACACCCAGGGGTCTTTAGTGTGAGATATTATGTGGTGGTCATATACATCAATGTGTTTCGTAACCTCATGGCCTATATATAACTGCTTTTTTTCTTCATTATGCATCTGGTATGTTGAAATGGAAACGAGGCCCTTTACCACAAATGTACACAAAGTTGGCATGTTGCATGAATCTTAGATTCAAAACATTGTCAGATTTAGATATTTTTAACCTATGTAAAGAGCTCATATGTGGGAAGATTTAGCCACATTGACCCTGTTTTTGGTGCTGTTTATCAGCCTCTTGAGACTCCGTCCACACCTCACACTCACCCACAAGGCTGGTCATTAGCGGTCAGTAAACATGGTCAGCTCTAGACGCAGGCAGGTCAGGGAGGCACAGAATCAGTAAATGCTATACTGGTAGTGCTCATTGGGAAATATAGTCATGATTTTTGGTTTTCCCTTCATAAAGTTCATAAACTAAGCTGTAGAGGCAGATTCTGAGGAGTATTATTTTCAGTGATATAGGAGCATAGTCCAGTTTCTGCACAACAGTAACTGCAGATATAATCAGCCTTAGTGGCAGTTTCAGGTCATGTGGATTCCAAAGAACAGTAGGTCTACCTCAGTGAAGATTGTAGAATCACGTCAGTATTGGGACTACTATTATACATGTAGTGCAATGTGTGATTACGATCTCAACATTTTTGCTATGTTAGTCTGCATTCTGAAAATGTATCCATTTTATATACAACTCTACAATGACAGGGTTGATAAATCCATGTAAACATCGTTTTTAGCTCAAAACACCAACAAGAGAGTTCACTATTGTCACAACATCTACAATCAAATGGCATGTAAATGAATCCGTTTATACAGTCGCTCGCCGCAAAAACATTTACATTTACATTTGCGTGGGGCGTCTTTGAATGATCCATTTTGAATCCATTGCGATGTCAAGGTCGCTCTGTAAATAGGTTTCTTGCATGGTCTGAACAGACCATAGCTCATGTGACCACAGATTGGATCTCTCTATATATAGAAGTCAGCCTGGTCATGGTCCAGTAACTCGGGCGTCACGCTCTCATGAACAACAGGAAGTGACATCACAGCGCGGCCGTATAAATCATTGAAGCAGAGAACTATTTCCATCCATGTTACTTTATGTGCAGTGCAACTTCTCCATTCACCCGGAGACCGATACAAGTGGTCTTTATATAGATGTGGTCTTTTTATAAAGACTGTGACAAAGAATCCTCTAATCTTTATACTTTCTTTTTATGGAAGTTGGTTGTGGTCTTAAACGGTTTTGGGAAGTAGAGAAATTGTCATATTTCAACTTCCTGTAAATTTTATTTTATTTTACAAGCGGTCTTAATTGGAGTTTCTACTGTAATAAATCTTACAGACAACTTGTGACAAATGAGAACTTTTCGTTTCTCCCTCCGTCCCCCCGATGATGGATTGGTGCGTCTGACGAGAGTGAGCGACGTCGTGCTCTCGTAAATAACAGGAAACGAAAATAGATCGACTCAAAACGTACGTCATTAAATGGCAGCAGAACAGCGCCGAGATGTCACCTTTCCCGCCGAGACGAGCTCTAATTGGCACCTGAGAGAACAAGTTGGCTTCCGGACAGCAAACATCAGTGTCAGTGAGGGGTACGAAGTTTTGTTACCATTCCTGAGGTGTCATTTTTACAGAGGTGTCCCTTTAGTGAAACTGTCATGATATACAATAGAACCTCTGTATTAAAATCACCATAGCGACTGGCCTCAGGTGGTCTCATTACAGAGGTGGTCTCTGTATGGAAGTTGTTTTTGGTGTTAATATAAAAGTTAGGGACCACAAAAAATTGTCTTATTATAGAGGTGGTCTCTTTTTAGAGATGGTCCTATTGGTATTTTCTACTGTATAGGAAACAGAGGACCACATATTTCTAATTGTGAGGTGTTCCTGTTAGTGAGTTGTCCCTATTATTGAGTGTCCCCCAGACGATGCGTTACTGTAGCTCGGATGATAAAACATCGCAGCTCCAGGCGAAGGAAAGAGACAAAACGACACCGTGTAAACAAACAGGTGGCCATGAGGACTCCACATGGGTAAAGAGAACCACTTGTAGGGCCATTAAAACAGCACTTGAAGTGAAAGTGACGGGTTTGTGGTTTGAGTTCGTGATTTGATGTTTTTGCACTTGAACCAGAACAGTTTGCAAACAGTTTTGTGAGTGCAGTAGGAATCTCATTAAATCAAAATCGACTACACTGAGGAAATACGATTGCTTGATGTAAAATCAACTCATCTCAATCTTAGTCCATGGACAAAAATATGCATTTATATAATCTGTATGGAGAGAATGTAAAAAAGTCTCTTTAGATTAGAAAGTTTTGATCCATTCATAAAAGATAGACAGGTACAATAGAACCTCTCTATTAAGACCCTTGTGGGAACTGGTCTTAAAGTGGTCTCAATAGAGAGATGGTCTCTTTATTGAGGAATCAAGTGGGTCTCTTAATGGAGGTTCGGTACTACACAAAACGGTCTTATCCTAGAGGTGGTCTCTTTGTAGCGGTGCCTTTAATCAGAGATTGCCCTACTATTTGCAGTACCCGTATATGGGCGATAATAGGTGTCAGTGAGTGTATATACACGTGGCACAGAACGCTGCATTCTGATTGGTCGACGCTGTCCCCTCCACACCCACTCGTACCCGGCTGACTCGCTTACTTTACGCTCGTTCTGTCTCTCCATTTTTTCCTTCTCGATGTGGAGTGAGTGTTGTGGAGTTTTTTTTTATTCTCCCGGTGTTTGTCAACATGGCGCTAAACCGGGTCAGATGGATCATCAACCCTTTGCTGGCATAGTTACTTTTTCACGAATAAAGCCTAAAATAAGCTCAAATTTACCAAAATGGATGTCTGATTCACTGACATGGTCCAATCACACACTTATTGTGGGAAATTTGAGTGTATCATACTAGCACATTTTACTACTTCAGCGACTAAGGGGTTAACGGTGATACAGACAGTAAACCAGCACTTCATTGGCTGATATCACCCCCTCAGCTGTCCTTAGAGGTCACTTAGCACCATGGGTGGGATCTCTCCTTCAACACTCAGCAACAGTATACAGTATACAGTAAAAACTCCGATTGAGACCACATCTCTATTGACACCACCTCTGTAATAAGACTACTTTTCACAGTTCCCAAACTTTCTTAAAGCTACCAAAGTGAACCTCTGTATAGAGACCACCTCTCTATTGAGACCACCTGACACTGGTCCCAAAGGTGGTCCAAATAGAGAGGTTCTATTGTACCTGCTTACTGTTCACACCAGATACTTGGCCTGTGGCTTTGCCAGTGATAGGGTGAAGGACAAAATACCAGGCAATATTTAAGTTTCCTCGGTCGCTTGATAAAAATCCCCGAGCTTCCACCAAATTTGTCATGTATTTCGAAAACAAATCAGTAGTTTAATTTATTATTGATGAAAACGATTTCGTCGAAGCAGCTATTTTCAATTCTGCGATGATGAATGATATAGTGGTGCGTCAGATTCACACGAGATAAAACCCAGCGACGAGCATCCATTTTGGATATCTGCGGAGCAGTCACTTTCATTGTCACATCACTTTTGTTTGTGATAGATCTGCGCTCACGCTCAGATAGCACTTCTCAGTGCTCAAAGTGCTCAGCCCAACCTCCCTATCAGAACCAGGCATGGACTGGGCCTCATGTGGTCTCAATAGAGAGGTGGTCTCCTTATGAAGGTTCCCAGTGGTTTTTATTTATATTCGCGACAACAAAATATGCCCCATTAGAGAGGTGGTTTGTTTATAGAGGTGGTCTGCTGATGAGTTTTTGCTGTAGTTAGCTCATAGCACAGAAGTTGTTACATGTTGCAATCCTCCTGTCACAGACACGACGGTTATTGGACGGTGGTTTTCGCGCCACTATTTTTAGTGCATTCCACCGACGATCCACATTGCGTGGCACAGATTTGCGTGGCTGCTTTTTTTTTTAGAGGCGGGTTTTTTTTATGCTCTCACATCACTTTGTTTGTACTAAACCAGTTAAAGGAATAGACAGCTTTCACATAATCAGCCACTGATCTTAGAAATCCCAGTTTGGATATCTTTATGGGATTGGTTACAAATGGTGTTTTTAACAATTATGCAAATGAGCTGCTCTGATTGGCTGCAGTATCTTTACGGATTCAGACTGTGGCATTGATAAATGGCACAGTGTACTGGGGTGTTTTTGTGAGGAAAACTAAGATTTCTGTGTTTCTTTTAGTTACAGTAGAACCATTTCGTATGAATAACACCATTTTGGAGCACCAGCCTTCGATAACGAGACCACCTCTGTAATAAGAGCATTTCGCATGGTGGCAACGCTTAAGAAAGAGACAAACACAAACTTCCATAAAAAGACCACCTCTGTAATGAGAGCACAGTGCTGTATACAGCTGTAATCCCAATCACCGTACAATAACAATCCACGCGGAAGTTGTTCTGATTACTCCAGCCTTGACAAAGACAGCGCAATCAAAAACACACGCACAATCGTCGCTGTGTTCTCAACCTCCCAATGGGGGCCAACCTGGTTAAAAGATCACCTCTGTAGTAGGACAGCTCTCACAGGCCCGAGCGTTACTCAAAGTACGACCACGAACCGTGAGAAGGAGATCACCTGTGTATTGAGACCACTTGTGGCGAGAGGTGAGGAGGTGTTGTTAGAGAGGTTCCACTGTAGTGGCAGCACAGTAATAAGCCGGGCTAATAACGGGACGAGGAGGATTACAGCACACACGGGGCTCTGTATGGAATGGCCTCAAGTTGTCTCAATAGAGAGGTGGTCTCTTTATGGAGGTTCAAGGTGGTCTTGTTATGAAGTTGTGCGACAGAGAGAAACGGTCTTATTTTAACGGTGGTCTCAATAGAGAGGTGATCTTTGCATGAAGGTTCATGATAGTCTCTTTAGGGAGTACACTAAGTTAGGAACTCAAAAATTAGTCTTTCATAGATGTGGTCTTTGTATAAGAGGTGGTCTTAATTGTACTAGATGTGGTCTCAATAGAGAAGTGGTCTCTATACGTTGGTTCATGTTTGGTGATGAACGTTTCCAACAGAGAGAAGCGGTGCTATTGTATTTATAGCAGCCGTGTTCTTTAGACACACCAACCAAAATAACTGCACGATGGGCAAAAAAACGCTGTGTTATCATGTTTGTTCTGTTCTTTTGCGTTAATGAAAAACGCGTCCGTTTTTTGCCGCCAATGTTTACAAACACAGGAACGTCAACACAGGGATTATACCCACACGGGATGAGGTGATACGGGCGGGTTTAATCAAAACACCCACAACCCGGGGTGTCCGAGTTTACTATGTTTGATTTCTCTGACAGAATAAACAGCAGAAAGATGATTGGGGTTCTGGCTTTGTTCAGTTGTGTGATTTGTGGCTGCTGAACAGAAAATATGAATACGGCTTATGCTGTTTCGTTTGTTGTATGAATATTGAACTCTGCTGTATGTATTTCCTAATGTTACTGGTTACAAATGTTCGTGTGGCTTATTCAACAAGTTAAGTTCCCTCAACATCCACATGGGTGGGAATATTCCGGTATCGAGTCTTCCACGATTCCACATTTTTATGCTGCAAGTCAATGCCAATGTAGATTGATAAACGTGTCTGCAATATGTTGCATGCTCTTCAGGGAGTTGATAGAGATATAGTGTGAAAAGGATGCTGCCAATGACCTGGTGTAAATGTAGTCGTCTGATCCTGCATAACGGCGAAGACGACCATAAACCAGACATTGACATTTCCACCATTTCACCAACAACCATTCAACCCGCGAGTCCGGCACTTTAACCACCCACCCCCGGCGCTAAGTGGACAATAGTATTACAATGAGCAACTCAACGTCTCAAAAGGAGCAGCCAAAAACTCAACCCCATAGCGACGTGGAAGGAAGTCGGTGAGAAGTGATTATTATATGAGGTGTTTTCACCCGGAGCGGCGCTGAAAAACCCAATTTTCCCGCTCACTGACTCGCAGACGGATTAAAAACCCGGCTTTGTCTCTTTGGCGGAGTGCGGTGAAGCGGAACAGGGAAAGTACTGGGCCAAAGAGTACTGTGTAGAGTGGGAGGGGTTTCTTTTTTATTAAATGGAACCAGCGACATTAAGAACACATTGTGTTTTTGTATTTACATCCATCATCAGTTTGTAAAACCATATTACATGATCGACATATACTCTGTAGTATATTGGAATATAAACACTTTACAAGATCCAGTAGGTACTTAAAACAGGACAGATATGCTATTATGATATCCAATTGCATCTATAGGCATTATTAAGAGAACGGAATTATTACACTGTCAACAACTTATTAGTAAGTTCCATGCTCCTATACTTGTCCTTAGGTTGGGTTTTCTTTTTTTTTAATGTTGAATACACAACATTAATTGCTGGTTGTGTGTTTGCTCATTTTTTGTTATGAAGCACTATGTTGTGATTAGTTTTTCACATTTTAGCGTGTACGGTTTTTATGGGTTATTTTCACGTGATCGCCGCGTTGAAAGCAAATGAATGTTTGCTGAAAATACTCAATTCTGATTGGTTGAGAGGCGGAGCAGAAAAATCAATCACCTACACGACAAAAATAAAAACTTGTATATGATGAAGAAACATGGGAGAAAAAAGGTGATTATATGGGTGGTGTATGAGAAACATGTCTGTTTGTGAAACAGACTTTACAGAAGTGACCATGAACCGGTCTATACTGGCCACCGTCTGTATACGGCGGCAGTAATGGTCAGCCAAGGCCATGCCGGTCAGTCTGTCTGGGTGGACGGCGGTCATTACATGTTGCTGGGTGAAGCCCTAATGACGCATATACGCGCTAATATTAATTAGCCAAGGACGCACAGGGCAACGGACGCCTTTTAAGTCAATGAGCGGTCACTCAGTAATGGTCATTCTGTCTGGATGGACGATGGTCATTACATGTTGCTGTGTGAAGCCCCAATGACGCAGCATTGTGCGTGTACACATTAATTAGCCAAGGACGCACAGGGCAATGGACGCCTTTTAAGTTAATGAGCGGTCACTCAGTATCAAGCGGTCAGTCTGTCTGGGTGGACAATGGTCATCACACGCTGCAGCCATTGTTAGCTGTTTACGGCTGCTACGCAGTAATCATTTAGCCAAGGACATCACAGGGCAACTACACGACTCCAAGTTCACCTTCTAGTACTGTGAGAGGTCAGAAAATCTCTCTTCTTGCGTGGACATGAACTGAGCTCGCTCTGTCAGACTCATTTGTATGGTAATCTAAGTTTGGCAAATGCTTATTTTGTGGCTTCCACTATACGTATGCATAAGGCGTTTTCCAGGGCATAATCTTCAGAAGCCCGTCAGATGGGAAAAAAGGACTTGTACGTAATAAGTGCATGGGGAATTCTCAGTCAGTCTCTCATGGTGCAGTGAGTGATATGGAGAGAATAGAATCAACGCACTGCAAATCCCACAACAAATACAAGCTTTTTGGAGCATTTTACCAGACTCAGTACCCACCATTCATGCGCAGACGTCGGAAAGTGGTGGCCAAGTTTGCCTTTCATCATAATTTCGCCTTAAAGCTGATGTGGCTTTTGATTGAAAACGATTGATTTCTGATGAAGAGGCTTTAATCGGCAGATACAATCGATAGACACTGTTATTGTGTGTGGCGCGGTAATTGCTACAATCAGCACAGTACAAACTCTTAACACTACAGCTCACTTCAAGTTGTCTCTATAGAGAGGTGGTCTCTTATGGGAGTTCAAGTTGATTGCTTTGTAAAGATTTGAGAACATGTAAATTGTCTCATCATAGAGGTGGTCTTTTTTGAAGGTGGTTTGAGTTTGAGTTTCTGCTCACCAAAGAGTCAATCGATGTGCCGAGTGATAACAGCCTCAAATACGTGATCATCAGGACAGTTTTCATGTGTCTGCCATGTTGAAATGAAAGAGAGGCTCATTACCAAATGGCCAAAATGACAACGAACGTCTATGTACATTTCTTAACGAGGAACACTGCCTTTCCATTGTTTATGAATTTCGCCATATTAAATATGCCGCGCCCTATATAGGTAGAGTGTTGTCATGTTATACGTGAACTGAATCATAGTCTACGACCGCTATCTGTAAGTCTGGCACCGGACATTGGGGCGTAAATCTCTGCTATGAGCGTCATGCTGCTGTTATGTAGCGCCGACATGGACGCAAATCAGGATAAACGGGCGGCCGTGCTGTGTTTACGCCGGGTTTACGACAGGACGGATCGGCGGGGCATGGGGCAACGCTTTAGTAGTGGGGGAAGTGTTCCCATTACTGAGGTGTCCCATTTGTGACACATTTTGGTAACGTACTAAAGCAAACTACAGTAGAGCCTCTTTATTAGGACCACCTCTGGGACCAGTGTCAGGTGGTCTCAATAGAGAGGTGGTTTCTATACACAGGTCCATTTTGGTAGCTTTATGAAGGTTTGGAAGTGTGAAAAGTGGTCTTATTATAGAGGTGGTGTCAATAGAGAGGTGGTCTTAATTGGAGGTTCTACTGTAAATAATGAAAAGCTGTCCCCATTACTGAAGTGTCCCCATTTGTGACATATTTTGATAACATGCTAAAGCAAACTAGATTATAAAAAGGTGTCCTCATTAGTGAGGTGGTCCCCTGTGGAAGTTTCTCTCTTATATAACCCTAGCAGGTTAGTCAACAAAGCTGGCCATTGCAGTCTAGAATAGAGCCAAAAATAAGCTCACATGTTCCACTATGCGTGTCTGATTGATTCAAAACAGTGAGAGACAACACAACATCAATTGTGGTAAATTTGAGCTTCATTTAGGCTTTATTCTACGCTGCACCAGCACAAACATTCGCCAAGTGAGCTACTAAAGGGTTAAGATGAAGTTAACCCCCTTATTACTGTTATGGGCCTAATTTGGCATGATAGCCTCAGGTTTCTGGAACCACACTCTGAAGTCAGCCGTGCTTTTTGATCAGGTTTCAGCAAGCAACAGATGAGGAATATACGGAGGAAAAGATTACTCTACATTTTAAAAACATGTCTGTGATGAGATATTATGCTGTAGTGTATGTTGATCTACATTTCAATAACTGATTCACCTTCACTATTCGCGGGAGTTTTACACTAGCTTATATACTGAAAATGTTGCCTGTTTATTGTTCTTATTAAGATTGCATCTTGAAACCAGTTCCAGATATTGAACTGAACATTTCGAGGTTTATGAAAAACCTATATATTATTGAATAATATGATCTTCAGCTGCCAATTTTTAATGAAGATGAGTTTTACAACCTGTAGGCCAAAATCATACTGATGGACTTTGAAAGTCTTTGCTTTCAAGCCACATCTAGTAGGTGTTATGTGCTTCTTAGAGATCCAAGTAAAATAATGAACATACCATCTACGTGTACCTAAAAACCATGCTTATTTGCTGACCTGAGATAGTCAGCGTGGCTAAGAATAGCAGCGTTTTTACAGCCGATCCGGGTTTTACGGTCGGATGCACCGACTGACCGCACTGTGATGACCACTAACGCACAGCTCGCATGTTGTGGATGTTATTACAGGATCAACGCACAAGTGCATTACATCGAGAGGCTGCTACACGGGTAACAGGGAATATTAGCAAGCATTGGCCGATGCAATGGTTTTTGTTTTCATGAAATAAGCATTTTCAGTGGGCTTTTGACATCTTTGAGAGCTTTCGCAGATTCAAATCTTATGAAATTTATCGCTTTTCAAAAAAAAACAGGATCTGGCAGTGAGTAAGTAAGAAAGTAAGTGAGTGAGTTAGCAAGAAAGCATGTGCGTCTTGGAAGTATTAATAAAATCCCAGGTGCCTTAGCACTCCTCTAATGTTGAATACTCTTTGATTTAGGGATCAAACTTTTGAACATGGACTCTGTTACTATTCTCACACCCCATGCAGGGCCCTGTGTCCAGAGATCCGGATCCAGAGATGCTCCGGATGTGGGTTTATGCTCCGTGCATGCTGCAGATAGCGGTTTTATGGTCTATACCATAAAGAAGATCATTTTGAAGTGCAGACCCAGATTTACAACACTGCGGTGGTTGAGTTTATGGTATAAGCGAAAGCAGGAACAGGCTAAAAACATGTGTCTGGGGGGAGGATTGAATCTGGATTAATTTATTGGACTGTGATCCATGTTATTATCATATGAAGCACTTTTCACATGTGTTTTGTGTGAATTATACATGTTTTATAGAGATTTTATTTATCGACATATAGGTTAATTCTACTAATAATCTGCATATCACGTAAAATGCACACTGCATCTCCTGAATAGCCATCGTTGTTTATGAGAGTATATGTCATCATATGTCACAAGTAGCCCTTCCAGGGTCTTCTGCAACTTTTAATGGCTTGTTCTTATGACAAACAATTTATGGTGCATTTCCTCCCAGCTGCAACTGCCATAAATTTACCATAATCCTACATGACCCGGCTTAAGCCACAGTCAGACAGTCACAAATGTTCACCATGGGTTTTGTTACTGTGCAATTGGAGATAAACTTTGGAAAATTTGTGCTAATACCAATTGAAAACCATTGCAAATCCAATGTATTTAGTACACAGGGCTTGGTCTCATTTTGTTTTGGAGTGTTCTTTTATGCTTAGTGGTATTCACAATTGTTTGATTTTGAATTTTTATTTAAACGTTCTCAAACCACGTAAGTTCCTTGTCTAAAACTAAAATAGAAATACAAGTTAAGACAGTGCAAATACAGTACAAAGTATACATCATGGTTATTGAGATTAACATCATTGTTAACATCGTTGAAAACGTTTAAATAAAAATTCAAAATCAAACATTTGTGAATACCACACAGCATAAAAGAACATTCTACAACAAAATAAAAACACGTCTGTAACAAGGCAATGTAACAAGTTTTAACAATGACTACAATACCACGGTGGATTCAGCTTCGATATTCTGACACTACCTTTGTACCATCCAATAATTCCAAACTCCACCACAAGACCCATTTTTGCCAGCCTTTGATAATGAGACACTGTGAACCTCTGATTAAGCTCTAATATTCGGACCAGTCTAACCCTGGCTGTATATTGCACCAGCGGCTGAGTATTCCTGGTGGAGCGAGATCACGTGTTTATCGCTCACTGATGCATGCCACAGACAGGGATAATCCAGCGCACGTGTAGACAACATTATCTCCGCGTGTTCACATTGCACCTGGCACCGAGACCACAGGGTGCATCATATAGCTCATCAACATGGGTTCCAGACCGTGTATAGCTCATAAGCAGGCTGAAAAACGCTCTTTGACTTGCATGAGGTTTAATATGTGATCAAAATTAACATATCTGCAAGACGGTATGAATGTATAATCTGTGAAAGATCAATCTTTGTGAGACGTTGGGTGGTTATGTTTCCCCTGTGCAATAAAGGCTCTATTAAACCAGGTCTCAATAGAGAGATGGTCTTTTTTATATTGCTGAATTGGTGTCTACATTTAGGAGCAAGAAAAATGATCATCTCATACAATATGTGTTCTTACTTGGAGGTTTAACTGTAAAAGGATGCACTAGAAAAGTTTAGATTTTTGGAAAAGTGTGTGCAACCTGCATAGGATTCATACGCGTGACTGACAGCCATAGACAAATCCAGGAGGGGGAGGCAAGCCCCCCCCCCATCTCTTTTTCCACCAAAATATTAAATTTTTATGGCGTTTTTTGGCATATCAGCAATCAATTGCTCCTACAAAACTAATGAGATTCCTTAAGTGCGAACCCTCATTTTCCAAAAACCTAGCCAGTGCTGAAAGGTTTCCCAGATTGAAAAAAACACCAACTTTGCTCTGCCATCAGCTGATCCGGTTTGGAGACCATCAGAAATGTCATCTCCTAATATGCGCCTCGCCGCATCAATAACAGGCATAATTATACGCCACGAGTCGCGAGTCACAAACAAATGGGAAAAAAGCAGCATTTATCAATACACAGACAGGATCACGAGTCGCGCATTTATCAGGATAACGCCAGAGTTTGTGGTGCAGGATTCGAGTTTCATGCGTTTCTGCTGAGATATTTATTGACCACCTGTAACTCTGAGAAGAGACCACCTCTATAATGAGACCACCAACAGATTATTGATCACTAAGACAAACTTTATGAGAAGACCACCTCTATTATAAGACCATTTCTTGTAGTCCTTAGACTTAATAAAAAAAATGACCCTGGGAAACCTCCATAATAAAGGGACCACCTCTCTATTGAGACCACTTGATGACAAGTTCTACTGTAACGCGTGTAGCAAGTGTTTTTCTTGTCTAATGTGTCTAAGGTCTGAATGAATAGTTCCTAGATGCTCATACACGGGAACGGAGTATATTTCTATTTTTTATACACATAAGATCTAATTGATTTGAATGATAAACCTCAAAGCTATTCACCGAAATAAACCAATTACTAACACTGCATACTCCCCAGGTCGTCACTGATATCACTGACCAAATCAATGGACCAACATCTCATGAGCGTTTGACAGTGAGCGTGAGTAAACAAGACGCCCGTGCTCAGTTCAGCCCGTATTTCCCCCATCAATAATTCCACACTGGCTTTAAACACGTCTGCAAACATCTCTTCAACCCTTAAACAGCAACATGTTCTACAAGTTGCCGGTTTGACACCAATGCCGACTATTGCATGCAAGAATACAGGCTAAAACAAGCTGAAATTTAGCACAACGTATGTTGGATTCACCGAAACGCAGTCTGAAATCTTTTTGCGAAACTTGAGCTTGTTTTATGTTGTTTCGTAAGCTGCAATAGTAGAATTGCTAACTGCTTTAGCGTCTAAAGGGTTGCACAAGTCAGATTATCGTGTTTTTCTGCAGTAAACAGCGATATTAAACGATGAGACCTTCAAACGTCACTGCTGATTACGATAAACACACAACGTGTGACATCGGAACATGTGTGTGCAGCGCACATCAGCAAACTGTGTTCTCATGTGATTCAATCAATTGTCGGATTGTTGTTAAACATCGCGAGTGCATGCCATCGGGCGGAAGATGGGGCACGCTTATTCTGCTCAAAGCTTGGCTCCTTTTGACCATTTTCCTCATTCGGACATGTGCTCTCCCCCATGTATGTATGCATAAGCACTTGCTTAAAGCCCAAAACCCTCATCCATCTTCGTTTGTACCAATCAAGCATCAGCAAGCTCAATTTTACGATTGACACTCCAATCTCGTGCTGAAATCCTACAATTTCTCTGCTTTGATAGCGGGCATGAGGATCTGGACCTTGTCTGGTGTTCAAAACTATGTCATATAGAATTTTCTCTCGATCTTACATTTAGTAATAATAACATTTGTTATAAATGCCATAGATGCAAACAGCTGCCCGCATGGCTCAAAGTACATAATGCTCAAAGTTGATATATAGCTGCGGGTTTGTTTACATTCTCGACGTATCAAAGTAACGAGCCTCTTTCTGGTTCCAGCATGGCAGATGGGTGAAAATTGGCCATAAAGGCTGACGTGAACATGTGTTTAATTACGCACAGACCTTGATTGAGCAAGGAGTAGCTCATGTAATCGCCTGCGCTCCGCTCATAGAGATATGGCAGTACCACAGTGTTACAGAGCAACCCCCAGTCAACATCACCTGTATGGACAGACCACCTCGATAATGGGACCGTTTGCATAGGCCCAAATCTTCATAAAGAGACAACCTCCTTCTACATATAAAGAGGGGGTCATATAGCAAAAATGTAATTGGTGATTTTTGCCCTAAATCTTGACCGTGAATTGTGAACTGCCTGTATTCAAGTGTTTGAAATTTGACGCAACCTATTCAATTACAATTCCTAAGCATTGGTGAATGGCAAATGAAATGTATTGTTGATTGGTGTTTTAGGCAAAACTGTTGAATTGATTTTCATCAAGGCTATATACCCCCCTCTGTAAAGGCCATACCCAGGGTGGTCTCACTAGACAGGTTTGCGGTTTTGAGTTACGGCCTCGCGATCTCGCCATGAAAGCGACGACATATTACCGAGTCAACATCGCGTGACCGCGCGCTATTCACAGCAGCACCACGCTGATGATTGCTCTTTCAAAGACGCCGGCGTGGAATTATTCTCTGATCTACGCCGGCAATTTGTGCTGATCATGACCTGGACCAATCCGGGCAGAACGTATAATAATGCTCACTTTTATAACAGCTACCTTGGAGATATTCTGTTCTCCACGCTTGTCCATTCACATATAATAGAAACTCTCTATTACGAGTGGTTTCAATAGAGAGGTGGTCTCTCTATGGAGGTTTGCAGTGTGTTTTCGTTCTCTTGATGAAGGTTTGACAACACAAGAAGGGGTTTCAAAATAGAAGTGGTCTCTTTGTAAAGGTTTATGTCGCTGAAACTTTGTGAAGGAACACAAGAAGTGGTCTTATTATAGAGGTGGTCTTTTTGAGACGTGGTCTGTGAGGTGGTTTCATTATGGAGGTGATTTCTTTGTTTAGATTGTCTTATTATGAATGAGGTCACTTTATAGAGATGATCTCTTTACTGATGTGGTCTCTTTAAACGTGTTTTCTAAGAGTGGATGATAAGCATTGTGCGCTGAATGTGCTGCCGCATATGACATATAATCAATTGATGATCAATAAGTGGGCCAATGACCTGGTGTAAATTGTTCAGTTATGAGAGCAAGACTTGGATCAGGACTATAAACCACCACAATTACATTTACTCTATGTGGAGGTGGTCCTAATCTAGCGGTTCCCCATTTGCGGTTTTCCCCGTGTCCGCGTCGTGTAGCTGTAAATTCTGCCGGCCGCTGATTTAGTAGCGGCTGCCGGCGCTAAGTGGAGCGCATTGTGGAGACGGACGGCGGCAGGAAGAGGCCGTTATGTTAACACAGCACGGCGTATGACAGATGGGAGAAAACTGCACAATGGCTTTTGGCTCTCGTATTGAAGTTCTTCAATAGCAGTGCAAAAGCCAGGTGTAAAGATTTTGTCACATCAGTCAAAATGTTCAATAATCTGTACTCATTTGACTTCTCATCGAATTATCACGACTTTTAACGCACCTCTGATTTCCTATTTGAAGAGACCATATAGTGACTACCCGTATAGTAAGAGCATTTTTCGCAGTTCCAAGTATTCATTAAGATACAACTGGAAATCACTATAAAGAGACCATCTATATATTGAATTAAGATTGAACCAGTTTCCTGGGTGGTCTTAAAACAGAGCATTCAAGTTGGGTTTGGCTTATCATTGAACTGAATGAGCTGATCTTGAGTGAAAAGTGCAGACATATGTATGATTGTTCAACAGTCTGCAATATGGTAACGCCACAGCGTAGTGACCTGACAGATTGTTATGTCATATATACAATTTGTACGTGTGACATTCTGTCCTTGTCATGATCAATGCCTCAGTTGACACGCGTATAATGAGTGTGCTGTTTGCTGATGACAGGTAAATCACGTAGACGGCCATTAGTATGTATAGAACAGGCTGATGACAATAGGACTATAGGTATTAATCTATTTCCTTATTAATATGAATAATGGAGCCCAATGCCAGCATACATTGGCTGACGTAGGCTGCGTTTACATATATAGTCTGATGAGGTAGTCACACCAATGTGGTGCCATAGTACAAGTCTCGGTGAAAATCACTGTTAAATAGAACGTTTCACTCATTGTGTATGTGATAAACTTTCAGGATAAGAAAGACAACTATAAAAAGTAGCCGGCCTTGACAAATAGTGACCAGCCCCTTATTATAGAGAGCCATAAAAACCTAACTTGGGAAACTAGCTAGCCTGGGCTGCTGAGTAGCCTGTATTTCACATCCTGGTTGAGTGACACCTCATCTGACTGTGATGAGGGAATTAGGAGCTTTCAGCCTGTTTCCCAGCCCCCGGCGGAGATGGCTGCATTAGGGCTCATCTCACAGCCTTGTGTAAGACACGCCAAATCACCGTAAACCCTGAAATAACCGTAAATCTTGGAATGACCGTAGACGCTAAAAGCACCAGTCATCCCCAAATTTTTACTGTGTGATAAATAACAAATGCATTGGATAAATGTACCTGGGGATGAATACAATACGAGACAATGTACAAATCTGTCATTCTGTGCAAAAATCATTACTCTTTTCTGATTGGTTCAGTAGGGTGTTCAATTGTACATTCTATCATTCCATGCAAAAATCACCGCCAATAACCCACGCTGATTGGTCGACCAGCGTGCTCAATTATACGATTGACTGCACGCACGGAGACCACTAGTCTAAACTAGACTAGTACCGTCACATTTTCTATACAGCCGCTTACGTCGCATGGTCAAAATGGCAATGAGACCGTTATAATATGATTTATTCTAAAATAATAACGAATCAGACACTCATTTAGTGTGGATTTTCTTCATGGTCGATTCGTTTGGGTAAATCAGATGTCAGCATGCTCAATTTTCCAATTGACACTCCAATCTCGTGGTCAAATCCTACAATTGACTGCACGCTACGTGATTTACTGCACGCGCGGAGACCATACTCTAAACTAGACTAGTTACGTCACATTATTTGTACGCTGCTGACATTGCATGGTCAAACTGACATTGAGATGGGTATGATATGATTTAGTTCAAAATATAAATGAAGTAGACACACGTTTAGTGTGGATTTTTTTCATGATAGAATGGTATTTGATGGTCACGGCAACAGTAAAATTTAGCATGCTGATGCTTGGTTGACACTCACTTCGTTTGTGTCAATCGCACCTCAGCAATTTTTCAATTGACACTCCAACCTTGTAGACAAATCCTACAATTTACAATGGCTACAATACTATGACTGATTGGGCTTCAACATTCAGCATTGTGTATATATAATAGGAGAAAAAGTACCAATTTACATTGGCTACAATGGCTGATTCGGCTTCAATACTCGGCGTTGTGTGACCCGAGCCTCAATCAGCAGCACTTTGCCCATCACCGTAAAATCAGCGTGTGTTCTTTACGCTGCCGT
The DNA here is from genome assembly GCA_019095985.1 of Streblospio benedicti. Classification (NCBI taxonomy): domain Eukaryota; kingdom Metazoa; phylum Annelida; class Polychaeta; order Spionida; family Spionidae; genus Streblospio; species Streblospio benedicti. Next base: position 56,830,260 of record CM032660.1, on the reverse strand, counting down.
TAGGAAGCAGAAAATCGCTTGTTTTGACACAGCTCTGATAGTTTGATAGCTTGATAGTGCGTAAATGTGCTCATAGATTGGATGCATGGCCGCGGTGAAAACGTTAAAGCAGCTTCTTTCCCACAATAGCCTATAACTTAGTCAGCGAGGCCGACTATTGCAGCAATAAAGCCTAAAATGAACCCAAATTTACCAAGATTGATGCTTGATTTGCCCCAACGTAACATAAATGGGTCTGTAGTTTGAATTATTCACAGGCAGCTTTAGTCACAGAAAGGTTCAACATCTATTATGTATTTTGAGTGTTGTTTGTTGGGAAAAACAAGGTCAAACTTTAGTTAGTCATATTACAGTAGAACCTCTCTATTTGGACCAACTTTTGGACCAGTGTTAAGTGGTCTCAATAGAGAGGTGGTCTCTATACAGAGGCTCATTTTGGTAGCTTTATGTAGGTTTTGGAGTGTGAAAAGTGGTCTTTTTAGAGAGGTGGTCTTCATTGGAAGCTACTGTAGATCATTATTGGCTGCGATGTTGTCTTCTCCAGTCTCTAAAGGGTTGATAATAGAGACTCGAGTGAGAAATTTCCAAATAAAGGCTCTATGATAACGAAAGCGACAGATCACTCATACGCTCGCTCAAGCGTGAAATTCTGTAAATCAGTCGGCGATTTGCCGCTCCGTTGGCATCGGCTGGTCTCAGAGTAAACGGCTTTATTGAGAGGGCAGAAAGTAGGTCTTTCTGTGACCGAGTGCCGTGGTCGGGGAAAGAGAGACGCGCTAGACGGATTGTTGTGGGAACCGCTTTGTCAAGTGTGCGACGCTCGCTACCGGTTTGTGATCCTATTTGAAGGCAGATTCTTAGTCAGAATGGAGTGCTTCCGTGGCCGAATGGATAGGCAGTTGCACTCGTGAAGGTTGTGGGTTTGATTCCCGGTCCGGTCTGTTGGTGGGTGTTGAACAAACCTATCCCTAAGAGGTTGCACACTGCTCGGTTATAGTTATACCTACACGTTAAATAGGTACAGGTCAGGCGAGTGAAAGCTAATGTGAGTGATTAGCACGTCTGAGCTACGGTAGCGATGTGCTGTATGCTCCCCAGGGAGTTGAGAAGGATATAGTGTGACAAGGATGCCAATGACCTGGTGTAGATGTAAAGTCGCTAGAAAACGGCAAAAGCTGTTCATTGCGACTATAAACAAGCACATTTACATTTACATTTGACTTGTGAGTCTGTCTTTACTGCTGGGTGATTATTGCTGTTGATGGTCGTGGGTTAGAATCTCCACCAGCGCCTATGAGATGTAGTCCGTACCTGACTTGGAGTCATTCGTTTGATGACTTTAGTACATATGGTTGGAGGGCATGATTGTTTGAGATATCATAAAGTTTATCAGTTTATAGCTCAATTGTAACGAAGGAATTATGTGATTCAAAAAGGATCAAGTGGACATTACAATGGACAAGATATCACTATTTCCCCCGAGTTATCCATAGATTTGCGTTATTAGTGTCCCAGATAACTAGGCCTAGTCTCAACTGTACTGTGAAATATTAACGGCCGGCGTATTTGAACAAGCTGGAATATTAATGACGTGGGTGGTTAATTAGACTCTTGCCAGGCTGCTGACCGTTATTACGTGTTATTGTGGACAGTGAGTGACCGATACATCATACGGCCTTGTCTGAGCTGAGTTCATAGAGAACAGACAATGTCACGACACCCACTCTGCTTTCACTTTACCCGACTTATCGCTCGTTCCTTTTGTCCTCTTCACATGATCATCTAGACACCTGGGAGGATTCCGTTAAAAATTGAGCGGGCTTTTATGTATAGCGATAACTTTGAGTCCATGATTCATCTCTTATTTGACTATATTTTGTATCATAGACGTCAGCAAAGGAATAGCACTGGGTTGATATATGTCTCAAGAGTCCGCACACTTGGGCCTAGTCCAAGTTTGTAGGTGGATGTTTATATGGATGTTTCAATGGTTCAATAGATTAATAGAATCATATAGAAACTCAGTCGATTCCAAATCAATCACTTCATATCATAACTATGATCAAAGCATTAACAAAAAAGAGATTGTGAGGTTAGAATATATAGTTAATGTGGTAGACTTCCTCAGTCGATCCAGAATCGATCACATCGTATCATAACTATAACGGAACTCCACAAACCAGCGCGTGCCTGGACTGTATGATGGACTGTGGGCGTTATGGGGACAGACTCCGTCCCGGCAGATAAATGGCGACTCTCCCAGCCGTCTGACCCTTCATATGAATCAGTGCGCCCTCAAATATTCATGTAACAGCGATGAGGCGCGATTGAAGCTGCGTTTACGCACTCAAAATGGACATCTGTGCCAGCTACGTATACCGCTACGTGTAGAACAGTGTGCAATGTGGCTAATATAGGATGCTTTGTATATATATATATGTTAATTAAGACCACTGCCTCTATAAAGAGACCATTTTTTCATGGACTCCCTCCCTTCTTGGAGCCTCTCTCAAGACTGATAAGCCCTGATACATTAAAAAGATGTTTGCTCAACACCACACACGAGAATGGCCTGGCTCCACTCCTGCAGTAGGCTGTTGTCCCGTACATGTGTCCTTTCACTCACACTGACTCACAGCCAAGATAGACTCACTCAGCAATGAAAACAAACATGTCATTTGAATTACACACATCAACATCCAGTTAAGACCACCTCAATACCAAGACCATCTCCGTAATAAGCCCACACTTTTCTAAATCCCCCATTTTGAACCTCCTGTAGAATCAGACGATTTCTCGCAGCCCTAATCCTTCATAAAGAGACTCATGGACCTTCACAAAGTGACCACCTTTACAATAAGACAACTGATGTTCTTACCAGAGAGGTTCTACTGTAATTTACTGATGTGAGGCAAACTATGAAAAATGCATGCTGTGAGAGAGAGATGTCCACCGCAGGCAAAATCTGGAGTAGCGTGATGAGGGTTTAAAATGAAGCCGTGCTGTTGTGTACAACTCACAAACACATGGCGTGTCATGGACACGTTGTATGCTGCGTGTGGAACATGTGCTTGTGTCACATTGAGAAAGAGAATAATGCGTGACATGACCACCCAAAATATGCCGCGGCATGTTTGTTTTTCCTCTGTTTCATGGTGGACGGTGTAAACTGCAATTATGATTGTCTGTGTAAAAAGACCACCTCTGTAGTAAGTCACTGTCACTGACCTTTCAGGAAGGGTTGAAAGGTGAGCTTTTTCTGCACATGTGTGAGTATTTGCTGAACATGCTGCCAGATTGTGAACATGTGAAACGTGGTCTCGTTACAGAGATGGTCTCTTTATAGAGGTGGTCTCATTATAGACGTGTTCTTGATAATGTTTCTACGCTACAGTAGAACCTCTAATTAATGACCATCTCTATAAAGACACCATCTTTTTATGTTACATACCTTTATACCAACACCAACATGAACATCCATAAAGGGACCACCTGTGTATTTGGACCACTTGAGGCTGGTGGTCTGACTAGAGAGGTTCCTGTGTGTATGTAACACGTGTTTTTTCCACCATTGTGAGCTGTCACAGTAATTGAGCTCCCGAGACTTGTTATGCAGCTATTCCATTCTATTCCAGGATAGCGACTTCATTCAGAGAGAAAAAACGTATTATATCAATGACAGCAGAAGTCTAATTAAGACCACCTCTATGTGGAGACAACCTCTGTAATGAGACTTGCGAATCACAAACCTTTATAATACACTGGCAGATCCAGGTTTTTGAAAAAGGGGGCGTATAACCAGTGGTTTTCATAGTTTTCATCTATGCAAAAACCTGTGAAAATTCCAGATAGACAAAAAAACATAATTGTGACATTTTTGACATTACACCAGTGATCTTATACTAATAAAAGCTGTGACACTGAATTTCCAAATTAGTGTTTAGTTAATACATATGTGTAAGTTGCTATAAATGTCACGTATCAGTCATAGTTATGGAAATTCCAGATTAACAACAAAATATAAAAATGACATTTTTGGTGTTACACCAGTGATCTTATAGTACGAATAAGAACTGTGATACTGAATTTCCAAATGTGTGTTGAATGCATATGGGTAAAATGGTATAAATGTCACGTTATCACTGTGAGATGTCAGCGCTGCGTCCATATTGGCTGTGACAATAATCCGCCGTCATGTGATTACGCCAGACCTTGAGAAACCCTCGAGGAATGCGCGCAAATGTCAAGTAATTGGGTTGCTTTCTGCGTTCTAGCATCGCAGGCAGCACGAGGAATTGAATTATACGCCCGAATACGGCACATTTTCTCGTCCAATCGGGCGCGAGTTCACTGGTTCAGTCGTACGCGTGTGGCAGACGCAATTAGATCTTTCGCCTCACGACGCTTTTTATAATGAGACGTCGACTCTGTGTTTCTTTTGCTCACAACACGGATATTTGCAACATTTTGGCCGCATTTTTTTCTTATGCAGCAGTTGAGGTGGATAGATAAGACTTTATGCAGCAAACTGAGATCTATATAGCGTATGAAATAGACAGCTGTGGAGCTGACGATCAAATCTCGCATATGCTTCCAAATTGTCACTCTCCATCCTTTATATATCCTGTCTTATGCACTATCTGAGATACATATATCCATGCAGCACTTATATGAAATGATGAGATAGACAGATAGCTGTGGATCTGACAATCGGGTCAAATCTAGTTTGTCTTTCTCCTTGATTCGTTCACTCTCTATTTTGAAAGTATCAGCCACATTAGTTAACCCTATACGAAGGGCTCAATATATTGCTCAAAGCTTGCGTTCCATGAGCCTGTATCATATACACTGCATTAGTTATGCCTCTGTGTATAATAACCCCCATGGAGCACTAACATACAGCGCTATAGACGTCCGTGTCCCTGACACCGTGATCTGTCACACTCCGCGCCGACAGCTCCAGACGCGAATATCCAATAATCCACCTATTTTATTAGCAGGGGGTACAGAGGAACGAGCGGGGTGAGAGTTTCTAAAGTCCTAAAACAGGTGGTCTTTGTGTATGAAGCTTGGGATTGAGAAAAATGCTCTTATTACAAAGGTGGTCTTAAATCAAAAATGGTCTTACTATTTCAGTGGACCAACGTTAACCCCTGTATCACTCAAACTTTATCAATATTTGGAACTGAAAATAAATTTGTCTCAATATAGAGGTAGTCTCATTACAGGTGGTGTGTTTATAGATTTGATCTCGTTATAGAAATGGTCTCTCTATAGATGCTCTCTCATTAGAGAGGTGGTGCCATTACAGGGGTGGTTTTCATTAGAGACCTATAAAAACATTTGTGAATGATAAAAGACCAATATGCCATTAATTTGACACCAAAAAAATCCAACAACTATAAGTTTGTCAAATATTAGTTGGAAGTCGGGAGATGTGTCAAAAAGTTTACTCGTGCTGATTTTTCCCAGTCAGTTAATAAGGATAGCGACACGGCTACCTACATGTACATGTTTCTCGTCTCAATCCCCTTATGTCTGACAGCCAACAAGATTCCGGCTCTTAGATCCGATTGGACGCCACTGCTACAGGGCGACTCCCAACTCACACCACCTCTATACACAGACCACCTCTATAACAACACCATTTCTCACAGTCCCTAAACTTTAATAAAAAAGACACCATTGCGAGCCACCAAAAAGAGACTACCTGTCTAGTGGGACCACTTGATTATTGGGGTGGTTTAACAGACAGGTTGTATGTCACCATACATCACATGCTATACTTGGGCCTGCTTTCCCAGTGACACACATTGGCTTTTCCGTCAGTCAGATTTGCACACGAGTGGGCAGCTCCATCACAGTACAGGGTGACATAGACAGGCGGTCTGCTTATGGAGGTGGTGGCTTCTGACAGTGAAAATGGTTCTATTGTAGTGGGCGCAATACTGAAAGGTGGTTATATGGTACAGATGTCACTCTTGACAGAGGTGTTCTTAATTGGAGGCTTTACTGTATTAGAAACTGTCTCTATAGAGTTGTGCACTTTTAAAAGTTTGTCTGAGAGAGAAAAATGTTTTTATTGTTTTTATTGTAGAGTTGAATCATATTATTTAATTTAATTCTCCAAAATATGTCCTAATTTATCATAATTATTTTCTAAAATCTTGTAATGTCCAAAATAATCAATGAAGTTAAACAGCAGTATCAATAATTTAAATAAGATGTGGAAATACAATCTCACAATTTAAGCAACTTTGTAGTAAGTATTTATAAATAATCACACATATAAAATCATTTGATAACGCACCCAAATAAATGGAAGCTTAGGGTTGTAAAACCTGTCTTCAGCTATATCTATCGTTGGTAGAAATATGCTTACTAAAAAGACGTGTGTGAGAGAGAGAAAAAATGGTTGTACTGAAGAGTTGGTCTCTTTACAGAGGTGTTCTTAGTCGGACGTTATATTTTACTAGAAGTGGTCTTTATAGAGAGATGGAAGTCCACATAACAGTGGTCTTTATAAAAATGGTCTCATAATACGGACGGTCTCTTTATAGAGGAAGTCTTCAATCGAGGTAACATTGTACTCTAAACTCAGACCTTGGAATGACCACAGTAATGACCACACCAATGACCAGTTTCTGTGGCTTACAAATAAGTGAGGCAGACGCCGTAATTACAGAACATTCTCGGGTGGTGATGCTATAATATGGGTCAGTAGGCACCACGAGATGGAACAGACACCAGAGGAATTAGTATGCAAATTCCGGTCTATGTCTGGTATGTTCGGTGCTGACAGAGCATTAATTACTTTTGTGCCCGTTCCATCTCATTTTCCTACACACTGACCCATATTATAGCGGCAGTTTGTGCTACCTCAATTGCCATTACCTTGCTCTATCATTTTTTCATGTAGGAAGCCTGTAATAGGCTAAAGCAGTAATATGAGAGAGACTCGCCGATTAGTGACTGTGTGATGTGGTCTGTGATCACCCCAGATCATTGGGTGCATCCAACGCACTTCCGCAGCTTTATATATAGCTGCTCTTTTGACAAAGGGCTCTGTAGTTTATTGATATGAGCAAAATGTGGATAAATACAAGAGAAATTGCTATCACAGAGCTGTAGAATGGCAGTAAATGACATGCAATATGCAAGATATCCAATTGACAAATGTTCAAAATGCAGTTGAAGGGAAATGAAACTAACCTCAAAATTACAGACAATTTGAGATAAGCGATATTGAGATAACGTGGCTCTACTGTTTTGTACCTATTACATTGACAGCCTGGTTGTTAGAGCAGCAGGTTTATTGCATATTTGAAGTGTTCTCCATAGGCAGGTCATCTGTTTATATGGAGGTACATGGCCTTATAGGTGTGGTTCCAAAACATATATTGAAAAATGAAAGAGGATTTGTCTTGACAACAAGAGATGTTTAGCAGTTTTTATGATCATTCAATGTAGGTTGCACTGTGTTAGATCTATCAGCCACAAGTAGATGACCGTGGTCAAACCCATCAACAAAACATCAGCACGATTTAGATGTACAAGAGAATTGAATGCTTGAGGTTCAACGTTTACAGACTTATCATAGCTACAGAGCCCTCTGCCCCAAACGCGTATTAGATCCCCCAAAACGTAATTACGTCCGTGGACTCTGACCACCAACCAATCAGGGCATTCATCAACCAAACTTGGTCATAAACTCGACCGCGGAGCGTCGTAACTCATACTCCAGCTAGATTAACGCGTCATACCGGGTCAGTCACAGAACACAGCCTAAGAAAAGCTCAAATTAACCAAAATGGATGTCTGATTGACATCCATTATGGTAACTTTGGGCTTATTTTATGCTCCATTCTCGCCCGCTATAGTCGGCATCATAACGGGCTAATGAAATGCCCCATCCCGGGCTCATAGCGCGGTCTGGCCGGGGATCTGGGCCCGTAGGCGGCGATCCTTTGGTGGCGCCGTCCCTCCGTAAATTGATGGGTGCGGAGCTTTTCATGTCTAAAGCCGCGCAGTGATTGAAGCAAACCACCCACAATATGGGAGGGTACAGCGGGGGCTCTCAATAGGCAGGTGGTCTGTGCATGGAGGTTCAAGCTGGTGTCTGTATAAAGGCTGAAAAATGGTCTCATTAGTGTGAGGTTGTACGACTTGGATGTTGGTGCAGGATAAATTGTTTCTAGGGCGCGAAGTTTTCATAAAAACCTTCCACAACAGGAGAGTGAAGGACTCATAGAGATAAATCACAGTCAACGAGTCATTTTTGTCTTGATAGAGCCATTTGTTTATCTTTTTCCATTTGTTGTCAATGTGTATTTGATGTTGTATTGCTGAATGCATATATACAGGCCTACATTGGTGCATTTTATCTTTATTTCATTAGTATTGACAAACCAGTCTGTTCTATGGTACAGAATGTTTTTCTTGCTCATTTATTCATAATAATTTAATATAAATTCAGTCTCTACGTTTGCCAACTATAACTTAAATAACAGGCTATTTTTACCCACAAACACATTTCCCATGATATTGTGCGCCTCCCATCTCACCGTACTCACTGTATAATGCAGCAAATGAGGGCCATGAACCCTTCAAACCCCAAGATAAACCTCAACAATGGGGATGTACGGCGGGTGCGTGTTTTAGTGGAGATGGGCGATAATCGGGTTACTCGGCCATAACGCCGCCACGAGGTGTAAGGGTTTGAACTGGACGGATGGTGCTTGTGGTCACTGTAAACTGTATGAGTGTCCAAGGTTGTATGGGGACTTTTGTGAGTAAGTAGCCATTGTATTAGTGTAAAGAAATTCCAGAGACAAGGTAAAGTTATTTGGAAGATCTTCCTCCTCGAAACGCAAACAATCATTGTCATCATAGTCCATCATATTTGGGCGATATCCATCTACCAAACTGAAAAATTTCACAGGACGAATTTCTAAGAAACTTCAGTTTTGAACCAGTGATCAATCTTACCCAATGGCACCTTCCCTGCCTAAATACCTAAAGCCTATTAGTTAATTTAATGGTCCCTAAACCAGACACACAGCCGGTGTAACTGTTTAAACTGGACAGATGGTCACTGTATTGGTGCATGTCTCACTGTGAAACTCGATATCACGTGTCCAAGGTTGTATACGGACTTTTGTGTTTCACTTTCCTTACATTAGTGCAATGAGTTAACTAGATGGATCCGATACTTGTGGTAAATGGAAAGCGATATGGTGATGTCTAATATGAGTATTGATGATGGTACAAAGATGTCAACTTGGTGGATGGTGTTTTTTTTGTTAGTCATAAAGAGACATGAATCATGCCTACATTTACTTAAATGATATCGCTACAGCTGAATTTCCCAGAGAAAACAGTACTAAATAATTGCCTTCATTTGGCCTTCGTTTGATCACCATAGAGAGATGGTCTTTTTATGAAGGTTCATTTTGATGTTTTATGAAACTTTGTTTAGGACTGCCCAAAATGGTCTTATGACAAAAGTGATCTCTTTGAAGAGATAATTTACATTGGATGTTCTATTATATAAAAAACATTTGTACATTGTACTTTAAGTGAGACACCAACTGGTGATTAAATCCCCACCCCCATATCACCCGCGAGAGGGAAGGTGATATATTGGTGAAAGCGGAAAGATGATAAATTCAACAGTTTGTTTTTCATTTGTGGCGTTGTTTGCTCAGATACTCACGAACCCAGCTTTTTATGGCCAGATATTGAATGGGTACATATTCGCTCTGGTTTTGTTAACGGTTTTACTGTATTTGCCGATAGAATAGAAGCTCTAATTAACAATGCCTCTGTTTGAATTGAGACCATCTCCGTAGTAAAAACACTTTTCAAACCTTCATAAAGAGACTTCTATAAAGAGACCACCTATGTAATAAGACCATTTTCGCAGTGTTAAGCATTTGTGAAGAACCCACCAAGAACTTCTATAGAAACCACCTCTCTGTCGAGACCACATGAGGTCGTATAATAACAGTGACACTTTTTGTCCTGAGATTTTCAAGGTAGAGCCCATGGGCATTCTGGTGATAAATCTTTCCACAAATTGGATATAAAATGTTCAACCTAAAACCTCCGCCCATGCACCATATGTAAGCATACAAATCCTCCAAAAAAGCAAGTGCCCCCTGGGCTTACAGTGTCCAGGAACAACATGGAAAAGCCAGCGCCTTACATTCCCAATGTTTTCAACCAAACCTCCACGAACATTGAGATGATTGTAAATAAAACCTCCAAAAAAGCCAGTGTGTTGGTGCCAGTGTAAGCTTGGAGTAATCACTTCCTCAACCGAACCACAAAAACACGACAGCATGGGGAGTTGTATGTGATTCTTCTCTGGACCATGCACAAATGTGGGTCTTTGTACAAACTAAATACACCTTTGTGTACAAGCTCACCTCTTCAATAGACATTTTTCAACACAGAGTATCATTATTGTGGTCAGAAACTGTGAGTTTGAGTCTTGATGTAGTGCAGGCTTTAGGGGTGGTGAGATTGAATCCTGACCTGCTCATAACGCCTACTTAGTATGGTGCATGACTGTGTGTGATTCAAGTCTGTTTGGAATATAATCCTAGTCATATTCTGGTCACACATTGTGAGTTTACAGCTTGTGTACACACAGCCGTTGGGTCGTGAGTTCGAGTCTGCACACACATTCAATTCACTTTGCAGGAGGACACTTCCAGAGAAGGGGAAAGTGTCTACATAATACAGGCTGTCTACACAAAGTAACAAAACCGCGAATGGTTAGAACTCTGTGATGTTTAGAATTCATCGTGTTATTCTGGTGACATTGTGAGTGAAAAACTATAACGCCTCTGTCAGAGCCGGTGGGATTACACTGTCACTTTTTTCACGGCCGTTTGCGCATAGTACTCACTGCCATGCTTTTTAGACTCACAGTTGCAGTGAAAATTCTGTATAATTTGAATAAGAATAGAGGTGGCGGTCTCACTAGAGAGGTGGTCTCTTTATGAAGGTTTGTGACCATGTGAAATGGTTTTATTATAGAAGTGGTCTCTTTATGGAGATGGTCTTAATTGACATATAAACTCTAATCACATTCTCAGCCAATTTGCATCATTGTTTTTTTTCAAACTGTGTTTTCAATTGAAAAACATAAACTGAACATACCGTAAAATTCAAAGAAGTACCCATGCTCACTTAAAACCCACCATTAAAAAGAGCACATCAAATATGAGTTAGAAGTCAAAATACATGTCTTGTCCACAACCACTGCTGCTGGGTCTACCTGTAAATGATGCTAAGATTGCCAAAGTAACAATTGTAAAGCCCATGGGCTTTTACGCCAGCGTTTCAGGTAATATTACGATGCACAGGTGTCAATGAGATTTTTTCCTTCTAATAATGTGGCAGGAAATCAGCAAGTCAGGGTTGTTTTCCAGCATTATCGGCTCTGGTGACGACTCGTGTTTCTCCTATTGTTTTCAGTGACGCAGGTCAAATGTTTAATCACCATATTGTGTTGCGTTTGACGATGTGTCACTTTTTTGTTTTCTAAATATACAGGCGATATATCGATCCAGAATTCAACACTTTGAAAGCAAAACTTGAACACGAGTGTTTACTGAATACTTCTGGGGAAACTGCAGCGGTGTCGTATGGAGTTTAGAAAAAAAAACATTCAATTTTCACTTTTCACACACATTTTATCATTAATCACCTTTTCAAGAATGGCGTTGTTTTTAACAATAGTAATGAGCAACAATTAAAATGTCAGCAGTTTTTCTACATATGCTTCAAACATTGCAAATATGGTCTTTATCAAGATACGTACATTGATCACGTACATTGACCACATGCTATATACCGTATAAACTCTATTTTAAGTGATCTATAGTAGAAACCTCGAATAAGGACCACATCTTTAAAAAGACCACCTCTATAATAAAACTTTTTTCATAATCTCCTTACAAAGATATAGCATGATAAAGCCTTTTCTTTTGACATAGAATAAAAACTGTGATATATTGAATTACATTACTTTACAAATATTTCAAATACAAATATGATTTTTACTATTTTCTGTATATAGCTGTACATACAACCCTCTTGTTCCATGGATATGATCTTATGTTTTTAAAATATGTAGAAGATATCCGAAATGAAATACTGTTCTCTGTTATCTGTTATAGAGACCACCTCTCTATATTGAGACCTCTCAAGGCCAACCTAAAACGGTCTAAATGGAGAGGTTCTATTACAAACTTCCACGTGCCATGTCGACTTTAAGTGTTCTCAATTTGTATCAATATTTCTCTATCACTCCATAATCTCCGCTTTGATACCCGGCTTATTTACGTGATTGTTTTGACGCGAGGCGCGAGTTATCGGACTTATCTGCCGGTCTGAGAGAGTTACAGTGACGGCGGACCGTAAACTCGCGAAATGAAAACGTTTAGATTCCGAGACACACGCCATGTGAGAAATCTAATCACACTGGGCAAATGTGGAATCAATTACAGCGAAACCTACAATTAAGACCACATCTCTAAAGTGGCTACCTTTATAATATGACCATTTCTCGTGGTGTCAAACCTTCATAAAGAGACCAGTGTTAACCTCTATAAAGAGACCACCTCTCTTTTAAGATCACCAAAGTCATTTACCAGGGAAATCTCATGGTTCTACAGTAAGATGTGAAATTTCGATTTGTGGAATGGCTGAAAAAAAGTCAATTTGTATTAATCTGTGGTATTGTAAGATCTGTGAGCAAAGTTGACACACTTTGAGTAAAATATAGTCGTTTATATACGTTCAACATATATATGTGTAGGGCTTTAATTCAAGAAGATACAGAAACGCACAGTTGAAATCACCCAAATCAAACTGGAAAGTTGCGCAGAAAGATTTTAAGCTATTTCAAACTATCAAAAATCTTTAATCATGTAAAGTTTCATCAAGCAGACTCTTATTTCCTAGGCTTACAAATAAGCCCATCGGTAAGATGAGATTTTGAGATTCCAACTGCTGCATAAATCTACCACACACTCAGTATTCTGATCACGCGTGTAGAAACCCAGCTACAAGCTACAAGCTACAAGCTACAAGCCGCGACCGACCCACAGTGGACAACACAACCACCGCTGTACAAGAAGTGAATTATGCACGAGGCCATGATATAGGCCTTTTGGTGGTAGTTAAAACCACCCTCGAACACAGTATAGGAGTGTGGGAGGACGCATGGCTTTATCCCCTTGTGTCAGTTGTGTCACTGTCGTTTTACGGGGCTTTGGAACTCTCCGGTTATTGATCAAGCATAATGCTGCTAAAGCCGCAATGGCTACAATATGATGACCGATCAGCCGCCGTATTTGAGATGGTATGAATCCAGCTTGATGAATAATACCACCGCTGATTAGGCTTCAACATTCGGCACGGTCTGACCCTAGCTTAACGATGGCTGAAATACCACCACTGATTCAGCTCCAATAAGAGCTTGAAATTGGAAAAGAAATATCGTAATTCTGTGACCTGTACCCAGTTAACACGTAACTATCATTGTGTGCGATCAGAAATGACCCGTAATTGATCCCGAGAGTCTCAATCAATGATAATTGTGCACAATGTCCCCCGGTCTCGCAGCGAACTGATGACACGTAATCACCAGATTCCCGTGTCTTGTACCGAGACCGGACTCGGAGCACTGTCGTGGTGGGTGCGTCAGGCTGTCTAGTGTATTATAAGACATGCTTAAAAGCGTTTTTGTTTTCAAAATTCTTATGGAAGCTACCAGCAGTTATGTCAGCGGTCATGGTTTCATCTACAGAGTGAGAATATTACAGCTTCTACTGCTGATCACCCAACCTAAGGTGAGGTCGTCACATCAGTTTGTTTGTACTAAACCATTTAAAGCAATATAATAGGCAGTTTTTAACATAATACTACTGATCTGTGGAGTCCCCGGTTAGCATATCTTTAATGGTTTGAATACATGAGTTCCTTTTCAACCACAATTATGCAAATGAGCTGTTTTAATTGACTCCAGGCGCCAGTAACGTGATGGATTCTGACTGTGGCATTGATAAATGGCGCAGTAGATGGTCACAAAATCAGATCAGTGTAATATAAGAGTCCTATGTGACAGGTCGCCTTCATAATAAGAACGTGAGAATTCGTGGGCGTGTGTTCGACCCGTCTGGAGTATGATGCGGCGACCGACTTACACCCACAGTCAACGATTATGGAAATATGGCCCACATTTGGCCTGATTCTGTATATAGCAGGGTCAATACACGAGGGGGGGGGGTATCAGGGGCCAGGAAAACGGGCTCACGGAGGCAATTTGTTATATAATCCTAACAGGATATCTTCAAATATCTTTATCGTGATCTTAGAATATAAACTCATACAAAGTCATAAAAATACAGGTCTGCAATCAAGAAAAGTAGCTGGCACAGTGTTGGCTTACGAGAGGTGGTTTGTTTATAGAGGTTTGACACTGCAAAACCGGTCTTACTACAAAAGTAGTCTCCAATGACACTTTGGCAATAAAATTAGCACCAGTCGTATTGAAAATGAATGCATCCATTTCAATTCCTGTACACTGTTCAATTCCTTATTTGTATTTGGTCCACAGCTACAATAATTACCAGAAAAACGCTGCACGCAGTGTAGCGTTGAGAATACGCTTTGTCTCTGCGTGTTTCGCATGTTAATGTCGTTACGCCGCTGATATTCAATTTTCCGCTGATCAAAACACGGCGCCGGTAATCCGGTGGGCGGTATTCATGAAAGTGGCGCTATAGCCACGTGGGCGGTATTCATGAAATGGAGTGTCTATTCAAAAGTGCACTTCAATTTGTCTCCCGCTTTCTCGGCGAACGCTTGAAAGCTACAACATTTGCATTTTAATCCATTAGATTGCCTCACATGATTAAACGCATAACCAGCTGGGTCATGGAGAACCTGCAATTGCGACCACCGCTATAATGAGACCACCTATGTAATAGGACCAGACCTTCATAAATTGGTGACCAAAATTAAACTCCTTATAAAGACCACCTCTTTGATAAGACCACGTTTCACGGTCCCAAATGTGTTGTTTTGTGTCAACGATAGATAGTAACTTCAGGAACGTTTATTTAATGAATAATACAAGCTTTGACATTTCATTATGGCACGTAATATTTATACTTCCGAGTGACAATCGATAATGGTTACATGCATAATATGATTGGTTTGAATCAAGCGGACCACAAAGTGACATATCATCACACCAACTGTTCATAAAGTGACCAAAATGAGCCTCCTTATAAACACCACCTCTCTATTGAGACCCCTTGAGGTTAGTCTCAATCGAGAAGTTCTACTCGTTTTGTGGAAATCCACTACACAAGCACAGCTTTAAAACAGCGATTTCCTGTTTGAACACGAAAACACTTTGCTCTTCACGGGCACAAAAAGAAGCCCACTTCAAGGCCGACGTGACCTATTTTGCGTCTGTATGAAGCGCGTTTTTCGCCGTATCGATCGCGTGCCACAAAATGGCGCTGATTGTCCCATAATTGGTCGACAAGAAAACGCAATTTGCCGACTCGGACGCGACTCTCAGAGACTCACACTCCGCGCAGAGAATGAGACTGAACTGTGAGCGAGATAAATGGCGGTCTGGCTGAAAAGCTCTATTTTTAGCGGCTCCCATAAGCGACTTTACGCCCTGCTTACTGATCGACGAGGATTCAGGGAGGTTTCTACCAGGTTGGAGTATTTTGGAGAATTGGAAAGTAGCAATGAAATGAACAAACGGATGCACAGAGAGTTGTTGACTTAGTACATAGAATATTATGTATGCAAGAATGTGAAGAAGCTTTAATATCCCGACACATTGCAATGGCATGGCCTAGCATCTTGTTTTGTGTAGAATATGTAGGTGTTTTCCCATCTACTGCATAATAACTGTCTACAAAAACATCTATGGCCTATTTAGGTTGAATTTATTTAGAGGGCTGCATAGGCAGATCCAGGAGGGGAAGGGAGAGGGGGTGCTCACCTTTTTCTGAAAACCTGGATCTGCCAGTAGATTGGGCTTTTTACACAATTGTCAACTTACATCGGCATTTCAATTCAGATTGTAGTATGGTCCAAGTTTGCTTGTAGTTGTTTAGATAGTGGTATATGATACTTTGTGGGCACTTTTAGATAGTGGTATATGATATTTTGTTTTTGTTTGAAAGAAAAAAAATGGCCGCTTAGATAAAGTATACGGTACTAACATGCAGCAAGGACTAGTGTATTCTGCCTTATTGAATTTGCACACATGTAATTAGATGAATTGTAATGAGATTTGCTGAGTGCCTGATGTGGTGCTCTAAGACACGTTACGCTCTCTACACACTCTTGTGTCAATCATATATAGTGTTTTCAAGCTTCTCTCTCTCTCACATGTTTTTAACAAGCATATTTCTACTTCTGTGTGGACATAGCTGAAGACAGGTTTTACAACCCTAAGCTTCATTTGACTACATCAAGTGGCGCTGATGGGACTCGAATTCACTACCCCAAGCACTGGGAAATGTATATAGATCATATAGTAGAAACTCGTTTTCTCGAATTTGTGCAATACCAGTAAAAAGCTTGAGCCAATAGTTGATATCTGTTCAGAATGTGGTTTAAGGGAAATGAAACTAACCTCGATAACAGAAAATTCAAGATACGCAATAATCCAATATCAAGATAACAAGGTTCTATTGTATATTATCAAAAACAAAAAATGCACTGTAGAAATACTCAATGAGAATTTCTCGCATTGAAGTGAGGGGAAAATGCGGTTTCATTGAGAAACGTTGATGAGATTCTGTACGTTCTTTATTTTATCTCACAGAAAATCATTTCTAAAGCTGGAAAAAAGAAGCGGTAGGCGGCGTGTAATTGCATTGCTATCTGTTGAAGAGTGTTGAAAACTCCCCGAGAGGCGATAACTGTGTGATATTGCGGTTCAAGGATGCGACTCCACGTCACTCTGTATTAATCTGTCAACGCAGCGGCGCATTTTGACAGGAAGGATGAAAAATGTTAACTAGAAAACTGCCCCATAAAAAGCTTCAGTGGACGATCGAGAAAATAGTGCTTCTATTTCAGCAGAAAGCCTAAAATGAACAAACATTTACCAACTGATTGACTCGGACTTATCAGACCATCTCGCTAAATTTTAGCTTATTTTAAGCATTGTTCTAAGCTATAATAGTTGGCCATCGATGCACCAATGACTGACCAGGGTGAAAGAATGTGAATCACATCATGGCATGTTGACAGTGAGGGTAAAAAACTTCAAATGTTCGATGAAAACGTATAAAAACGCGTTCCTCCTATGGGTGTATAGAGTACAAGGTGATAAAGCTCAGACACAATAAGCTTATGAAGTCTTCTCAACTTGACAGCAGCTACAGTTGTGCACCAGACACTCGGACGTAAAACGCAGGTAGCACGAGATAAGAAGATGTACAGTGAAGTGTTGTACGTGAGTCAGTAAATAACAACTACAAGAGTGTGTCTGGCCATGGGCTGCAGGTGGCTTCAGTCAGAGGTGGTCTCTGTATGGAGGTTTGAGTTGGTCTCTTTATTAAGGTTTGTAATCACAAAAAATGGTTCTACTATGGAGGTGGTCTCTTTAATGAGAGACTACAGTATTGAGGACAAGAACTTGAGACATGTATATACAGTACAGCCTCACTATCAGGACCACTTGACTTATTACTTAAAGTGATCTCAATGGAGAGGAGGTTCCCATTGGAAGGAATTTTGTAGGATTGAGACCAAGAAAGGGGGTTGTATGTATTCTACATGCATGAGATCTGTTAACACAGTATATTTACAGTGCCATAGATGTTAATATTCCAATCTATGTACAAAATTAATTGGGTTTTCAAGATCTATACAAAAAAAGTACATTTATGAACAGTGATCTATTTCTGTAAAAGACTTTGACTTGTAGGTAATATTGTTAAGTGCACTTTATACTCGGCATAAACCTCCGCGCTATGCCAAAAAAGATCGTAAAAAGCACATTTTCGACACGAAGACTGCATAAAAAGCATGTACTCCACAAGATGGTGCATGTAACAATCGGGGCCGTTCTCTGAGAGATAATCCCCTGGGGATAATCCTCTGATCCCGGCAGATTAAGACCAGATTATAAACCGTCGGTGCACAAAAACTGTGTACACAGACGGAACATGTGGAGATAGCAGCGTATCTGTGTACACAATAAACTTATTAGCCGCCTCAAAACTGACGTCTCGGCAGTAATTCTTAGAAGCAGCGAATACCACAGGCGAGGAACATACATGGGGTCGGAAATAACGCCTGGTATCCTTATTTGGAACACATTTTCAATGATTCTTGTGATGCTTTTTTAATTTTTTAAGCTGTGTCTATATTAGATGGTCTGTAGGTGTGAGAAAGTTTTGTGTCCTATGTTCATAGAGAGAGCAATATGAAAGGAGCATTTTAAAGAGGTTAAAACGCCCAATACATCGTTAAAAAATGCACGAAAAATACAACAGGATGAATTGTAGGTCAGCACATACAAGATGAAATATCAAAATGTCATTTATATCCCTTACAAAGGCAAGATAGTAATTGTGCATTCTCCTAACCTCTGGTGGTCTCAATAGAGAGATGACCTTCAATACGCTTGTATCAGAGATGACTCGGAAAACTCCCATCATATAAAAGCCATCCTATATCTTATTCCCAAGGTGGCCCATCGAAAACTGAGTATTGCAAATATGATTGGCTCCCATCTAAATGATGCTCAATCGGAACATAAATGAAGCAGACTAATTCTCTCTCTCTGTTCTCAGATCAAAGCCTAATTGGTGAGCGCGGCACAATGCAGTGTCTGTTAGCATTATTGTGCACACACGCGGTGTACATCTATCGGTGGTGTACATTAGTGTACACACGGTGTACATCTATCGGGTGGTGTACACTCACTCCAGCACTGATAGGCTTCTTTCTGATATCATTAGTGTGTATGTTCGTGTGTACACATCAGAGTGTACACATTCCTGTTGTGTACACTGCAGTATAATCGCTGTTTGCAAGTTTCAATGTTGATGGTTTATGAGTTTTTTTCCTCGGTGCTATCAAATTGCAAATGAAAAGTCGTAACCAATGGTTAACTTGCATTGCTAAAAGTCATAAACACACACAATATGTCGTAAACTTGCATGTGTAGCTAGAAGTCTTTAACAAATATGTTCAATATCGATCCATTCAAAAATGTCATCATACAGTATATCTACATAACATATCATCATATAAAAACTTAGAGACAGCGACATTCTCACGATCCGACCTTCACAGGTCCAGCAACAATGATACAAAATCCCTACAGCCAAGAAAAAGGTAGCCAATTGTAAAAGGCGTGCATTAGAGCTGAGTGGAACTAATGTGCTGTTTTAGTGCAGGGTTCAGCACCTGAGACTCTCACATCACACTCACCACGACTCAGGGCGGAGTGGCGGAAAAGTAAGAGAACACTAATTATCAGAAAGGGCTGTGTAGTGTATTCAATATGAGCGCCACCAAAGCTGAGTTCAATTGTCGTGGTTTATGTTTTGCTGTATGTACGCTGCCACTCAGGTCTACTTTGAGCAGAAAGAAGCATGCAATATCTTTGAAAAGAGGCGTTGCTGTTTCAAAAGGTAAAAAAATCTTTGCAAAGATTTGGAAACCTTCAAGCTTCATAACAGTATACTTTATAGATAAGAATAGAAATATACCTCATTAAGCCGCTTGGCAACAGAAACCTTGTTCACAGGGGACTGTATGTCTTATATTAGCGTCAACCAAGCTGAAGAAAGCTATTGGGCCTGTGTGTGTTCCTAATAACAACCACATTGGTGTAGTCACTACCATACGTACCTGGTACAGTGTCGAAAGCGCAGTTCAAAGGGACGCGTTTTGTTTGAAAACTAAATACTATCTCTGAGGAACTGAGCAAATCAATATGCAGTTTTGGTAAGAAACAGTTGTCTCTGTAATTTGATTCATATGTCTATAAGACTTGTGTTTGATCATACAAGACCTGTCATGCAACGACTTTCACAGCCGCGTGTGGTTTTTGCATCCGCCTATCGTGTGGTTTTTGCATCCGCCTATCGGGTAAATATTGATGAACTCAAATGCCCCAGTCTGACAGTCACAAATTCTCATCCCCAAAATGTTACTGTGCTCATCTATCAGAAATTCATAGGGAAAGATAGTGCTATTTGGGACTATCTCACACTGGCTTTAATTACCCAACTCCAGAAACCGATAAGAGCTATTTTTGGTTTCTGACAACTCCTAATGAAATCAAAGTAAGTCATACTGTGAGATTCGTGCCTGTATTCATTACAATCGGAGCCTTGTATGTTTGGAAACACATAAATGTATGAAAAAGTGGAATATCTTTTACTAAAAGTCAGCCACAGACAGTTGCTCTATCATTGAAGTTACATCTTTATATGTTAGATGTTTGCTGTCAAATATAGTTTTACATTATTTAGATATAGGACTTAGAAATTGAATTAAATTGCACTGAGAGGTGAAAAGGCCAGCACTCTGTCAATGTACCGGTGTGGGGCAGTGAGAGATCTCGTCCTACACAGCTATAAATCTCACAGTTTCATAACCGCACTCAAATGCACATGAACCGTAATGGATCTATTAAAAATGCATTTCCCGCAACCTGACTTTCAGCCATATGTTTTCTTAGGCCTTAGATTGGGAAACTGAAAGTATGTTTGAAAAAAACTGATGTTTGATGCCTTATGTACACTATAGGGTCTCTTTTGAGCATCTGTGTCATTGATGGAAATAGCCAACAGTTGGTCCGTATTGTACATATTGTGATCAGGCATCTTGCCATAGCAAGGTATCATCTATCAAATTTTATAGATAGATGTATTACCTTCTTGGAGGGAAGTTGTAATCAGGAAGCTGGTGCTCCGAAATTTGAATTGATATAAGAATAAAAGCTTACATGTGCATATATAAAGATAAAAAAAGAAACAATGATATTATATATCAGTTTTTGGATATTCCCAATATATGGGATAAAGATGCTAGAGTAAGCTATAGAGAAAACATGATATGTTATGCATATTATGTGTCAATTTTTCATTTTTAAACATCTACAGACCTAAAGTATGTGGGACGTTGTACTAAAATATCCTCAGAGTTTCTCTTAATATCAAGTCACTGAACACTCCCCAGAGAGTTGCCATTAACCAAAACCCACATAACACTGACCTAAACCATAAAATCATGCGCACAATCAATTCTCCATTGGCCCTGACCCCCTCACTTTGCGCTTCCCGCCATCAATCCTGCGTTGTTATTGGCGCGAGTCGCCGATTTGTCCGCTTTCTGGCAGCCGCCGTGACTGTGATAAACGTTCGTCCTCGGCACCACAAATCTCCGTGTTTAATTAGCGCCGATATCTCACAGCCGACACCGGCTTAGTGCCGAGATAGAACCCGCCACTTTATCGCTCAAATAGAGTCGCATGCTAAAGTACACTGATGGTTCAAACTGCTGATTGCCAATTTGGTATATTGGGTGAAAACTTACAGTGCTTTACTGCAATATACGATGAATTTGGTCTCTTTATAATCCAAAGTTCTACTTGTAAAAACAAATGATTCAAATACATGATTCATTTTATTTGCTCAGTTTCAAGACTACAGGTTCCTTATCAAAATATAAGATTCTTGAGATTGGGAATGCAGCAAAATAGAACAAAGAGAGTAGAATCAAATGCCGTATCAAAATGGATATGGGATTTTATCAGTTTTAGTTTTGTTCTGTGTGATGTGCGTGTCATATCAGTCACAAAGCTCTGGAAACATTTACAATGTTTGCATTCCAACGGATATCTTTCTAAACTTTGTTAACCAAATATATTTTTTTCTATGATATCCATCATTGCCGGTTGATGATTATGTTGTTTCTTTGCATTAAACATTCCCCATTGTTATTTTTACATCGTTTGATCTTATCACGTTGTAGTAACATTTATGTAGCTTTTCTAAACAGTAATAATTCAAGCTTATTCCAAGTGCAAAATGTAGAAATGCTGAAGCCCAACCTAGGTTCTATGATGTGGTATTAGAAGTTATCGCCATGAGCATTCAAATAGTTGTTCAGATGCCACAAAAAGTAATAAAAGTATATTCCAATTGATACAATAGAACCTCCAATTAAGACCACCTCTCTATTGAGACCACCTCTATAATAAGACCACTTTTCACGGTCCCAAACCTTCATAAAGCTACCAAAATGAACCTCTCTATAAAGACCACCTCTCTATTAAGACCAGCTAACACTGGTCCCAAATGTGGTCCTAATGTAGGTTCTACTGTACAATAACTAAAAATGACCCAATTCTGACTCCAATGTTGTAAAATAGAATCCCCCATCAGACCCAGTGAAGAATTAGCCCGCGGAATCAGGAAATAAGGCGAAAAATCAACTAAAAAGTGACGTGATAAAACTCCATCACAGAGACGTAGAAGGCATTAATAATAATCAACAGCAAATTACGGAGATCGGGCAAAAAGTGTGTTTTATCATCTAAAGACAGGAGACAGCAGCACTGGGGTTCTCACAGCTTGTGGTCGATGTAGAAATGTCTGAAAAACGCTCAACTTGGTGATATTGGTGGTTATTTTGCTGATTATAATTTTATCCTTTTGGTATCAGTATGTTTAGCATATTGTACTTTGATGTATTCTTTTTTCTCATGATTATAGTCTTTTTTGAATCACGTTGCCATTTAATTTTGACTTTGTGAAGGAACTTCATGGCCCCACAATTTTTGTAAGTTTTTTTTTTGTATTTGTAAGGTAATCTACATGTAAATATTATGTATCATGTAGGTTTATTCATATTTCTGTCATAATTTTACTTTGATTTATAGTTTGAACCTCTCTCCAATGAGTGTATTGCAATAAAAGAATCCACAAATTCAACAAAGGCCATATACGTCTATGTTAAGGCCAGCTTTTGTGCAAAGCCCCACTCCCCAAACAAAAAAATGGAATCACTCTCACTTTGGCTGTCACACATTTGGCTGCAACTATTTCTAATGTTTAATACAAATAGTAAAAACCTATTAAAGTGGAATCTTTCTAAGTCTAAACTGAAGGGAGAAACTTGTACAAAATTAGAGATTAGTCTTAATTTTCAGTCTGACTTTATTGTAAATCTACATCTGCTCAACGTATCAATAGATCCAACTGTGCATTCTCATATCCATTGCCTTTATCATTCATCCACTGTCCATTTAAAATGCAAAATGATTAAAACACATCTTTCCAGTTAAAATGCAGCAGAAGATGCAAATGCATCATTCGCCGGTGAAGTGGACTATAGAAGCCGCTATCTCCGCCATTAGAATATCATTCACCCAGCCACAAGTCGCATACGTCATGTAAACAGGCAAGAGTTTAATGAAAATTACTCTCTTACAGAACTTGTCTGCACCTTTTAATATCGATGTTTTCGATATTGATATTTTTGATGCATCTGGTGTGAATGAACGCTGTTTTGAGCGATGATCAGTTTGATAAGGTTTGGGGTTTTAACCTTATCTGATGCTACAATATGTTTTTGTTTTCTGATTTGTGTTTTATCAATGGAATGTCGAAAAATAAGTACGACAATCACAGTTTAAATGATAAAAATATGTCTCCTTGTAAAAGTGCCTAATTTTTCATTGCTTATTTTTTAAATGTTACACATTTGGCTATGTATCTCGGGGATATCTTGCAACAGCTTTAAACAATACCATGAAATACCAAAGGATTCATAATTTTGCCTCACAATATCAGCAAATAACACTCACAAACTTCAAATTACAGTGAACACCTGTCAATTAACAATCCGCGACACTTCCTCTGATACATCAAACCCTATCCTGCCTGCCCACAAGGCGCGTATATTCACATCACATCAGATTGTGCGCATCTAACAAATGTGATTGGTCTCTACTGGTTAGACTCATACAGAATAAACCTCTCATTTATCATGATTAAGCTGCCTATAAAGTCGGTCTGTGTTTGAGTCTCATTTGTCAAGGTCACAATAAAAACTGTGATGGGCAGCAATTTACTGGGCAAAGCCAAGAGAGACTCGATGTTCACTCGGAGCTTGAGAGACGGATGAAAATCCAATGGCAGTGATTCACATTGAAATTCCTGCACTGTTTAGGCATACACGCTTATGTATCGGCAGACTATATTTGCCAGCTTTATATATATTTTTCCCAAACTTTGCTTGTGAATTCAAGAACAGTGAGAGTAAAATTATATTTGCCAGATTTTTCACATATCAGTCCTGGAAATTATTTTCCATCCGGAAACTTTACAAGTACAGTATTTTTATGCATATATATGGGTATATAGTTAGATGTTCAGTGTTATGTTATGAACAGTGCATTTATAGCGCTCAACTTAAAAGGAGCATATTATGAAATTATAAAAAGTTACATCATTTATTTACTACACTCATTTACTGTTCAGTTTTTGGATGTATATACACATGATGTCAGTTAATTGGATAGATTGCTTTAATGCATATAGACTGCGAGACGAGTTGTTAATTAAATCTTCTCATACAGTCTGATAATTGCATAAAATCCTTCAAACCTTTGCTTGACAGTCCCAGCTGTGTGCCTTTTACAGGGTTAACAATTCATATGGTAAAAAACCCCGTATGCCATAAAAAATGGCAACATTGTCAAAGTGAATGAGTCTCAGCTGACTTTATCAACAATTTATCAGCCTGCTACATAAAATATCCCCATGATAGATTGACGCCTGAATATTCCATGTTAAATAAACGCCCGTCATTGACGTATACATACGCCAGGCGATGAATTAATTAGCGCTCGGGGCCCATCAAGACAGAGCTTGTGTATGTAGTAATGTGACGTATCGCATGCTGTCTTACAAACCCGGGCTTTTGTGCATGTGTCATTGTGGATTTGAGCATGAAACTGTCATTGTTGGGGAAATAAATCCCCTCGTCACGGCAGAACAGAGAGACATTCAGTTACATGACATCGCTGGGGAATATTCATGAAAAGGAATTTATGAATCGTTGAGCCGATTTGTTCTTGTTTATCCTTCATCATTAATAGATTCGATCGTTTTACCTCAATGTTAGATGTTCGTTTGTTCAAGATTTAATTCATCACCATGATTTAACTCGTACTTTGAACGTGTGTTTTTTTTTCAGATAAAGCTCACCTGTAGCTTTCGGTCTGGTCGTATGACCTTTGTCAATTTTTTATTATCTTTTGAATGGCTCTTAAATACATTATGTATCAGCGGTCAACTATTATTATCCATTCACCTCACATAAAGGTGCATGATCGGGCGTATCCTTGGCAAGAAATTCTTATACATTTAAAGATATAAGGAAGGCCAATGTGGAAGGTTACACTTTGTTAGAGGTGAGAGACTTTTCACTGATTGTCATAGGACCAATCCAATAAAATGTATTCACTGAAGGTATCCTTGTTAAAGAAATGGAAATCGCATATACAAGGCAAATACAATGGTGAAGGCTATTAAAGCTTTGCTGTGATGGCCTAGAATTGAATGTTAAGAGCATAATTAACACTTAGTATTTAACTAGTCATGCGATTTTTCATTTGAAATTGTTTGAATTCCACCATTAAGATATTCTTTTTTTAATTCCTATTGGAAATGAATATTTGTAAGCTTTTACAATTTCTTTTAACGCTTTTTTGATTGCCCGATGGTTGTTCAAGAATATATTTCAATTTTGAAGTTCTTTTTTTTTCAATTATATCGATTGATAGATATTGTTTTTTGTACTATATTTAATGGAAGAGCCAACACATGATTGGAGAAAGTTGTAATAATGCAAAATAGAAATAATATTCTTTTAAGCATTACTCCAATATCTAAGATATTCCTTTTGCTATTGTCCATTACATCATAAGATTTACTTTTCAAATTTAGAACATGTTAAAGAATTGTGAATTTCTTATATTCCATAGAAATATGGCTTTTTTTTGATCATTCTATTCCATCATAGAGTATTACATAATATAAGTTCCATGTTCTTATGAGGAATTACATTATACAATATGAAAAACACATGACTATTTCTTGTTGGAGAATTTGCCAGTATATTTTTCATTTCAAGTTGTTTAAAAAGATACTTAAATGCCCTTCAATCCAATTTTATTCCATTTTCTTATTTGATATTTTGTCATTGGTGTATTTTTGATTTCTAGATGTTTAAAAAATTACTTAAATGCCCTTCAATCCAATTTTATTCCATTTTCTTATTTGCAAATTTCGCCATTGATATATTTTTCATTTTGAGATGTGTAAGAAAATACTAGAATTCCCTTCAATCCAATTATATTCCATTTTCCATAAGCTTATGACCAGGTGTGGAAAAAACAAAACTTTTCATTGAAAATCCAAAGAATATTTTCAAAAATCAAACTACAAATTCTCCAATTAAATGTAATTCACGTCTGAAACATTCAAAAATGCTGCAAATCAAAATTGATTGGCTGTTTTGAATGTAAACAAAATGAAGCAGTGAATTTACTGACATGAAAGATTCGTTTTTTGCCTCCACCTGCCACTGCCTTATTGCATTATTCCACTGTGTTAGGTAATCCATAACATAAACCAATGCAAACACATTCCCATACGAGAGGAGGAAGAGAGACAGAAAAATCCCTTACTTTGCTGTGAGAAAGATGACGATGGTGGACACTGTTTTTGGAAATATCCCCTTAGATTGGTTATTGGTGGCTGATATCCGTGTAACATTGAGCGGCTCAGAGCGGAGGTTTTATGCTCATGCAGCCGCAGACGACTCACGACGGAGGAACGGAGCCAGTCTAATGTAGACTCAGCGTGCGCTCGCGGCTTGCTTTCTTGTAAAGTGGTCAGCTCATGAGAAAGCTACGAGAATCGATGTTTAGTTTTTGGGTTGATGTAGCCAGTTTATACTTTACACTAGATCATGAAGTTGATTACTCGTGTAAAGAATGTATGTTTAATTAATTCAGTGTTCTTCTTCTGTGAAGTTGGGTTTAGGAGTTGAGTGATTGTTTCAGAAGAAGGTTGCTTGAATCAATAGTAACCTTTAGGTCAACATAACAACTGTATATTTCCACACACTAGATCATGAACTCAGTCTTTAAATTTTACAATCATAGTTAACTGATTAGTGGTCAAGTAAAAGAAATGGACTCTGTCTAATAAAAACTCACTACATAATAACTGGTGCCCCTTCAGTTTCAATGTGAAGCCATTAGATAATGGGAAAGTTGCTTCTGGACAGTTTTATATAATTTGATAATAATAGTGTTATAGTGACATTAATGTTACTGCCATCATAAACGTAACACCAGATCATTAACTCATTCTGTAAAGTTCATATTCATATTTAAGTGATTTTTTTTTAACATGAAAGATATTTGAATCAGTGTTTTTTATGAAAGCAGGTTAGTTTATGTAACCCCTTTATAGGTTACACCAGACCATTAACTCATTCTGTAAGTTTAGTGTCAAAGTTCTGTTGAATAAACATGAGATTTGCTTGAATCAATGCTGTTGTGGCATTAAGTTTAAGATAAGCCCTATATAAGTTACACCAGGCCATGAACTCATCATGTTTTTGATCATGAAATGGAAGCTTATTTTTTACATGAGCATAAGATGAATATATTTAACAGGTGTGATAAAAAATTAAATACACTATCGTTTATGTAGATGCCACAAGATCAGTGGTTGTGGGTTCGAGAACGGACTCAAATCACCGACGCTGTAGAAACTCGTTATCTCGATATGGCAAATGTCCTGTTTTTTAACATGTAATTTGTACTGATTCGTGTGTTTGTGTTTTCCAGGTGAGCATTTTGGCAGTTTGTGTGGCAAAGGTTGAGGTAGGACATTTATACACATGTTACACTGGCAGATCCAGGGTTTCAGAAAAGGGGGCTGTAACTGAGAAATTCTATGAGATCTGAACTGGCTAATATGTAGTGATGCTAAAATGTAATACAAAAATATTCTTTTCATTGATTTATTGACTCGAATATAAAATCAAATATCAATTATAGTCACCCAAATATCAATTATAGTCATATACACCTACTAACTAATGATGGTCACTTTAGAAAACAAATGCTAAAAAAGTCCTCCACATAGTCGTTACATTTTTGGACAATTACTAAAAGAAAATATTTGAAAAATTATACCGTAGCGTGATAACAACTGACACCCCCCCCATTATTTATGATCGTTCCCTTAGTGGCTTTGGAGCAAAAGATTATTAACTTAGAAGAGATATTACTTTACTGGTGATAATTACAAAAGAAATGTATACAGAACTTAACAATACATGCTACTTATACATATATATTCAATATAAATATGCTAAATAATATTGATACTAAACAAAATTGATACCTACATCGATAAAGCACAGGTCTATTACCTCTTTTTCCCCTTGCCTTAAATTTCTACACTTATTACAAAAAAAAAAACTGATTGATTGAAAGTACTAATTACAATTAAAAAAAATAGGGACTAATGTATGATCTACAATACTCTACATTATCAAATGACAAATGACATGACTGTACTTTATTTTAAAATACTCTGCCAAATATAAGCTTTGTTTGGGAGACAACAGATGGGTTTTTGGACAATACGTGTATGGACAACAAGTTTCCATCTATAGTGCCTTTAGTATCACTGTAGCTGTTCATCTGTTTTCTGTTGTTAACTCTATAGGTACTTTAGAAAATGATTGATTTATTTCAAAAATAACTGTGTCATTTAGCTGTTAACTGAAAATATGAACTATTATGAAATATGGGGCTAAGGACTATGAAATTATTGATAATTTTTGTGTAGTAGCTGTAACAAAAACAGCTGTCCATTAATACCCAAACTTACTTTAAAACATAAATATAATTTGCAACTTTAAACGATGTTTTCATTATTGTTCTGACTTTATTTATTTTATCCGTAGAAAGGTTTATAATTGAATAACTGATAATCCTCATATTTATAATGAATATGGTAATTTACATATGTAATCATACTTTCTACAATATTCAAGATATCTATGTTCCGTAAGAAAAATATTAATGGAAAATTATTACTGACTAATAGAATCTATATGATGGTTGAATAATATTTTGAAATACTTTTCATATTTCACCCATTACAAAATGTATAAAAATCTAGATGCAGCAACATAAAAATGACAATTTTCTCCATTTTAACTCTATTTACATCCAGATGACATCTTGTACACACATTGTATTATATTTCAAGTAGTTCTCTACCCGATACAAAAAATAGCCAATGGGTTAAGATGTACAAATGTACCTAATCAACGAGTTACAGGTGCATTGTCTGCATCAGTCATGTTGAAATCTTCACTTGATCTTGGCCAGGTCAAGGGGGTAGGTCGATAGAAAGTCGACCATTTCTGTATTATTGCAGTCCCTGGCAATATTATATATATTTGTAATTTGATGATAGAGACTTTCCAAAGTACCAGGAAATGTTGTATTGGTGATTTAATGCCCAAAGGATGCCAATCTAGCTGTATTACAAGATATGTTAATAGTATTTGTCAGTCATCAAACACTGAGTGTGTGACTCAAAAAGTGATTTGTTGGCTATAAGTCGACTTCCTTCTTAAATATGGATATCTAGACTCTAAATATTCCGACCTATAAGCGATGATGGACGGTATGTTGATAGAAAGTTTCCACCATTTGTGTCTGATTGCTGTCCCTGGCAATAGACAGGGCGGTTGCACCATCCTGGTTTTTCTTATTCAGCTTTTGCTCCATTCTTCAAGAGCAGGCGGGGCAATTTCTATCTGGTCTGTAACAAAATAGGTGCTGCATTAGTTAAACAGTAAGGCACACTCTTTCTACCTAATAATGATACCCAGATTTA
>CM032660.1:56782237-56793630 GCA_019095985.1 Streblospio benedicti | reverse complement strand
CAACACGCCAAAAAAAACCTCGCCATATAACCAGTAGAATGCACACTAATCAATCCGAAGTTTTGATATATATATATACTAATATGTAGTCACAACCGGTGTAATACACCTTCACATCTAAAATTTCCTGCAGATTAGCTGGCTTGCATTTTAACATCCACGCCGATCAGCTGGTCCTCGATGGCGGCACAGGTGGGCCGGGCGCCGCATCACTGCGGGGCCGTCGGTAAGCACGCCTCGTGGCTCCGCTTACAAAGCGGGGTGAGGTCGTCTAGGCTTTGCCTGGATTTTAACAGCCCTCATGGGAGTTCGGGGCGTGGTACATGCCATTGGCGGAAGCGTGTAACGTGGCGTCAGGCGTGGTCACGTGAGTGAAGGCCGTGGGGAGCTATCCGTGGTCTATGGTCACTTTTACCTTCGGATTCGACAGAGGGCAAAGAAATGGCTAGTGGTCAAGCTGCCTTCCAGAAACATTCAACTTAAACAGGGTGCCCTGCAACTGCAGTTTGGCGTTATCGGCGTTTGAATCGTCCAATTCGCCTCATGGTATCTAATAAATTTTATCGTCGTCTGAATGAGACTCTGTAGGCGTGGGCGTTGTATTTTGAACACACCACTGTCCACAGATTTGTCCGTAATGCCCACTGTCTTCTTTATTGGCCAGGAACTGCGGGAGAGGGTGTAACAAACCGCTGTTTTGAGGTTTTTGGGTGTAGGCGTTCATTCAAAATGATTGAGGAAAAAAAAAAACGTTTTGTTTTTGAAGAAACGGCTATGAAATGTCGGTGCTACTTTTCCATGAACACTCCACAATAGTGAGAAATTATGAACTGCAATGTTGAATTTTCGTAATGGTGAAAGGTAATGAAATTTCGGTGTTTAATCCTAACATCTGCACCAAAAGATGTCGCAGCGTAGGAATGAGACTATAACTTTGGTTGTAATCTTTTTTAATTCAATTCTCCTCTCCGAGCACACCTCCTGCCTTTTTATGTTACAACTCCATGGTTACAATGCGGAGCCTCAATTAGACTAGGCTGCCGCCAGTGAACATTCTGGAGGCAGACTATCTGATAGCTGAATCTCTCTGTGTTAAAATAGGTTGGGTCAACATCATAAATTTAATTGAGTATATACAGTTTATCAAAGTATTGATATTACAATATTTCAGATATCTGGATAAAGAGTTTGACCTATAGATATGCATGTTTTTTTACAACTGACACTTCTTGCAACACTTCACAAGTTCTCAGTAAATGACACATTCTCAGCAAACAATTAACTTGATTGGTTAACTGGCTAATATATTAACCTACATGACTTCTATTTAATTTGCTGGTTATAGTGGTCAAAAACAAAAATGTAGGCAAAGTGCTTGAATTCAATTATATAAAGTACTTCTTATGATATCAAGTACACTTTATTGGAGAGAAATTTATTCGGACTACTCAAATATTCAGGGTGACTAAAGTCAACTGTCCTAAACCATTCCTAACCAATGTACTTCGATGTGGATTCTCATGCGACTACACTCACTACAGTCATATCCATATCTAAAAATACATCCATCCGCAAGCGCCTGGTTAAATGTCTTCAGTGGCAACAACTCTTCCCAAATACACTATGTTAAAATGGTTTCACTGCAGTGTGGATCCTCATATGATTGTCCAAATTTCCTCTTTTACTAAAACATCCCCACATTCACTACACTCATTGAGTTTTATCCCCTGTGTGGGTTCTCATGTGTTGGGTCAAGGTGCTATTTTGTCTAAAACACTTGCCGCATTCAGTACATTTATGAGGTTTTTCCCCACTGTGGATTCTCATGTGCCTGTTCAAGACGCTACTGTCACTAAAACACTTCCCACACTCATTACATTTGTAAGGTTTCTCGCCAGTGTGAATTCTCCTGTGTTTGGTCAAGTGGCCACTGTGAGTAAAACATTTCCCACATTCACTGCACTCGTGAGGTTTCTCACCGGTGTGGATTCTTATGTGCCTGGTCAAGTCAATACTCCGACCAAAACACTTCCCACATTCAGTACATTTATGATGTTTTTCTACACTATAGTGGGTTCTCATGTGTATGGTCAAAGTACTCTGTATAGTAAAACACTTCCCACACTCATTACATTTGAAAGGTTTTTCACCCGTGTGAATTCTCCTGTGTTGGGTCAAGTTGCTAATGTGACTAAAACATTTCCCACATTCACTGCACTCGTGAGGTTTCTCCCCAGTGTGGGTTCGCAAATGCCTTTTCAGAGCTCCCCTCTGAGTAAATAGTTTCTCACACACTGTGCACTGATACGGTTTCGCCCCGGTGTGGGTTCTCAAATGCATTTTCAGAGCTCCACTCTGAGAGAATAGTTTCTCACACACTATGCACTGATGTTTGTTTACACTCTCCATTTCTAAACAAACTTTATCAAAACTGTTTTCAAACCAAACTTTCACTTTTCTTCATAACCTTTGTGATTCTCATTCCTACATACTTTCATCACAGAGTTAAGTGATATCTTGAATATAATACAGAATCACAATTAAAAAGTGGTTTACATAAATTTTAGTCTTATTCTACTATTCCTCAATTTATATATTCCTCAATATAGAGTGATAAATGAACAACATAATAGGAGACTTTATTTCTGAACTCCAAATAATGTTTTCAAAAAGCTTATATATATTTTCACTGAATTAAGTTCTTGTTTAGTAAATATATCACTATGAATACAATATCTTAATTTTTCAATTTTTGGTCCAAATTCCAATGGAAATATTTCTCTAATGATTCAACCTAAAATTTAAGTAGTTTTCAATCAAAAAACTGTACAAAGGCAAATAAATCTGTTAAAAAAATAATGACACTGCCTCAATATGATATGAGGGGATATTTCCTTGCACAGTAACTAAATTATCATCACTCCAAATTTAGCTCTCAAAAAAGCAAACTTTCATGTATGTATTTCAAAAAGAGAGTTTTATTTTCATAAAGATATCACTATAAAGTATTAAGGGGTCAAAAGTAGGTCAAAATTCAACATTTTTGTAAATGTGTCATAATTTCTATTGATTAACAATGTTGAATATGTGTTAAAATTATGGCAATGTGGAATATTTGATAATCAGTACTCATTGACAGAAATGTATGTCAGTGATTTCATTGGCAGATTTACCCCCCCCCATTGAGGCCCCCACAAAATCAAAATATCATATGTCATCACCCATTTCAGTTTAGTTTAGTTTACTTCATAAAAATCATAGATTCTTGATAATTTTACTGCACAAACATTTTAAATAGAAAATGCAGAAAATTTCAGATGCATATTAAGGGCTGACCAGTGGTCTCATTAAAAGTTACACCCATAGCTGTTCTACTTGGGTTAAAACCAATTTAATTCTTTTTGTAAATTTGTATTGAAATTGGGTCATTTTTGAAAAAGAATTTTAAAAATAAAGAAGTTAAATTAAAGAAATTAAATTGAAGTCACTGTATCATTATATTTATGTCAAACTTTTATTGATCAGTACACCTTAATCCAACATTCCATTCACAAATCCCCAGCAAAATATAACCATTTAGAATAAACATGCAATCAAGGGTTTTATATATATATATCTAATATGTAGTCACAACCCGGTATAATACACCTTCACATCTAAAATTTCATCAAAAAATTGGCTTTCATGACGAACATCAAAATCAGCATCCCTTCATTGCGGCACAAGTGGACGAGGCGTTAATCACATTTGGGGACCATTGGTATAAAATTCGTGGCAATTTCATTTTGCCACTGGGTAGCATCGTCCAAGGCTTTGGTTTAACAGCCCTAAATACATTTCATGGACATGCCATTGGCAAATTGTTAACTTCATGCTCATTGGTAAAATCTTCTTTGATGGATGTCAGTATTAGCTGTAAGTGGTCTATTATTTATGTAAGGCAAAGCAACCAGAGAGGAGTGTTGGAAAATGGCTAGTGGTCAAAGCACTTTTTTAAACATTCAACTTTTCGGATTGTTGCAAGTGCAGTTTGTAACCAAAAATGAGATCACCCAATTCACTCTGGTATTTAATAATTATGGTAGGAATGCCTCAGATTTTTGTGGTTCTGCATGTATTTGATTGTGACCACACATGAAAATTTCAATGACAGATTTGTCCTTAAATGCATGTCTTCTTGTATTGGTGAAACTGCGGTGAGGTGCATTCAAACCGCTGTTTTGAGGTTTTGGGTGTCAATTTTCATCAAAATGATAAAAAAAAAAAAAAAAAAACATGTTTCAAACAAGACCTTTCAGTGAAATTGTTAAAATACTTTTTCCATGAACCTGCCACAATTATTTAGTGAAATTTTTGAACTGCAATGTTGAATTTTCATAATGGTAGGCTGAAATTAGATGTTTAAAAACATCTACCAAAGATGTGACCATTGAAATTAGAATTAGACTATAACTTTGGTTGTAATCTTTTAATTCAATTCTCCTCTGAGCACACCCTGCCATCTTGATTTTTTACATGTTACAACTCCATGGTTAAAATCATTCCTCAATTAGACTAGGCTGCCGCCAGTGAACATTCTGGAGGCAGACTCATCTGATAGTTGAATCTCTCTGTGTTAAAATACCCAGGCTGGGTCAACATCATAAATTTAATTGAGTATATATAGTTTATCAAAGTATTGATATTACAATATTTCAGATATCTGGATAAAGAGTTTGACCTATAGATATGCATGTTTTTTTACAACTGACACTTCTTGCAACACTTCACAAGTTCTCAGTAAATACAAATCTCAGCAAACAATTAACTTGATTGGTTAACTGGCTAATATATTAACCTACATGACTTCTATTTAATTTGCTGGTTATAGTGGTCAAAACAAAAATGTAGGCAAAGTGCTTGAATTCAATTATATAAGTACTTCTTATGATATCAAGTACACTTTATTGAGAGAAATTTATTCGGACTACTCAAATATTCAGGGTGACTAAAGTCAACTGTCCTAAACCATTCCTAACCAATGTACTTCGATGTGGATTCTCATGCGACTACACTCACTACAGTCATATCCATATCTAAAATACATCCGCACGCGCCTGGTTAAATGTCTTCATTGGCAACAACTCTTCCCAAAAACACTACGCTGAAATGGTTTCTCCCCAGTGTGGATCCCCATATGATTGTGTAAGTTTCCTCTTTCACTAAAACATTCCCACATTCACTACACTCATTGGGTTTTATCCCCCATGTGGGTTCTCATGTGTTGAGTCAAGGTGCTACTTTGTCTAAAACACTTGCCGCATTCAGTACATTTATGAGGTTTTTCCCCACTGTGGATTCTCATGTGCCTGTTCAAGACGCTACTGTCACTAAAACACTTCCCACACTCATTACATTTGTAAGGTTTTTCACCAGTGTGGATTCTCCTGTGTTTGGTCAAGTGGCCACTGTGAGTAAAACATTTCCCACATTCACTGCACTCGTGAGGTTTCTCCCCGGTGTGGATTCTCATGTGGATGGTCAAGGTGCTACTCCGACCAAAACACTTGCCACATTCAGTACATTTATGATGTTTTTCTACACTATAGTGGGTTCTCATGTGGCTGGTCAAAGTACCCTGTAGAGTAAAACACTTCCCACACTCATTACATTTGAAAGGTTTTTCACCCGTGTGAATTCTCCTGTGTTGGGTCAAGTGGCCACTGTGACTAAAACACTTCCCACATTTGCACTGTTCTCAAATGCCTTTTCAGAGCTCCCCTCTGAGTAAATAGTTTCTCACACACTGTGCACTGATACTGTTTCGCCCCGGTGTGGGTTCTCAAATGCATTTTCAGAGCTCCACTCTGAGTGAATAGTTTCTCACACACTATGCACTGAAGTTTGTTTACACTTTCCATTTCTAAACAAACTTTACTTTCAAAGACAATCTTACCAAATTCCCTTGCTTTCACTATTCTTCATAACCTTTGTAATTTTCATTCCTTACAACTTTCATCACAGAGTTAAGTGATTTCTTGAATATCATACAGAATCACAACTAAAATGGTTAGCATTAATTTTCATTATTCTACTATACTTCAATAATAGTACACAGTAAATCTGTCCAAATGTATGAATACACATAAACACAAATGATATCCTCACACAACAACTCAATTATCTGAACTCCAAATAATTGCTTTCAAAAAGCACATATATAATAAATATGGTCTTTATAATAAATTCCTTATTCTGGTAAATATATCACTATAAAATACAATATTAATCTGTAATTTCACATTACATTCTGCTGTTATATATTTCCTAATGATATCAATTTTGAATATGTGATTTCACTTTCAAAAAAACGAAAGAAAAAGACAAATAAACAGTTAAAAAAATAAACACAACGGCCTCATTACTTTACATGAGGGGCATTTTAGCAATGCATTATAAAAATGTCATCACTCTAATAGTTTGCTCACTTTTAGCTCATAGAAACTTTCAAAATGTATTGCAAAACAGAGAGTTTTATTTCAGATGCAGACCCCAGCTGACCAGTGGTCATTAAGGGGTCAAAAAGTAGGTCAGAATTCAACATTTTTGTAAATGTGTCACAATTTCATTTTTTCGAAGCAAATTCATATTGTTAAAATTATGTTAATGTGGAATACTTTCATAATATACTCAGACAGATTATGTATGTCATTGATTTCATTGGCAGATCCGGGATGGGGGATTCCCCCTACCCCCCCCCCCATTCCATTAAAATGTACAAAACTTCCATAATTGCATCAGACCCATGATGGATGTCAGTGGCATTGGCAGATTCCCCAAAAAACAAGAAAAATGTCATTATGCTTTTTGACATATTCATGAGTTTTACTTTTAATAAATAAACACTTTGAAATTATTCCTGCACATCTGCAACAGTTAATGCAGTCATATTAATGGGCAGATCCGGGCAGTCGGGGGGGGGGGGCGATAATGGACTCGACAGTCTCTAGTTTCTAATAACAAATATCTGCCTCGCAGTCGGATGATGAGCGTCATGTGCCTGAAACATCTACCACCCAGTAACAGTTGCATTTTCATCTCCGTGCCTCACAGTATTTTCCTAGTTTTCCATATCTCGCACTTTTCCCCATACCCCACATATTTGGAAATCTTGCATGTATTGTACCTTCCATCTAGAACGTTTTAAGGGCTCAATTCTCATATGAAACTTTAAAAAAATCTGAAGACACCAAGTAAGAGCTTTTCTGCCCCTTTCCAAATACAGATTTGATTAATTTGAGGAGAAAGTTAAAAGCATTCTAACTTAGAACTCAAAACTAACAAACTCTTACAAAAAAACAAACAACACTATGCAGAAACTGATCAAGTGCTGATCAGTCTTCAACACACTATTTATCCCAATGACGACTGCTATATATCAGCAATGAAATTCTTTGACCAAAATATTTTGACTGGCGATTAGGTTTAGTTGGTCACGGCGCAAGCATATCATCAGACCATGGTCTCTGACCACCAAATATAATTCATCCTCAAATCCAAGCAAGCACTCGTCCTGTCCTATGAGAAAATTTCAATCTAAACGCCCGGGGCACTTGGATGGCCGTATACAGTGTTATATATCATTGAAATTGTTCAAACACAGATACAAACTCATCTCATGATGGACTAAAGTTGACTCTTCCTAAACGATTTCTTACACACTGTACAATGATGTGCTTTCTCATGTGGCTGGTCAAGTTGTTCTTATTGACAATTCGGTGAGAAAGGCAGCCAATGACCTGGTGTAGTCTTCTGATCATGTGTAGTTTGGATTTCGACTCAAAATGACCGTGTACAGGGGCCTTCCTGTCACCACCAGCACCACAGTGTAGATTCTTACAAATACAAATACGAATTTATGATGAAATCTCATCCACAAAGACTCAAATTTCTCCGCCCACACACATTCCCCCCACCTAGACATACCAATGATCAAAACCACACCCATGGCCATGAACTAATGCTATTTTTTTTCAGATGTGGTACCTCCTCTAACCAGCGTGGCCTTTTGAGAGCTCTGCTGCAGCTGTGATTTACCCATGTAAATGTGCTGGTTTATGGTCGTGATCCAAGTCTTGCTCTCATGACTTTACAATTTACACCAAGTCATTGGCACACTTATAGATAATTCATCAACTGATCATTTCTCTTATACTTTGATCGGCAGCACATTCAGTTGCACAATGCTAATCCCCAATACGATCACTCACACACTCTTTCAACCCAATGACCTGTACCTTATAACGTGAAGGTGTCACAGAACAGTTGACAACTGTATACGCATGAGTTTGCTCAACACCCACGACCTTCTGGTCACGAGTCCACCTCCCCAGCCACAGAAAGACGGCCATGATTGCGTGGTTTAGCCTGCGTGGGTTCCGGGTAATGAGGTGCCAATCACACACTTCCCATCAAACACCACGCTCACTCAAAGTGGCGCCTCTTTAATGGTTTAATCTTGTCAACATCAGCTTTTTATGCTCCACTCAAAAGCAGACCACGGCTCAGCTGAGTCCATAAATCCACACTTGATGCATATTTCAAATTTTCGCTGCTTCTGATTCATACTTGGTTTCCACTTTTATAAATGAAACGCATAAAACAAAGCGCGACCAGCAGTCACAGTTCACAAACGAGTAATTTGTTTACTCTTTTGGATATTGCTTTGGCGAACGTATTCTTTTTGAAAGAAAAATGATCAAAAGTTGTAATTTTTCGTTGATTTATTAGAGGGGAATGAACTAAACAGGAGGAGCATTTCTTTAATTACAGCAGCAGCAGCAGCAGCAGCAGCAGCAGCAGCAGCAGCAGCAGCAGCAGCAGCAGCAGCAGCAGCAGCAGCAGCAGCAGCAGCAACCAATGCTATAGTTTGTCTATAAATTATTAATTATCTACACCATAAAGATAGCCGATTTTAAGACTTTGTGGACTAACAGTCTTTAGACCAGGAGATACATTGGATGTGACGATATGAACTTTGACCCAATTAGAATACATTACATGAGTAGTGATACCCATACATTATGTACGTATAACGTAACAGTTTCTACCAAAATTTTGCTGAATAATACATAAAAACTCAACGTAGCTACTTGTATATCAGAATTTGGACAATCAAGCTATGATTTCTTACTACCATTTTTAATAATGCACCAAAGGATGTCACTTTTGTAGAAATTTGTTTTGTTCAAAGGAAGTTATGAGGAAAAATGTGAGTTTGGAAAATTAAAGTACGAACTCTAATGACTTAACCTGGCTGACTTATGAGGCACCTGACATGAGAAACGGCCGCGATTATTCACCGTGTGGTGTAAAACAGACAGGTTCTCATCAGCGGTAATCAGGGTTAAAAATGGCGCCGCTGACGGATAATTACAGTTAAAAGGCGCGTGTGAACGTTCCCACGGCCGAGGGATCTGTCTTGCTGTCAGCTGTAATCTAACATGGACATGAGAACGCACCGATCCACACACACACACACTCGCACCGATCCACGCACACACACACACTCGCACCATGTCGAGGGCAGATCCTGGTTTTCAGAAAGAAGGGGGGGCGGACTTAAAGGATATCATGGGTTTTGAACACGTGATTGATAGCGAACATGCCAAAACCCCTATGACACTAAGGTATTTTGGTGCAAACATAAGCACCTCCTCTGTCCCACTGAAAAGTCGCACTGTAATTGCTCATCTCCGATGAACGTTTGAGAAACTGCCGGTTTTACAGCGCGTTTCTGAGAACTCCCCAGTGAAAGTGATAGCTGCATCCAGGATCAGACACCGGGTCAATTACAGATTTTCAATTACAATTACAAATACATGTACAAATTGGCTGCTGGGTTGGATTGCGAGAGTAAAACGACACAATGGAATCTATGAGCAGCACAATTACCTTGTGGTATCGGTGGCGCGCTCGCATTACCACAACACGGGCACAGTTCAGGGGCTGCTGCTTCATATAATTCATACATAGTCTTTTTAAGACTTTTATTAGTAGTATGTATGGTAGTCAAATTTGGACTGTATTTAATGATAATGTCTTTAACAAAGCTTCCGTAGCATATAATAATGTTTTTAGACATCTCCTTGCTATTCCTAAGGGTGTTAGCATGTCCCAATATTATATGTTTAATGGTGTAGACCACTGTAAAGTACTATATAGAAAAGCTATTGGAAATTTTAGATGTAGGATACTTAGTTGTGACAATTTTATTACACGTGATATAGTGTGAAAACTTCCTTCCTGTTACAGCTTTCATGGTCAGATTTGCAATAAGTAGGTTTGTTTGGCTAACTTGATAAGCCAGTAACACAGTATCAGATGGCATTGGCAGATCCCAACCACCTCCTTTTCTCCATCAAAATATTTTCATTTTCATAGTTTTTTGGCGTGTACGATATTGATCTTTGAGGTAAGATATGAAATCTGTGAGATCGCATTAAATGTGCCCTAGATTTCCAAAAGAAAAAACCTGGATCTGCCAAGGGGGTGTAATTTTGTCATTTGCCGGTTGATGATGATGGGTCAAAGACATGCAATATATAATTGGAAAAAAAAATCATTCATCCTATTTAAAAAGAAATCCTCAGTTAAATTTAAAAAAAAATCCTCTCAGTAGTTTCTCGTTGGTATTGACATGGAATATGCTTCCTATACAAATATTAGATGCTGGATCCATGGAAATTTTTAAAGCTAAGTCATTAATATGGATGACCCCTTTACATTGGGAAAATCTTGTTTAGCATTCATTAGAAATGTTGTTGTTGTTTGTTGTTGTTTGTTCTTGTTGTTGTTTCTAATTCACATCAATTGTGGTTTATTATTGCACTTAATGTACAGAGACTTATTTGTCCTCTCCCCCGTCGCTGTCTGTTATAGATTGAGCCTCCGAGACACAACGACGGCGGCCATTTTATATATGTCACGGTGACCCCAGTGACCTTGACACACAACTCACGAGGTGGTCTGCTGGGTATCGATGGGACATGGACAGGGGAATGTGGGTAGAGGTGGGGGCATCGGGACGGAGGCGTTTGGTTAGAGGGATAACAATGCACCTTTTCCATTTTTTGTGCACTTTCCATGTTGAATCCAATAAATCAGTCAGTCAATCATATATATCCTTGTAATTTGGTAAACAGCTTCATGCCTCATTTATTCCATATGTTAATTCTCTATGTTAATTCCATATCAAATCAATCAACCATGTGGAATTCAGAATGAGTTTAATAACCAAATGCTGAAATGTACAGCAGCATAACATGTTATATGTTATATGTCATGGTTAGAGGTAGGTCAATTGGAACATAGAGGGGGTTTTGGTTAGAGGTGTGGGCAGATTTAGAAATCAG
>CM032660.1:56755739-56782137 GCA_019095985.1 Streblospio benedicti | reverse complement strand
TAACCGGTTTTAAAAAATTAAAAAAAAAAAAAAATTTTACATTTTTTATTTAAATTTGGTTTTATAGTGTCAAAAAAAAAATGTCAAACCAATTCAATAATGTACTTTTATGTTTCCGCCATTTTAAAAATTTTCACTACTAAAATTTTGGGGGTCAAAAAATAAACCCAAACCTTTAAAATGTTTTGGACCTCTTTCCCAAAACACTACTTTTAAAATTCCCGGGGCCCTGGTTTAAAACCTTCTCACAACTTCCAACACACATTTGGGTTTTCCCCATGTGGTCCCCATTGTTGGGGTAAGTTTTTTTCTAAAACATTTCCATTAACTATGGGTTTTCCCCATGGGGGTTCTCAGGGTTTGTAAAGGCTATTTTGCAAAAAACACTTCCCCATTCTTTACTTTTTAAGGTTTTCCCCATGTGGATTCTCGTGGGGTAAGGGCATTTTAAAAAACCCTTTCCCCCATTTTTTTTGTAAGGTTTTCCCAGTGTGATTCCCTTCTAAACAAACTTTACTTTCAAAGACAATCTTATCAAATTCCCTTGCTTTCACTATTCTTCATAACCTTTGTAATTTTCATTCCTTACATACTTTCATCACAGAGTTAAGTGATATCTTGAATATCATACAGAATCACAACTACAAAATGGTTAGCATTAATTTTCTTCTTATTCTACTATTCCTCAATAAATGTACACGAGTAAATCAGTCCAAAATGTATGAATACACAAAAACACAAATGATATTCTCTCACAACTACTCAATTATCTGAACTCCAAATAATTGCTTTCAAAAGGCACATATATAATAAGTATGGTCTTTATAATTAAGTCCTTATTCTGGTAAATATATCACTATAAAATACAATATTAATCTGTAATTTCACATTACATTCCGCTGTTACATATTTCCTAATGATATCAATCTTGAATATGTGATTTCACTATCAAAAAACGAAAGAAAAAGGCAAACAAACAGTTAAAAAAAATAAACACAACTGTCTCATTACTTTACATGAGGGGACATTTTAGTAATGCATTATATAAATGTCATCACTCTAATATTTTGTTCACTTTTAGCTCATTGAAACTTTCCAAATGTATTTCAAAACAGAGAGCTTTATTTC
Organism: Streblospio benedicti; assembly: GCA_019095985.1. Classification (NCBI taxonomy): domain Eukaryota; kingdom Metazoa; phylum Annelida; class Polychaeta; order Spionida; family Spionidae; genus Streblospio; species Streblospio benedicti. Next base: position 56,781,009 of record CM032660.1, on the reverse strand, counting down.
AGATGCAGACCCCAGCTGACCAGTGGTCATTAAGGGGTCAAAAAGTAGGTCAAAATTCAACATTTTTGTAAATGTGTCACAATTTCATTTTTCTAAGCAAATCCACATTGTCAAAATTATGGCAATGTGGAATATTTTCATAATGTACTCAGACAGATAATGTACGTCAGTGATTTCATTGGCAGATCCGGGAAGGGGGATTGTGGGCCCCTGATCATGTAGTCTTCTGATCATGTGTAGTCTGGATTTCGACTCAAAATAACCGTGTACAGGGGCCTTCCTGTCACCACCAGCACCACAGTGTAGATTCTTACAAATACAAATACGAATTTATGATGAAATCTCATCCACAAACACACAAATTTATCCGCCCATGCACATTTCCCGCGCTGGCATCATGGCTTCCCCCATCCAGACATACCAATGATCAAAACCACACCCATGGCCATGAACTAATGCTATTTTTTTCAGATGTGGTACCTCCTCTAACCAGCGTGGCCTTTTGAGAGCTCTGCTGTAGCTGTGATTTACCCATGTAAATGTGCTGGTTTATGGTCGTGATCCAAGTCTTACTCTCATGACTTTACATTTGACACCAGGTCATTGGCACACTTATAGATAATTCATCAACTGATCATTTCTATTATACTTGCATCGGCGGCACATTAAGTTGCACAATACTAATCACCTACACAATCACCCACCCACTCTTTCAACCCAATGACCTGTACCTTATAACGTGAAGGTGTCACAGAACAGTTGACAACTGTATACGCATGAGTTTGCTCAACACCCACAACCTTCTGGTCACGAGTCCACCTCCCCAGCCACAGAAAGACGGATTCCGTGGTTTAGCCTGCGTGGGTTCCGGGTAATGAGGTGCCAATCACACACTTCCCATCAAACACCACGCTCACTCAAAGTGGCGCCTCTTTAATGGTTTAATCTTGTCAACATCAGCTTTTTATGCTCCACTCAAAAGCAGACCATGGCTCAGCTGAGTCCATAAATCCACACTTGATGCATATTTCATATTTTCGCTGCTTCTGATTCATACTTGGTTTCCACTTTTATAAATGAAACGCATAAAACAAAGCGCGACCAGCAGTCACAGTTCACAAACGAGTAATTTGTTTACTCTTTTGGATATTGCTTTGGCGAACGTATTCTTTTTGAAAGAAAAATGATCAAAAGTTGTAATTTTTCGTTGATTTATTAGAGGGGAGTGAACTAAACAGGAGGAGCATTTCTTTAATTACAGCAGCAGCAGCAGCAGCAGCAGCAGCAGCAGCAGCAGCAGCAGCAGCAGCAGCAGCAGCAGCAGCAGCAGCAGCAGCAGCAACCAATGCTATAGTTTGTCTCTAAATTATTAATTATCTACACCAAAAAGATAGCAGATTTTAAGACTTTGTGGACTAACAGTCTTTAGACCAGGAGAAACATTGGATGTGACGATATGAACTTTGACCCCATTAGAATGCATTACATGAGTAGTGATACCCATACATTATGTACGTATAACGTAACAGTTTCGACGTACAGCATTGCATTTCCCCAAATTATGCGAAATAATACACAAAAACTCAACGTAGCTACTTGTATAGGATCAGAATTTGGACAATCAAGCTATGATTTCTTACCACCCTTTTTTTTTTAATGCCAAAGGATGTCACTTTTGTAGAAATTTGTTTTGTTCAAAGGAAGTTATGAGAAAAAGGTGAGTTTGGATAATTAAAGTACGAACTAATGACTTAACCTGGCTGACTTATGAGGCACCTGACATGAGAAACGGCCGCGATTATTCACCGTGTGGTGTAAAACAGACAGGTTCTCATCAGCGGCAATCAGGGTTAAAAATGGCGCGATGACGGATAATTACAGTTAAAAGGCTCGTGTGAACGTTCCCACGGCCGAGGGATCTGTCTTGCTGTCAGCTGTAATCTAACACGGACACGAGAACGCACCGATCCACACACACACACACACTCGCACCCTGTCATGGGCAGATCCTGGTTTTCAGAAAGGAGGGGGGGGGGGGCGGACTCAAAGGATATCATGGGTTTTGAACACGTGATTGATAGCTAAAATGCCAAAACCCCTATGACAATAAGGTATTTTGGTGCAAACATAAGCACCTCCTCTGTCCCACTGAAAAGTCGCACTGTAATTGCTCATCTCCGATGAACGTTTGAGAAACTGCCGGTTTTACAGCGCGTTTCTGAGAACTCCCCAGTGAAAGTGATAGCTGCATCCAGGATCAGACACCGGGTCAATTACAGATTTTCAATTACAATTACAAATACATGTACAAATTGGCTGCTGGGTTGGATTGCGAGCGCAAAACGACACAATGGAATCTATGAGCAGCACAATTACCCTGTGGTATCGGTGGCGCGCTCGCATTACCACAACACAGGCACAGTTCATATGATAGACACATCGTGGTACAGGGCAGAGAGCAGAGGGTTATGTGGGGAGAAGAGACAAATGAAGCAACCAGCTGGTTGATGTTTACACACGGACCACCTCCAACAGGGACTGTGCATACGCCAATGTGCTGGTTTAACGTCTTTTTCCACACTATGCAGGATCAGACCGCTTTACATTCACACCAGGTCATTGGTGGCATCCTTGTCACGCTGTATCTATCTCAACTCCCCGGGGAGTATACAGCACATCGCTACCGTAGCACATACACGTACTTATCGTTCACGTTAACATTCACCCGCTTGGCCTGTACCTATTTAACGTGTAGATGCCACAGAGCAATGGTGTGCAACTGTTTAGGAATGAGTTTCCTCGTGAGGACTCAGTTTAGCAGCAATAGACGGTGGTTCAAAGCTTCCTTTAGTTCTGCATGTGTAGATATTTCGAACATCTAAAACATGACTGCTTCTTGTCATGATAATCAACAATAAAACACTCCATTGTGCCTCTGTTTTCTTACGTATGTTTGCTCATTCTTTTGATCATTTATTCATTCATTTTTGTTTGTTTTACAACATGCTGATAAATCTTTACTTCAAGATGCCATATACGATCATTGAAATTTCCTTGAGGTATGGTTGAAAAATAATCAATTTAGCATGTGAATGGTATTTTTCACATTAGAATTTCAATTATCAAAATCTTACTATGGTCCAAGTTTATTTTGTTATTTCTACATGGTGATCTGTTAACGGTTGTTGAGGATATCTACAGAACATGATAAGTAATTAGTGTAAATAGTGATACGCATAGACAAACCAAATGGCACTCAGAAAGCACAAGCCCCCATCGGGTCCCACCCACCATGATCTTTAGCATATCCGCTATGGAGAAAGAACAAACCTGCTTCTATCATCAGTTATAAAAGCTTGCTCTGAATGGTGCATACAAAACCCAGGAGATCCCTTAACTGTACCCCCCCCCCCCTTTCTGGGGGTTTTGTTAGTGTCCACAATTGCACAGCAAGTTGCAAACTGGGGTGAATATTTCCGTCTCATGGGAACAAGTTCTTTTCATGTTCAGATTCACAATATGTAGGTTTGTGTGGCCAATTCTGGTAAGCCAGTAACACAGTATCAGATGGCATTGGCAGATCCCAACCACCTCCCTTCTCCATCAAAATATTTCATTTTCATAGTTTTTTTGGCATATCTGATATTGATCGCGCATATGAAATGTGTGAGATTGCTTAAATGTGCCCCTTTTCCAAAAACCTGGATCTGCCAGTAGGGTGTATTTTTGTCATTTGTGCTGATCATGATGTGTCAAAGACTTGAAATATTTTCAAGAAAAATCAATCGTTAATCCTATTAGAGCACTTAACACACATCCCGTATATTTTTGTTCAAACCATTTTAGCACAGCTATTAGTTAACCAGCAGAAGTGTTTGGGGTGTCAAAATGAAGCTCCTTACTTATATTTTCATAAGATAAATACTACTTTTATGATACGTTAAAACTACATGATCTACGGTGCATCATTTTATGAAATAACCATTCACACAATCCCGTAGGTTTTAAAGATTTGAACATGTTTAAATTCATTAGATCTTACTAGAAATGAACCTTTTTACATTGGGAAAACTATTGTGTTCTAGGTAGTAATATTATTTGGTTTTGTTTGGATGTTTTTCTTATTTTTTTTTCAAAAACATACATGATTGTGGTTTATTGTGTGAAGTTGTTCTCTCTATATCTGCATACAAAGAAGTCCTCAACGTAAACACACGTGAAATAATCTTTCATTTCTCAAAAAAAAAACACAAAAGATTCAGCCCAAATTCCTCGCTGTCTGTTATAGATTGAGCCTCCGAGACACAACAACGGCGGCCATTTTATACATGTCACGGTGACCCCAGCGTGACCTTGACACACAACTCACGCGGAGGTCTTCTGGGCATCGATGGGACACGGACAGGGGATTGTGGGTAGAGGTGGGGCGGTCGGGACGGAGGCTTTTGGTTAGAGGGATAACAACGGACCTTTTCCATTTTTCGTGCAGCTTCCATGTTGAATCCAATAAATCAGTCAGTCAATCATATATATCCTTGTAATTTGGTAAACAGCTTCATGCCTCATGCTAATTCTCTATGTTAATTTTCTATGTTAATTCTCTATATCAAATCAATTAATCACGTTGAATTCAGAATAAGCTTAATTACCACATGCTAAGATATACAGCAGCATTATGTTATATGTCATGGTTAGAGGTAGGTCAATGGGAACATAGAGGGGGTTTTGGTTGTGTGGGCAGATTTAGAAATCAGCCAAGGAAGCTAGAAGCGTGGTTAATGGGGATCCATTTGGGCATGAATTCTCTGTGCTCTAAGGTGCCCAAAATCCTCCTCGACTACTGGCAGGAACACATATTTGTCCCCCTTGTAAGGTTGTTTGTGCAAGGGACTATGTTCAGACCCCATGCTGGGGCTGAGTGATATAGCGGAGGAGAGACAGGGAGTCGTCCGTCCCACAAAGTAGGTCACAGTGACCCGATAAATCACCCCCGTCTCTGTCAATCTGTCAGTGTGGTCGGTCAAAAGATGCTAATTGAACGATTGTATCCAAAAAAGCCACGCTCTCCCTCATCAGCTTGTACAGTCGGATGGTGGTAGAAAATATTTGCATAAGTATGATTGAAAAGATGAGCCCAAGTATCATGGGGGGGGGGGTTCTATTTATCATCTGTCACACAAAGTAGGTCACAGTGACACGTCTCTGTCAATCTGTCAGGATTAACTGTCTGACAAAACACGCTAATTGCTGGAACTATCAGGTCCCTCAGCTTGTAGAGGCCAGTGTACAGTCGGGTTATAGATGGTGGTGCTATGGTTGAAATATTTGCATAAGTATGATTGAAAGAGTGAGCCCCAGTAACATGAAAGGGGGGGGAATATTATTTATCGTCTGCCACACAAAGTAGGTCACGGTGACACGATAAATCAGCAGCCTGTCAATCTGTCAGGATTAACGTCTGACAACACATGCTAATTGCCTAAAAGCCACGGTCTCCACAGCTTATAGAGGCCAGTGTACAGTCGGTGGAAAATATTTGCCTAAGTATGATTGAAAAGATGAGCCCCAGTATCATTTGTCATAATATGGGGGAGGGTTCTATTTATATGTCAATGACCATGAATATGAATAGTGTTTATATATTTTATAGTTAACAAAGTGTATGCCCACTCCCCTCTCTCACCCCGTATCTAATGAAACATTACCATCACAATTGTTCAATAACTTACATTCATTTGTCAAACTTTGTCATAATCTACATAGGCAGATCCGGAGCGGGGTCATATGCACCCCCGCCCCTTTCCCCACCAAAATACTTCATTTTCATCGGGGTTTTTACATGTCCGCCATCGGTCGCCCGTACGAAACCCATGAAATCCCTTACGTGCGCACCCCCTTTTCCAAAAACCAGGATCTTGACATGCTTTTTAAGGAAAGGCTTCTTACCACACAAAGTTTTAATGCCTAGCACTTTTCATGAAACAGAGCAAAAGGATTGCTGAGTCTACAGAAATACGTGTAATATATTGTAATATGGCTGAGGCATGAAGGAGTCCATAAATCCACCAAACATCCATCCTTATATGTTGCTTGTCATTTCTCACTCACATCTCTCACATATTTCTACCACGACAGACTCAGCTGTACACAGGTTTTACAATGCTTCTATTGACTGCATCAAGTAGTCCTGACAGGAATCAAACTCACAACCCCAAGATCTTAAACTATGTCTATCTTCAAGGAATTGGATGCTAAATCGTGGGAGAAAAATGTGGGAGAAAGTAGGACATAGAATATTTGCGAGATTGCGATTTGTTTTGCATATAGAATGACTATATAGTATGACTATATAGTATGACTATATAGTATGACTATATAGTATGACTATATAGTATGACTATATAGTATGACTATATAGTATAACTAGTATGACTATATAGTATGACTATATAGTATGACTATATAGTATGACTATGGGTGTTTACAGTCAGTACTCACATGACCGGCACTGAACAAAACGGCACCCACCTGAAAACAGAAAGAAGGGGATTAGAACGAAAGATAGAGCAATGGAAAAGTGAACAGGACACGTGATTGTATACAAATGGCCCCCCAAAAACATACACAGTGGCCATTTTTGAGGGAACATTTTTCAAGGCCTCAATCAAAACATTTTTAGGTTTTGTCACGTCAAACATATATATTCACTTAGCTAACTTAGAAAAAGTGTTATCAATTTTGCTTGCACAGTCTTCTTCCTGCTGACTGGGATAATGTAATTATTTGTATTTACAGTACATTATTGTTACATTTGTGGCCTGACTGAAACTCAACTTCCAAAATGACCAAGTAGCTGTACACAGAACACAAGTAGCGTCGATACACCACTCCACACGACAAGGAATGCTGCGATGATCTGTACACATGGTCTTTCATTATCAACCGACATCACTGATGATGATATGAGCCTCTGTACATGATGCTGTACATAGGAACTTTTAGTCCAATATAATCATTGCACAAAAATTGACTGTCATGTTTCAGACAGTATCGAAACTTTAGTGGAAAAAACATTGAATTAAAATGGCTCTTTGGAAGGCAAACATTTATTGGCAAAGTGCCAAGATTGGACACGGGTGATGTTTACTAGGTATTTAAGCATTGTACAGAGTTTGAATGTTTTCTTACAAGCATTAGCAAAGCTATTGGAAAAAATGTTGAAATTGGACCAAAAATGGCCCTGTGAAAGCACACTTAAATTGGCAAAATGGTCAAAATTAAATCACTTCATTGTCGCATCATACCACATAATTGTGTATAGTTTGAACAAAATCGGTTCATCGGTAAACAATCTAGCTTGTCCAGAGACATACACACATAGGTAGTTAAATACAGTACAAACTAGAAGGGTACTCATTGGAGCACAACTAGTCCCAGCACCTTTGATCTTCAGTCAGCAGTTTAAACTGTCTCATATGATTTTTCATTGGATTGCCGATTATGGCTCATGACACCCCAATATTGTGACATTGATCTATCAATGAATGTAACAAAACTAAGTGATGTGCCTCTAGTTTTGCTGAGTGAGCCATGAATGCCAGACAAATGTTACTAATAGATTAACTAGAACAGTTTAAATACTGCGCCATGGATGAAAGACCAGTTATAAAGATCGCCAAACACACATAGGCTTCAAATCATCTTCCCGTATTGATTTAACCTAGATCTACATATATCATTGATGAATGTGATATATGATAGCTTGTTGTGGCCTTTGTCATACATCACGCCAATATGGATATTGTAATGCTGAATGTGCAGTGTGTAAAGAGAGCCACAAGTATAATATGCAACACACATGAAAATTATAGATATTGATATCCTTGCACTTCACCTCGGGGGGAGGGGATCTAGGTCAGAAAATGGGTACGGATGTGCCTCGGACAGGTTAAAAACGGCACCCGCCAATATACCTATTTTTGAGAAAAAGTGATCCACAATATACCAATATCTGAAAAAATGTGACCCACCAATATACCAATATCCGAGAAGGTGACACAAAAATATATCAAACTCAGATTCTAGTACATGTAGCTATCTAGAATGAATATGATGAATAGCAATATTTTTTCTATCCTCATAAATATACTAAAATGTGAAAGACACCCTGAAATATACCAAAAATGTGAAAAAAAAAAAAGAATATACCAAAAAATGTGAAAAAAGACAACCCAGAATATACCAAAAATGTGAAAAAGACACCCAGCAATTACCAAAATGTGAAAGGCATATAATTGCAATAGTGTGAAAAAAAAGCCCCCCCACTTCACATAAATACAGTTTACAGAACAAAGTTTGTAATCAGATCTAAAGGGCTGGTCACACTGGTTCAAAATCACGTGCGCGGAGTGTGCTGGACTGTCAGTGAACGTTTAGGACATCTATGTTGACATGACCATTGTAACTCTACAAAAATGAGCCACGTTCTGCCTTGCACATTTTGTAAATAGATCGTTGGCGTTTGTGAGTGATATTTCTGTAGTTCTTGCACACTAGGATTTTATAGTTGAATCATGCGTTTGCCGTTTAAGTGATTCTAAACCAGTGTGATCAGCTCTTAATTCCCAAGCAATGCTCGCACGTTTAACGTAATTTTAGACACGTTTACTCTCGAAGTTCAATGTACCAAGACATACAGCCAAAAGGATTGTCTATATTATATATATTATATAATAACACAATAAATGACCGGTCTCGTCTAGGGTTCATTCTTGAAGGGATCAGAAAGTTTGGGGTCCTAACATTCAGTAGTTTTCATCAAATCGTCGGACATAGGTTTATTTATTTCAAAAATAAGATGGTCCCTGTACCAGCTAAAGCTGGTGCTGGGACTACACAAAACAAACACAAGGATTTCGATTAAGCTGAAGCGACGCAAATATCAAAAGCATTGTTATCAGTGGTGATAAATAGAGTTTAATGAGATCAAAACCAACAAAGGGTCTCCTTAACAGACATACCTCCATTGCAGTCAAGATGATTACTATCACTTACACGTGATAAGGAAATCTTCAAGAACAGTGACTGTCGTTAGTTGAATCCATTTCAGTGTGCAGAGTGGATGTCTGATGTTGATAGAAAGAATTTTGTTGGAATTTGGAATGACTAATCTATATAAGGTAGGTATATTTTAAAATGTTATGTTTGAAGTTGAAGGCAACAACATATCTTTTGAATAGAATCATATATAAAGCAAATTTAATGTCCTTTTTTATTCAGATATGTTCAGTAGTCTCTATAATGTAGCAATTAAATTGAAACAAAAACATCTTTTTCATAAAACATCTACCGGTATGTTATAAGAAAAGCCAGACAGTTGGCCGAATTCACTGTGCTAGAGTGCAGGAAGGTTGTAAATGTACAATCTGCTTTCACGAGGCAAAATGGACGCCTCACTTCAAGAATGTATATTGGAATTGTAACCAATACACATGTGTATGTATTACTTAATACTGCAAATATATGACTAGAAAATATGTGTTGATTATCAGCGATTGTCTTAAGAAGGTAGATTTTGGTTGAATGTTTACAGCCAGGTTATACTAGAGTTATGACATCGGTTTATTTCTTAAATTGCATACAGTATAATACCTCCCATTGCTGCCATCTCAATGGCAGATCCAGGTTTTTGGAAAAGGGGGGAGGGCACACTTAAGGGCTTTCATGGGTTTCATATGCGCGATTGATGCCAAAAACCCTACGAAAATGAAGTATTTTGGTGGAAAAAGGAGGGGCGTGGGACCCCTACGCCCCCCTTGGATCTGCCACCTCTGTAATGTGACCACCTTATGAATAAGATCGTATTTTTCAAGTCCAGAACCATAACGGAGACCAAACCTCCTAGAAGAGACCACCTCTCTACTGACAACACTTGGGGCCATATTCTGAGAAGTATTATTTATTGGCTATACTGTTAATTTACAACATTCATGCTCTTTAGCACAGTGGAATTGGGAATTCTAAATATTATTTCATGTTTTTATTTCATAATTCCAAACTGTTCAAAAATATATTCCAAAATGCTCCAAAATATCAGTTATGGGGTTTCTGAGAGGGACATTAATTGTCAAAATGTTAAACTGATATGTAGGAGGATTTTGAATATTTTTTAACATTTTTGAACATTAAAGCCAGTGTAAAGAAGTGCTACTGCTTTGTTTTGACTACTATTCAGAGTTGCCAACCTCAAATTTTGAAATTTCTGAATTTCGAGGCCAAAATTTATGAATTTGGGTCAAAATTTCTGAATCTTATGTCTAATATGTATTTTTAACTTATATTTAAATAAGACTATTTTATAACACTGTTCTGTGTTTATAAGGGTGAATGGACAGAAAAAAAATGCACATAAAAGTGTCATTAACTTGGTTTCAACATATTTGATTAAAAAAAATGCAAAGGTTTGGACGATGTAAGGAAAGTAAGGAAAATCAACGACAAATGCGTGATGTTTTTTTATTTTGAACCATTTTATGTTAACTATGTTACATAGTTATGACATGTTATGACTTGCATGCACCACGAATTTTCAGCATATCCATGTGTTCTTTTGACTTCTGAAGTTCTGATGCTCCACAATGACAAATGTCGTATCTACCAGTATGTTTGATACTAAAATCATCCAATATCGGACGTGGACGCATACTTTTTTTCTCTGCAGTGATATCATTGTGTTTCTTTGAATACTGTCCCTGTACTTTTGCAACATTACGTTACTGGATAGCAAAAAAAATTCATTTATTTTCAATAATTCTCATTAGTTTTACTTTCATATATCGTTGATAGGTCTTGTGGTGCAGGTGCATTGTGCATTTCACGACAAGCAGAATCTGTCAGTCTCAACCCTCGTGGCTGACTACAACATAAATCATTACACGCACAAACTGGGCTTCGCTGATCAAGACTATCGCTGTTACGACACGTCATTTAAATCGAGTGCAATTTTGTGCGCCGGTAAAAAAGTGTTTACACGACAAACAAGATGCGTGGTTCAATCGAGTACATTCGATAATGGCGGCGCCCATGTGCGATAAAAAACATCGGTATTTTAAGAAAAAAATACACTATTTTAAAATATTTGGGTTATTTCCACTGAATTTCGGAATAAAGATAATTCCGTCGGAAGCTTCGGAATGATAGTCAAATTTCGGAATGATTCTGAAATTTCGGAATACTTGGCAACTCTGACTATTAAATAATTAAATGAGCGGGCCTGCTGCAGCTCAAATCACAGCTCTAGCAAACATATTTCATGTTTATTTCAATTTTCATAAAATGTAGTCCAGTCACCAAATTACTTCCTATGCACCAACTGAAGAATTTTTTTAACGCTGTTTTTAAGAAACCTAAGATATGAAGTTAATGAATTTTGATGTTGATGATGCAAAAAAAAAATGTGTCAATGTGAGTAAAGGGACACATTTCCAAGATGGCCACCACCGGGATGTTAACAAAATGTGATATCTCTGTTACACTACTATATTCATTTTGAGATAAATCCTTTATACTTGCTTTATTATAAGCCAAATATTTTCTCCTTGATCAAGAAGGCTTCATCAGGGCCAATGTTCAGTGAATGTCTGACAGTATCAACACAGCTGCAGACATCACATGACATCAGGAAGTGGGTCAGTGGCGGGGGGGGTCGTGGGCGGCCATCCACCATACACTCGTGGGTGAAAACTATACTCTTGGTGGAGTCTACTGAATTAAGGTGGGCATTCAAACGTTCGACAGTACCGACTGGTATTTTAGCAAGAACATCGTCCACATAACGTTTCCACCATGTAGGTTGGATCTCTTTTTGGCTGCTGCTGTCAGGTTCAAGATGTTCCATGAACAAGTTCGCGAACTATCGGGGATACTGGACTCCCCATTGCAGTGCCAAACTTCTGTTGGTACAATTCTTCATTGAAACTGAAATATGTAGTGGTGAGCACAAGCCCACGACCCCCACCCCGCCACTGACCCACTTCCTGATGTCATGTGATGTCTACAGCTGTGTTGATACTGTCAGACATTCACTGAACATTGGCCCTGATGAAGCCTTCTTGATCAAGAGGGAGAAAGTATTTGGCTTATAATAAAGCAAGTATAAAGGATTTATCTCAAAATGAATATATAGTAGTGTACAATAAGAAATCCAATGAATCTGTGCAATATAGTGGTATCTCTGTTATTACCCATTATCATTGCTACATTTTCTAGTATGCTGATTTTATTTGGGTGTGTATAAAAACAACTAGGATGGAAAAACTTAACAAAATATCTAGAGCTCACCACATGTAGTTTTATTGATGTATAGCATATTTCAAGCCTGTAATCCTATGCAATTGATGTATTTATTTCAAGGAACTACAATTCGACTGGAACTAAATAATCAGCATCAAAATGTCCACGGCCAAGAGAATTGGAGACTTTGTCATTGACAAGAAGAAGCGGCTGGGTAAAGGAACATTCGCCTCGGTCTATAAAGGAGTCCACCAGAGGCATCATTATCCTGTGGCTGGCAAAGTTATAGATCTCGGGACAAAAGACGACCATGAGGATTCCGTGCCGTTTGCTTTGAATGAAGTGAGCGTCATGGAGAAAGTCACCTCGCACCCGAACATTCTGCATCTTCTACACCACGATATCATCCACGATGACAAAAATGATGTTCATGAACTATGGTTGATCACAAAGTTTTGTGACGCAGGAAGTCTGAACGAATACTTCTGTACTCGCCAACCTACAGACGTCGAAATATTGAGGTTTGTCAAGCAAATCTGCGAGGCCATGTGTTTCCTGCACAGCAATGGAATCGTACACAATGATTTGAAGCCCGCAAACGTTCTGTTGGCCAGAGAGATCGGGACAGTTGTTGTGAAAGTGGCCGACTTTGGCTTGTCCGATGCCACAAACCGAGACTACATGAGCGTTAAAGGTAATGCTGTTAATATGCAATCATCAATAGTAAAATGTAATTGTATTCATATCAATTGATTTGACACCAAAAATTCTCAATCACTACATGATTTAAAATTTAGAAAATACTGGCACCCAGGCTACATTTTTGGAACCATCACAATAATACAGCCTTGATGAAAATGTTCCATTCGAAATACATCAAATAAATTTTTCATAATTTATTTCTAAGCCTTTCAATATCTTGGTTTTACACATTGAAACTAGAAATATCAAATTACTTCTAAATTTTAATATCTTAAATATTGAAGAAATGTACCATGGTTAGTAGTGGTATATCTGTTAATTCACTGGCTAATGTGGACCCATTGAGCTTCCCATTTAAGGGTGAACTATGGTTCACAGCTTTTACATGGACTATTTACCAAAACAGTCACCATTGTTTAGAAAAGAATGATGAATATTTCAAAACCAGGTTCGTTATGTTAAACATGAATTATTTTATCAGGACATGTTAAGATTTGCATCAGGGCAAATACGCCACTGATCACATGATAACATAATTCACATTACAAACTCACCTGGCTGGCCACTACATTTAATACATAAATGAGGCAGCTACCACTACATGTTAATACATTGACACCCAGCTACCACTACATGTTAATACATTGACACCCAGCTACCACTACATGTTAATACATTGACACCCAGCTACCACTACATGTTAATACATTGACACCCAGGCGGCAGCTACCACTACATGTTAATACATTGACACCCAGCTACCACTACATGTTAATACATTGACACCCAGCTACCACTACATGTTAATACATTGACACCCAGCTACCACTACATGTTAATACATTGACACCCAGCTACCACTACATGTTAATACATTGACACCCAGCTACCACTACATGTTAATACATTGAGCTACCACCATGTTAATACATTGACACCCAGCTACCACTACATGTTAATACATTGACACCCAGGAGGCAGCTACCACTACATGTTAATACATTGACACCCAGGCTAGCTACTACATGTTATACATACATTGACCCTACATGTTAATACATTGACGGCAGCTACCACTACATGTTAATACATTGACACCCAGCTACCACTACATGTTAATACATTGACACCCAGGCGGCAGCTACCACTACATGTTAATACATTGACCAACAGATACCACTACATGTTAATACATTGACACCCAGCTACCACTACATGTTAATACATTGACACCCAGCTACCACTACATGTTAATACATTGACACCCAGCTACCACTACATGTTAATACATTGACACCCAGCTACCACTACATGTTAATACATTGACACCCAGGCGGCAGCTACCACTACATGAGCCCGGAGACACCCAGGCGGCAGCGACCACACCAAGAGCGGCGTAGGCTTTGGCGGCCTCATCATCCACCACCTCAAGAAGTCCACGGCGTAATACATAAGCGTTCATCAAAAAATTTTCGGTGACAGATACCCAGGTAATCATTTTAATATCATTTAGAGACTGCATACAACAAGGTACAGTGACACATTTGGTATATACTATGCTAAAATTGTTGTTAGGTGTTAAGAAATATTTAATTAGAATATAATCCAAGCATATTTCTTTTTCCTGAATGTATTGCATGCTATGTAGATATATTTGATACATTTGGTAACATCTATCAAAATCATAGTTCTATCACACGTCTTTAGATGAAGCAGAAGTATTGTGCTTGTTTCGTTCGTGCCCATCTATGTATGTATCTGGACAACCTACGGAGGTTACTTCTAAACAGATTTTTTTACAGTAACTATGAGGTATGAGGCTATACCAAAATTGTTTGATTTTGGGCACTTAGTCAATTAAATTGTGCCTTCTAGCACTCTCTAGGAGAGGCTATTTTTCTTTAAAATAGTGGTTCTTCTCTGTTTGTCTTGAAAAAGTGGTTCTTCTGTACTAGTACCACTTGCTTCGCAGAAGCAGCCTCTCCCAAAAACTCCGGTATCAGCAGATGTGTTGCGATCCACAATTGCACTCCAACATTTACATTGACAAAAAAAAAAAAAAAAAAAAAATCAACCTCTTGTAGAGATTGGGCTTCTAGATTGCCAGTATAAGTTTTTTTCTTTATTTTTACATTGATACAATAATGTCAATGCAGCTTTAAAACATCACTTGCAAATTTGATACACTGTTGACTGTAGCCTATTATAGTGGAGGGCCTTCTGTCAAAAAAAAATGAGTTTGTGTGCATTGAATGAAAAAAGCTGCCAACATCCATTTTTTAAATCCTTATACCCTAGGGCAAAATAATATACATGCAAGCAATTTTTCTATCACTCAATTAGGGTCACAGGAGGGGTCTAAACGTAAAAAGTTCATAAAAATTTGGGTTAACTCCTTAAATATAGCAATTATGAACATAAGTTGTATTGTCATTAGATAGGAATTTGGATATGCTGAATATAAATATCACCTTAGATGACCATCACCTGTACTGATTTTGGCTTGTTGTCAATTAAACTGTACCTTCCAGAAATACATTTTTGGCCACTTTTTAGCATTTTTTGCAATAGTTGCTTGCAAAAGGACGTTCGAAATTGGCATACTGTTTAATGAAGTAGTGAAAATATTCTGCGTCCATTTTTGGCACTTAGTCAATTTATGTGGTCCTTTCAGAAAACCCTTTTAAATCGGTTCTCAGCATGTTAGATCATCTGGTCTGATTTTCAACAATTGACTACAGTTGCTCACATTAATTCTCCATTATTCATAATCATAATGGTTATGTATTGTGTTGAAATAAATCGACTGTGTGTAATTGTAAGGAAGTTAAACACACCAAACTGTCCAATCATAGGTGATGTATGAAAAACTGCTGAAGCGTGAGCCTGTGGACGCAGCGGTCCGAGTGACGGAGACCGACACGAGGATCCGGCGGGAGCTGAAGCTGCTGGCTGCGGACATGACCCAGCCACAGCACAGGGACCGGCCCGACATGGGGGAGGTCCACAGCAGGCTCATGGTGCTACGTGAGGAGGATGACGAGGAGGTAACGGAAAGATACAAGGCCATTTTAGAAGCTGATCCATTTTTTATAGTTTTTTTCAACATGGCAGTTCATAAAAGTGATAATTTTCAGCTAGCTTTTACAAGGTTTCATAGATATTTGTAGGGATTTTGGGAGGTGAAATTAAAAAGTTTTATTTTTTTGCAAGCCGCACTCTCTCTGGATCAGCCACTGAATTTTTTTCTTATGTAATCATATTTGTTACATTCAATATAGTTCACTTGTATTGGTTTTATATTCAATCATGATGGTCATATTCAGGTTGTAGATGAAGTGGTGAGAAAAGAAGTTGATATTCATGCCACAAACAAGAAGACACAAACTTCTCTTCATGACGCATCATTTGATGGTCAACTTTCTGTAGCAGAGATGTTAATCACAGAAGGAGCGGACGTCAACGCTCAGGATGAGTATGGTGCCACTCCACTTCACTGGGCATCACATGAAGGTCAACTCCAGGTCGCAGAGATGTTGGTCAGAAAAGGAGCTGATATTAATGCAACTAGCAAGCGAAAAATCACTTCTCTACATCTAGCATCATGTAACGGTCAACTCACTGTAGCAGAGATGTTAATCACAGAAGGAGCGAACGTCAACTGTCAGAATGAGGATGGTCTCACTCCACTTCATGCTGCATCACAAGAAGGTCACATCCAGGTCGTGGAGATGTTGGTTGGAAAAGGAGCTGATATTAATGTAACTAACAAGAAGAAACAAACTCCTCTACATCTAGCATCATTAAAGGTCACGTCACTGTAGCAGAGATGTTAATCACAGAAGGAGCGGACGTCAACGCTCAGGATGAGAATGGTCTCACTCCACTTCACTGGGCATCACATGAAGGTCAACTCCAGGTGGCGGAGATGTTGGTTGGAAAAGGAGCTGATGTTAATGTTACTAACAAAATGAAACAAACTCCTCTTCATATTGCATCATTTAATGGTCATCGCACTGTAGCAGAGATGTTAATCACAGAAGGAGCGGACGTCAACGCTCAGGATGAGAATGGTGACACTCCACTTCACTGGGCATCACAAGAAGGTCAACTTCAGGTCGCGGAGATGTTGGTCAAAAAAGGAGCTGATATTCATGTAATTAACAAATGGAAACAAACTCCTCTACATCGTGCATCATTTAAGGGTCACGTCACTGTAGCCGAGATGTTAATCACAGAAGGAGCGGACGTCAACGCCCAGGATGAGAATGGTCACACTCCACTTCACTTCATGGGCATCACAAAAAGGTCACCTTCCAGGTTGAGATGTTGGTTGGAAAAGGAGCTGATATTAATGTAATTAACAAATGGAAACAAAACTCCTCTACATCGTGCATCATGGAATGGGTCACGCAAAAAAGTCACTGTAGCAGAGATGTTAATCACAGAAGGAGCGGACGTCAACGCTCAGACTGAGAAAGGTCTCACTCCACTTCATGTGCATCACAAAAGATGTCACCTCATTTCAGGTCGCGGAGATGTTGGTTGGAAAAGGAGCTGATTTAATGTAACTAACAAATGAAACAAACTCCCTTTACATCAGCATCATGGAAGGGTCACGTCACTGTAGCAGAGATGTTAATCACAGAAGGAGCGGACGTCAATGCCCAGGATGACAAAGGTGCCACTCCACTTCACTTGGCATCACAAGAAGGTCACCTTCAGGTCGCGGAGATGTTGGTCGGAAAAGGAGCTGATATTAATGTAACTAACAAATGGAAACGAACTCCTCTACATCGTGCATCATGGAAGGGTCACGTCACTGTAGCAGAGATGTTAATCACAGAAGGAGCAGACGTCAACGCCCAGGATGAGGATGGTTACACTCCACTTCATGATGCATCACGAGCAGGTCACAAACAGATTGCAGAGATGTTGGTGAGAAAAGGAGCTGATTTAATGTAAAACAAACAAAATAACTTCTCTACATCTTGATCATTGGAAACGTCACTGTAGCCGAGATGTTAATCACAGAAGGAGCGGACGTCAACGCCCAGGATGAGAATGGTGACACTCCACTTCATGTTGCATCACAAGAAGGTCACATCAGGTCGCGGAGATGTTGGTTGGAAAGCAGCTGACATCAATGCACAGGACTGACAAATGGTCACACTCCACTTCATATGCATCAGAGAAGGTTGGTGGAGAAAGGGCAAAGGAGCTGATATTCAAGTAATTAACAAAAAGGAGCTGATAAACTCCTTAACATGCATCATTTCAGCATCATGGAATGGTCACTTCACTGTAGCCGAGATGTTAATCACAGCAGGAGCAAACGTCAACGCCCAGGATAAGAATGGTGACACTCCACTTCATGATGCATCACAAGAAGGTCAACTTCAGGTCGCGGAGATGTTGGTTGGAAAAGGAGCCGATATTAATGTAACTAGCAAGCAAAAAATCACTTCTCTACATCTAGCATCATGGAAGGGTCACGTTTCTTTAGCCGAGATGTTGGTCACAGAAGGAGCTGACGTCAATGCTCAGAGTGAGGAAGGTAATACTGCACTTCATAATGCATCAGAACAAGGTCACCTCCCGGTTGCTGAGATGTTGGTTGGAAAAGGAGCTGACGTTAATGTAACTAGCAAGTCAAAACAAACTCCTCTACACTGGGCAGCATTTAAGGGTCATCGTGCTGTAGCCGAGATGTTAATCACAGAAGGAGCGGACGTCAACGCTCAGAATGAGAAAGATCTCACTCCACTTCACTTGGCATCACAACAAGGTCACATCCAGATCGCGGGGATGTTGGTTGGAAAAGGAGCTGATATTAATGCAACTAGCAAGGGAAAAAACACTTCTCTACATTTAGCATCATTTAATGGTCACGTAACTGTAGCAGAGATGTTAATCACAGAAGGAGCGGACGTCAACGCCCAGGATGAGGATGGTCACACTCCACTTCATGATGCATCACAACAAGGTCACCTCCAGATTGCGGAGATGCTGGTGGGAAAAGGAGCTGATGTTAATGTAATTAACAAATGGAAACGAACTCCTCTACATCGTGCATCATGGAATGGTCACGTCACTGTAGCAGAGATGTTAATCACAGAAGGAGCGGACGTCAACGCTCAGGATGAGAAAGGTCTCACTCCACTTCACTTTGCATCACAAGAAGGTCACATCCAGGTCGCGGAGATGTTTGTGAGAAAAGGAGCCAACGTCAACCTTAAGTCTCATGCTGGACGGACGCCTTTAATGCTGTGTGCAGAGAAAAGTAAGTTATCCTTATTCTGTAAGGCCTCTGAATATAGCCAATAAATGACAGTTAACAGTGTGTGGTGAGAAGTTGAGAACATTCAGGATGCCAAATATGAAATAAAAGTTTAGAAAAATGTGAATTTCTTGTCATCTGGTAGATGAAGGTTTCCATAAAAGTCACAGTGCAAATAAGAATTAGATACAAACATGTCATAAGTAAATCTACAATCATTCAAAGAGGGTGCTTCACTGTTTGAATACCTAATGCAGCTCCTAAAGGCTTCTAAAACTATTTTGTTACAGACCAGATAAAAATTGCGCGTCTGTAAATAAAAAAAAGTGCTTGCTAGAACAATAATGACAATCACCATGTTTATTTCACAGTGTGTGCATTCACAATACAAAATATGAATAAAAAAAAAAAATGATTTAAAGTTAGAAGAGATTAATTTCTTGTGATCTGGTAGATGAAAGTTTTCATAAGCGCAATCAGGGGCGTGAATAAGAAGAATTAGATACTAACATGTCACGAGTAAATCTGGGTATCATTATTAGGTAGAAAGAGTGTGCCTTACTGTTTAACTAATGCAGCACCTATTTTGTTACAGACCAGATAGAAATTGCCCGCCTGCTCTTGAAGAATGGAGCAAAGCTGAATGAGAAAAACCGGGCTGGTGCGACCGCCCTGTCTATTGCCAGGGACCGCAATCAGACACAAATGGTCGACTTTCTATCAACATACCACTCGACCAGGCCAAGAGCAGATGAAGATTTCAACATGACTATAGCCAACAAATCACATCTGTAACTCTTATTGTTTGACATCTGAATTAACATTGGTTATTTTTGTAAATCGGGTAGAGAACTTAAAAATTTTTTTCCCAAAAACGGATTTCAAATATGATCATGTGTACAAGATGTCATCAGGATGAAAAAAGAGTCAAAATAGAGAAAATTGTCATTTGTATGTCATTTGTATGCATCTAGATTTTTACATTTTATAATGGGTGAATATGAAAAGTATTTCAAAATATTATTCAACCATCGATATAGATTCGTAGTCAGTAATAATTTCCCATTAATATATTCCTTACAGAACAGAGATATTTTGAATATTGTAGAAAGTATGATTATATATGTAAATTACCATATTCATTATAAATATGAGGATTATCAGTCATTCAATTATAAACCTTTCTACGGATAAAATAAATAAAGTCAGACAATAATGAGAAAACATTGTTTAAAGTTGCAAATCATAATTATGCTTTAAAGTAAGCTTGGGTATTAATGGACAGCTGTTTTTGTTACAGCTACTACACAAAAATTATCAATAATTCGTATAATTCGTATAATTCGTCCATATTTCATCACAGCTTACATGACACAGTTATTTTTTTTGTATTTTCTAAAGTACCTATAGAGTTAACAACAGAGATGAACAGCTGCAGTGATACTAAAGGCACTATAGATGGAATCTTGCTGTCCATAGACGTATTGTCCAAAACCCCTCTGTTGTCTCCACAAAGCTTATATTTGGCAGAGTATAGTACAGTCATGTCATTTTGTCATTTGATAATGTAGAGTATTGTAGATCATACATTAGTCCCTATTTTTTAATTGTAATTAGTACTTCAATCAATCAGTTTTTTGTAATAAGTGTAGAAAGTTAAGGCAAGGGCAAAATAGGTAATAGACCTGTGCTTTATCGATGTAGGTATCAATTTTGTTTAGTATCAATATTATTTAGCATATTTATATTGAATATATATGTATAAGTAGCATGTATTGTTAAGTTCTGTATACATTTCTTTTGTAATTATCACCAGTAAAGTAATATCTCTTCTAAGTTAATAATCTTTTGCTCCAAAGCCACTAAGGGAACGATCATAAATAATGATACCGGGGGGTGAGGGGGGGGGTGTCAGTTGTTATCACGCTACGGTATAATTTTTCAAATATTTTCTTTTAGTAATTGTCCAAAAATGTAACGACTATGTGGAGGACTTTTTTAGCATTTGTTTTCTAAAGTGACCATCATTAGTTAGTAGGTGTATATGACTATAATTGATATTTGATTTTATATTCAAGTCAATAGATAAATGAAAATCACTATATTGTTGTATTAAGTTTTAGCATCACTACACATTAGCCAGTTCAGATCTCATAGAATTTCTCAGTTACAGCCCCCTTTCTGAAACCCTGGATCTGCCAGTGTAACATGTGTATAAATGTCCTACCTCAACCTTTGCCACACAAACTGCCAAAATGCTCACCTGGAAAACACAAACACACGAATCAGTACAAATTACATGCAAAAACAGGACATTTGCCATATCGAGATAACGAGTTTCTACAGCATCGGTGATTTGAGTCCGTTCTCGAACCTATAACCACTGCTCTTGTGGCATCTACATAAACGCTAGTGTATTTAATTTTTTATCACACACCTGTTAAATATATTCATGTTACGCTCAGGTAAAAAATAAGCTTTCATTTTACGTCAATCAACACAGGTTGCTTTGGGTAAGATTTATTGAAATTGCTGCTTTCAGGTGAATACCACTACACAGAATGAATCCAAGAGCCAGTACTATACAGACAGCATAATGGTAATCTCGTCTGACACATTCAGACATATTACATATACATGCAGACTACAGGTCACTACTATTCACTACAGATTATTAACATGTAAACCAATATGTAAACATTAATACATAAACATCACCGTTACCTCTTTTCTTTCTATTCCATATATCACCTCTTCTCCTTTACAAACAATAATGCAACCGTTAGTACAACCCGGTATACAACATGACAATATTTGAACATAACTACTGTGACAAATCATATTCTGCCAGATACTGAGGTCTTCGCCTCTCTCTTAAAGGGTAACGTCTAACTGTTGGCGAATCCACCTTTTCAGTGTTATCTATGTCTACTATTTCTGCTGGAATACTACAACCGTCATCATTATCACTATCACTCTCAGTGTTACTCGTTTCTGCCACAACAGGCACAACATATAGGTCTGAAAGGGGAACTTCATAAACACGCGTTCTCAACTGGTTACCAGTAAACTTCCGTAAACTAGCTTTTGAACCGACAACGTTTAGAACTATATATTTGGACCTTGCATGTGACTTGTTCCTCTCTGAACACAAAAAAAACAATATCTCCCTTTTTTACCACCGGCACATAAGTAGGAGGTGGAGGATGTGACTTCACACGATTTTCCAACTGTACCCTGATTAACTCATCATCATCAACTATGATCGGTCGTTTGGTAAATTGATCTCGCTGAGTCCACAACTCTCTGGCAGAAAGCCTCGCAAATCGAACTCTTGCATTCAAGACTGACACAGCTCTAGCCAAGATAGACTCAGAAACCTGGCCCTCTGCATTTATCTTTAACATTTCCACACTCAATTCCTGAACAGCCTTCTCCGCAATTGGATTTTTATTCACATTCTTCTCACGACCAAGGACTAAAACAAACGGCAAATCTCCAGCTTGCAGCAACATGCTGCGGAAGCAAGGTGCAGGATCTACACGGATTATAGGCAAAGTGCCGCCAGGAGTGCAGGCCTCTGAAATCAATATTAACAGATAAAGCTTCAAAGTGGCAGTTGTTTCATTAGGGATAATACGTGCCCACGTATACGAGGTGACACTCTCTCTTAATACCAATATATGCTTTTTATCCCTAATCATGACATCCGCTGCAAAATTACAGCCAACTGCTTTCACTGCCTCAGACGTAGAGTTCTCCTTAAAAACAGGCATGTAATCAATAGCGAGACATTGGTGACACATTTTTGAGACATTAGCTATGCACTTATCAAAATCCAAGCACCAAAATGACCTGGATAAAACTTTCTTCAGCTGAAAGGATGAAGGATGGGTTAGTTGAACATGAAGAGTATTGAACAACCCCGCTACCATGTTCTGAGGCACAACAATACGTTCAAAGGTACCTATTAATGGAGCAGACTCCACTACCACTAACATGCCATCTCTGCTAATGACCGCCCTTTGTAAGTACTTTTTAACACACGCACTAGACACATCCTTTTTTGAAGGACCCCAGAGGTGATATCTTGCACAGATATATCTCTAACTACTGCTTCACTTACATTACCAACAAACTTAAATATCTGACAACAGTTTGATTTACACTCAATTGGATGTCTACTGCTATAATCAGAAGGTAAAATCTTGGCGATTTGGTTTGCACACACAAGCGATTTTGTACGAGATTTTCACTGGCGATTCTACTTGAACATATAAAAATCTTTATTTCCAACTGAATACTTTTTTCAGATAGTTTATATAGTGGCCGATACTGAATTATTGAAGGTACTGTTTATTGCTGTGGTCTTTCATAGAATAATCATACACACTCAGTCGGTCTTTTACTAACAATATTAGCTTTTCAATTTTATCCCGGGGGACTTTATCCATGTTAATTATTTCTTAGTTTTCTCAAATCAATTTTTTTTAAAATAACGATTCTAATACTGTGTGCTGTCCTGTGTAGTGTACGGAGTGTCAATTAAAAATCAATTAAACAGTGCTGGTCAATACTTGTATAAAAGATCAATTAAAACCTGCTAGACTATATGAGATAACTATCGTGTTCCAAGGAAGTCGCCTAACGATGAGGCGATTTTATCACTCATGGAGCGAAAAAATCGTGCAAGCAATATCGCCTTGTCTCCATCGCTTATGTATGAACAGCTCATTGCAAATGTGATATACCGAAAATATCGCCTGTCGCTTCATCACTTCGTCGCTCAAGCAATATCACGTATGTGTGAACTTACATTTAGAGAGGTTATATCTGCAGGTTGTACTGTATACAGAGGTTGGCGAGTTGTTATGCACCATTTTTCTTTCAGGGTTCGTGGTGTTAGACAAGTAGCCGCGGTGACAGCATCATAGATTCAAAAACCGGTCCCAAAATGTGACCAATCACAAGCCCCACTGCAAACGTGATCAACGTTATGCGACTTTCACTAAAAAACGATATAAAAGTAACACAATTTCATGCAAAATTAGTGAGGGTAAATAAAATTCATGGCAAAATAACTCAAATGGTTGTATACATTGCAACCTACTGAAGTTTTAGTATATTTGCAGTAAACTTTACAGAGCACAGTAGCCTATATTATGTGTCATAGTGTTATGTCAAACGCATCTTACTGACGTATTTCACTTATGTAATATTTTCTAGAGTGGTCAAAGTGTATAGCGTTATATATTGTACAGATGTATGTTTTGACCCACAGGGTACAAGTTCACATGTTCTTGAAAACTGTTATTTTCATGGTGTAAACAATAAAGTGACAGACTGTAGTTTATTCTGTGGACGTATAGAGCAGCTCATGACTCATCTGACACAGAACAACAAATCCTACAAACAACACAGGTTTTGATCAATCATAAAGTTGACATGAGCCTAAACTGAAGTGTCCGCCAATCATGATTCACATCTAATGCTGAAGCACTGCCCCATATACTATAAGACAACCCCAATCCATCCACTCTATAAACCTCATACAACACATAAACCTTGCCACTGTACAATCTGTCCTGGACAATCTGACAATGATGCACTTGACCTTATAACCCCAAGCACCTGGATAAAAAAGAAGCGTGTCTGGATGTCGTCTGTTTGTGTGACATGAACCAGGATATAAAACCGGCCTCAGCTAGATTTAGAGGAAATACAACACTTTTTACTACACTAGCAAAACCTGCACTGCATGGATGACGGACTGAAATGGAACAGTTTGCTTGCATAAATAATGTAGCATAGTTATTCTTATGAAAAAAAAATGAACTGTTGATCTTTCAACTGTGCATAATATTGCAAAACAATGTAAAAATAAAACAATGCCTGTCCAAGATAACTCTAATATTCTCTCTCACATGTCAAACTTGCTGTTTTGTTATATGGAATGTTTCACATCTTGTCATTACATTGTTCCTATCTCATTTCAGT
>CM032660.1:56734792-56755639 GCA_019095985.1 Streblospio benedicti | reverse complement strand
AACATATTTCATGTTTATTTCAATTTTCATAACAATGTAGTCCAGTCACCAAATTACTTCCTGTGCACCAACTGGAGAATTTTTTTAACACTGTTTTTAAGAAACCTAAGATATGAAGTTAATGAATTTTGATGTTGATGATGCAAAAAAAGGTGTCAACGTGAGTAAAGGGACACATTTCCAAGATGGCCACCACCGGGATGTTAACAAAATGTGATATCTCTGTTATTACACATTGTCATTGCTACATTTTTGAGTGTTCTGATTTTATTTAGCTGAGTACAATACAAATCTGGTGTTAGTCAATAGAAAAACTAAACAAATATCTAGAGCACATGTAGTTTTATTGATGTATAGCATATTTTAAGCCTGTAATCCTATGCAATTGATGTATTTATTTCAAGGAACTACAATTCGACTGGAACTAAATAATCAGCATCAAAATGTCCACGGTCAAGAGAATTGGAGACTTTGTCATTGACAAGAAGAATCGGCTGGGTAAAGGAACATTCGCCTCGGTCTATAAAGGAGTCCACCAGAGGCATCATTATCCTGTGGCTGGCAAAGTTATAGATCTCGGGACAAAAGACGACCATGAGGATTCCGTGCCGTTTGCTTTGAATGAAGTGAGCGTCATGCAGAAAGTCACCTCGCACCCGAACATTCTGCATCTTCTACACCACGATATCATCCACGATGACAAAAATGATGTTCATGAACTATGGTTGGTCACAAAGTTTTGTGACGCAGGAAGTCTGAACGAATACTTCTGTACTCGCCAACCTACGGACGTCGAAATATTGAGGTTTGTCAAGCAAATCTGCGAGGCCATGTGTTTCCTGCACAGCAATGGAATCGTACACAATGACCTCAAGCCTAGTAACGTTCTGCTGGCCAGAGAGATCGGGACAGTCGTTGTGAAAGTGGCCGACTTTGGTTTGTCCGATGCGACAAACCGAGACTACATGAGCGTTAAAGGTAATGCTGTTAATATGTAATCATCAATAGTAAAATGTAATTGTATTCATATCGCTTGACACCAAAATTCTCAATCACTACATGTTAATACATTGGCACCCAGGTGAGGGGGTATACAGCCTTGATGAAAATCCATTCACC
The DNA here is from genome assembly GCA_019095985.1 of Streblospio benedicti. NCBI lineage: Eukaryota > Metazoa > Annelida > Polychaeta > Spionida > Spionidae > Streblospio > Streblospio benedicti. Next base: position 56,754,520 of record CM032660.1, on the reverse strand, counting down.
AACATTTTTTTCCTAAATCACCAAGTCACCAAAATATTTCATTGCCTTTCATCAATCCCCAAATTGTAATTTCCATTGCATCACATTTTCATCATCATTACATTTAAATACAGGCAATTTACCATCAAGATTTAATAAATTTCACCATTTCAAATACAGGAAACAGCAGATCAAGTCACCAATGATAGGTTCCATTTACCCTTAAATAGCAGATCACCAATCACATTTAGGTGCAAATCATGTTAATCCATTTGACACCCCTCCAGGCCAGCTACCACTACATGTTAATACATTGACACCCAGCTACCACTACATGTTAATACATTGACACCCAGGCGGCAGCTACCACTACATGTTAATACATTGACACCCAGGCGGCAGCTACCACTACATGAGCCCGGAGCTGTTTGCGACGGGCCGACCGACCCACACCAAGAAGAGCGACGTGTTCGCTTTCGGCGTCCTCATCATCCACCTCCTCAAGGACGTCCACGGCAAAAAACTCGAGTCGCGGGAGGTTCGCGGCGACAGATACATCGGTCAGGTAATAACATGGTTGACATTGTGTTTATCATATTGAAGATATTTCATGCATGTATTGAGGCATGCTATGTAGATATATTTGACCCATTTGGGCATTTGAGTCAATTAAATTGATTTCTGGCACAGATATATGATTGGCTCTTTGACATGTTTCTTCTATTTGCCATATTGAAGCTATTTTGTGTATGTATTGATGTCATGCTATGTAGATGTATTTGACACATTTAAATGATAAAGATCTTTATATACAAAATATATCGAGAATCCTCTTTCATTATGAAAGAATCTATACTGAAGTAATTTGATTTTAATAATATCATTTAGAAATCTGCATTAGCAACACATGATGTACAGTGACTAAATATATAACTATGCTAAAATAAGTTGATAGGCAAAGTAATCAAAATATTTAATTAGAATATAATCCAAGCATAACGTTCTCTTGTTTCTCAAATCAACTTTTCCTTTGATAATATGTTGTAAAACATATCAAAAAATATATTCTATCAGTCTAAAAAGCTGCCTTATGACTCATAAAAAAAGCTGAACACAACTAAATAGGACAAGCAAACAATGCTTGCTTTCTAAATATTTCATTTGGGAACGTCCTTGTTCATTTCTGGTCACGTGAATGGGAATGATATGAAACATTTTAGAAGAGAGGTCATTTTGAAGAAGCATGATTAGACAAAGGAGATATACGTCATATTATTACATTTTACATCATTCTATCAACATAAATTATTAAACACAATAATACAAAACATTATTCACAAAAAAAATCGACTTCTTGTAGAGTGGGCTTCTAGAATGGCATTATAAGTCCTTTTTTTACATTGTATGCAATAGTGTCAATGCAGCATTGAAACATGACTTGGATGCACTGTTGACTGTAGCCTATTATAGCGAGGGCCTTCTGTCACAAAAAATGCGTTTTTGTAAATTTAATTGAAAAAAGTTGCCAACATCCATTTTTTAAATCTTTATATCCTAGAGCAAAATAATATACATGTAATCAATTTTTTCTATCACCCAATTAGGGTCACAGGAGGGGTCTAAATGTAAAAGGTTCATAACAAATTGAGCTATCTCCTTAAATATAGCAAACATAAGTTGTATTGTTATTACCTGTAGATAGGAAAGATCACCTTCGATGACCATCACCTGTACCGATTTAGGCTTGTTGTCAATTAAACTGTACCTTCCAGAATTACATTTTTGTCACTTTTTAGCATTTTTTGCAATAGTTGCTTGCAAAAGGACGTTCAAAATTGGTATACTGTTTACTTAAGTGGTGAAAATAGTCTGTGTCCATTTTTTACACTTAGCCAATTTATGTGGTCCTTTCAAAAAACCTTTTTAAATCGGTTCTCAGCATGTTAGATCATCTGGTCTGATATTCAACAACTGTCTACGGTTGCTCACATTAATTCTCCATTTATCATAATCATAATGCTTATTATGTTGAAATAAATCAACGGTGTGTAATTGTAAGGAAGTTACACCTACATCACGAAACTGTCCACCCGTAGGTGATGTATGAGAAGCTGCTGAAGCGTGAGCCTGTGGACGCTGCGGTCCGAGTGACGGAGACGGACACGAGGATCCGGCGGGAGCTGAAGCTGCTAGCCACGGACATGACCCAGCCACAGCACAGGGATCGGCCCGACATGGGGGAGGTCCACAGCAGGCTCATGGTGCTACGTGAGGAGGATGACGAGGAGGTAACGGAAAGATACAAGACCATTTTAGAAGCTGATCCATTTTTTATATTTTTCTCAACATGGCAGTTCATAAACGTGATAATTCAGTTTGCTTTTGCAAGATTTCGATGGGCGTTGCATGGATTTTGTGTGGTAGAGTTTCCCCCCTGGATGCCAGCACAGTAATGTCGTGCAGACCCCCCCCCCCTTCTGTGCCAGGGCCGGCAAATTATTTTGAGCAATGAAATGTTTTCAATTGTAGCAGTTTGACACATTTTCCTTTTGCAAAATAATTTGTACAGAGTCTAACATAATTGGAATTTTAACATGCCAATCGATGTATGTCTATAAAATCGCATGGAACGATGAGGCAATGGAAAGACACAAGTACATTTCAGAGACTGATAGGTAATTATAAGCGTGGACTTTAACAGAGCTCCACACAAAGTGAGATATCATCTGTTCTCTCACCCTCAGTTATATCATTACTCTTTTCTTTCACATGTTTAATTATGATTTTAGGTGTTTATGGAAATTTACAAGCCCATTTTAGAGGCTAATCCAGTTTTTGTGGCAACATGGCAATTCATATAAGTGATAATTCAACTAGCTTTTATAAAGTTTTTTAGAGATTTGTAAGGAAGTTTGTGAGGTGAAGTTAAAAAGTTTTATTTTTTGCACACTGCACTCTCTGACGGTCAGCCACTGAATTGGTGTCTTATGTAAATATATTTGATATTTAAAATATAGTAAACTCGTATTGGATTTATATGCAATCATGATGGTCACTTTCAGGTTGTAGATAAGGTGGTGAGAAAAGTGGTCGATATTCATGCCACAAACAAAGACAAACAAACTTCTCTTCATGATGCAGCAGTTAAGGGTCAACTTGCTGTAGCTGAGATGTTGGTCACAGAAGGCACGGCCGTCAATGCTCAGGATGAGGATGGTGAAACTCCATGTCACTGTGCATCACTAAAAGGTCATCTCCTGGTCGCACAGATGTTGGTTGGAAAAGGAGCTGATATTAATGCAACTAGCAAGAAGAAACAAACTGCTCTACATCTCGCATCATGGAAAAGCACTCCTCTACATATCGCATCATTGAGCGATCAGATGATGGTTAAGGAGTGCAGACGCCAACTTCTCAGGATCTGGAAATAGGTCCATCACAAAAAAGGTCACATCCAGGTCAGAAAAGACCGATATTAATGCCAAAAGCAGGAAGAACAAACTCCTCTACATCATGCATCCTGGAAAGGTCACGTCACTGTAGCTGAAATGTTAATCACAGAAGGAGCGGACATCAATGATCAGGATGAGGATGGTTAAACTCCACTTCATTCTTGTATCACTAGCCGGGGTCACCTCATTAGATGTTGGGTTGGAAGGGTTGATATTAATGCAAAAAGGAGCCAACATCACGCAGCTGCTATCTGATGCTGGAGAGACGGTCACAGAAGGATGTCAACTCTCAGGATGAGAAAAGTAAGTATTCGATAACAAAAGGGTCATGAATATAGTGGAGATGTTGGTTGTTTAGGAGTGTGTTAATGCAACTTGAAACAGACATTCATATCACACCAAATATGGTCATGTTGCTTTAAGAAACAGGTGAATTTCTTGAGCATCTAAACGCAGGAGGAGGATTCCATGCTGCATCAGGTCATCAGGTCAAATGTTGGGTTGGAAAAGGAGCCTATTTACATAGTAATGGCAAAATCAAGAAATAAGTCATCACACATATCATTAAATTGTTAGTACAGAAGGATGACAACAAACGATCAGGATGAGAAAGGTTACACTTTGTATCACTAGCTAATCAGGTCTGTTTTGTTAGCACAACATCAACCCAGTGAATGACCGAATAAAATAAATGACAGTTTACAGTGTCGGTTGGAGAATATTCAAAAAATATGAAATAAAAGTTTAGAAATGGTGAATAATCTGACAAAAAGTCACAGAGATCAAATGGGGTTTAGTTAAGTCAGTCTGTGCATTCACAATACAAAATATAAAATTGCAAAAAAAACGATTTAGGGTTAGAACAGTCTGTGCATTAATTTCTTGTGATCTGGTAGATGAAAGTTTTCATATTGAACGCAAACAGGGTCACAAATAAGAATTAGATACTAACAGGTCACGAGTAAAATCTAGGTATCATTATTAGGTAGAAAGAGTGTGCCTTACTGTTTAACCAATGTAGCACCTATTTTGTTACAGACCAAATAGAAATCGCCCGCCTGTTTTGAAGAATGGAGCAAAGCTGGATGAGAAAAGCCAGGATGGTGCGACGAAGCCCTGTCTATTGCCAGGGACCACAATCAGACACAAATGGTCGACTTTCTATCAACATACCACTGAGCCTGGCCAAGATCAGGTGACGATTTCAACATGACTGATGCTACACCTTTAACTTTCTTATTAGGTACACCTGAGCACCTTGGTTATTTTTATATCGGGTAGAGAACAGATGATGCTTTCCTGTGATGTATAACATGTCATATGTACAAGGTGTCATTAGCATGTGAATAGAGTTAGAAAGGAAAAAAAATGTCATTTGTATGTTGCTGCTGCTAGATTTTTTACAATTTGAAATCGGTGAATATGAAAAGTATTTCAGAATATTATTCAAGAATCAATATGAATTTGTATAGTCCTTAGCTCCATATTTCATCATAGTTCAGTTAGAGCTTACATAACACAGTTATTTTAGTTTTCTATTTTCTGAAGTACCTATAGAGTAAACAACAGGGACGAACAGCAGCAGTAATACTAAAAGGACTATAGATGGAAACTTGTTGTCCATAGACATATTGTCCAGAACCTTCTGTTGTCTCCACAAAGAGTCACGTTATTTTGTCATTTGATGATGTAGGGCATACATTAGTCCCTATTTGTTAATGTGATTGGTACTTTAATCAATCAGTTGTTTGTATTAAGTGTAGAAAGTTAAGGCAAGGGGAAAAGAGGTAATACACCTGTGCTTTATTGATGTATGTTTGTTTTTGTATCTATATTATTTAGCATATTTATATTGAATATATATGTATTAGTACCATGTATTGTTAAGTTCTGTATATATTTCTTTTGTAGCTATTACCAGTAAAGTAATATCTCTTCTGAGTTTATAATCTTTTGCTCCAAAGCCACTAAGGGAGCGATCATAAATAATGATACCGGGGGTGGTGTCGTCCGTTGTTATCATGCTATGGTATATTTTTTCAAATATTTTCTGTTAGCAATTGTCCAAAAATGTAATGACCATGTGGAGGACTTTTTAGCATTTGTTTTCTAAACTGACCAACATTAGTTAGTAGGTGTATATGACTATAATTGATATTTGATTTTATATTCGAGTCAATAAATCAATGAAAATTATATTGTTGTGTTACATTTCAGCATCACTATACATTAGCCAGTTCAGATCTCATAGAGTTTCTCAGTTGCAGCCCCCTTTCTGAAACCCTGGATCTGCCAATGTAACATGTGTATAAATGTCCTACCTCAACCTTTGCCATACAAACTGCCAAAATGCTCACCTGGAAAACACAAACACAAGAATCAGTACAAAGTACATGTTAAAACAGGACATTTGCCACATCGAGATAATGAGTTTCTACAACGTCCTTGATTTGAGTCCGATCCTGTGGCGTCTGCCGGGATTCGAACCCACATCCACTGCTCTTGTATTTAGTTTTGTCAACGCACCTGTTAAAATATAGATATTGCTTTATTGTTGCTGAAACGAACAATGAATGTATGGAGACCTATTAACTTGAATCAACACATTGTAAAATCAGTTTGCTCATTCACCTTTACTCAAACAAGAGACGGAACCAACCATCTTACGCAAATGTAAAAAAGGCTCTCATTTTGTTAACAAAAATATGAATAATGAGTTTATCACCTGGTGTAACTTATAAAGGGGTTATCTTTAAAGCAATTCCACAACAGCTTTGATTCAAGTAACTTTCATGTTTGTTAAACAGAACTTTGAAACTTAACTTACAGAATGAGTTCATGGCCTGGTGTAACTTATAAAAGAGTTACATCCGAAGCAACTTGCCATTAACTGATGGCTTCACGTCAAAAGTGAAGGAGCAAAAGGTGTTAGGTGGTGAGTCTTTATTAGACTGAGTCCATTTCTTTTGCTTGACCGCTAATCAGTTAACTCTGAATGTAAAATTTAAAGATTGACTTCATGGTCTAGTGTGAAATATAAAGTTGTTATATTGACATAAACATTACTATTGATCCAAACAACTTTTTTATTGAATGATCATTTAACTTTTAAACTCAACTTTAGCGAAGAAGAACACTGAATTAAACATATATCTTCAAAATTGCAAGGATTTATGCCTCTGTCTGATTACTCCGATGGGCGATGGACTATTCATAATCTGTTGGAATGATAAGCTACACTGGAGTGGGGTGTGGGGTATGGTCTGATATGGCAATTGAGCATGAGATCATGCAAGACCCAGGGAGGGTTGATTAACATCACCTATAAGGATTCTGCTAGAACCAAATGGCTGTTGACTGCCCACATTGTCAGTCAGTATACAGATGCTGTACGTGATATTACAAGTACATACGCGGGAACGTGGTCTGACCAGCACAAAGAAATGAATCCCTCTTCAGTTATACAAGATCACCAGGATCTCCTAAAATGACAACATTTGCTGTCATGAGAAAGGCAGTACATGTTGATGGAGAAAAGGTGAATATGTCACCAGCAGAACTTTATCATCGTCTACTCTCTGCATCATGTACTGGTGGGCCTTCAGACCCAAGTGTGTTTTCTCATGACCTAACAACTACAGCTCCAGCTTTATTTAATGATGATGGAAGCATGCGTCGTTCAGCAAAGTCTGCTCTCGCAAGACACGTTATCAAACTTCACCCAGAGAAATCAGACAGTCACAGAATCAGCAGCATATATGTATGATGGTTGTGCTCTTTTACACAGAATTGCTTGGCCAAAAATGGGTACGATCAGTGCAGTGTGTGGTTCTTTTACCTCTGCAGTGAGTGAAGGACATATAGAACTAGTGTGGGTCATCGTTGACACCTATGATACAGTATCAACCAAAGATCCAGAACTAAAGAGACGTAGACTGAAACTTCAGCAATGTGCTGATATTGATGTCACACATAGCACACCAGTACCCAGTGACAATCGATCATTCTTATCCAACAAGAAGAATAAACAGAAGGTCATCAACCTGCTGTCACAACATCTGGCGAACAAAGGATATCCGTGGAACAGGCAGGAGGTGAAGGCGATGCAGGTGTGATGATTTGCAAGAAAGCTATACAACTGGGAGAAACTTACCAACAGGTTTTTATAATGGCTGATAACACCGATATTCTGGTTTTACTCATTTAACATGCACCCCTTCAATCTGACATATTCCTCTGTAGAAGTTCAAACACTGTTTCCATCAAAATAGCCAATGAATTGCTAGGGAGAGAAATGTGCTTGTGCCTTCCATTTATTCATGCTATGTCAGGTTGTGACAAGACTTCCTCTCTGTATGGATTGGGCAAGCTAAAAGTTTTTGAGCCGATACAATCATCCCAGAAGATCCGGTCCAATGTGCTTATATTTGGTGACATAAATGCTTCAAAGACAAAATAGCTGAAATTTGAGAGCAATTTGTTGAGACTATATATTGGTCAGAATGTAGCTTCCATTGTGTTGGACAAGTTACGTTATCTGAATGTCATTCTCCTAGCTATGTACCATTTAAAAAGAATGTCTCCAACATGTAGCACCTGTCATTTCCATTCACTGCGTGTTCACCACCAGATTAGTACCTGGAAGAATTTAGAAATAGTAATGCCCATGGAAGAATATGGGTTCAAGAAGGAAGGTGGAGCAGTTTTGGCAATAACAACAGTAAACCTGTTGCACCAGCTGATCTTTTTTGAAGACATTGGATGTACTTGCAAAAGTGCAGATAGGCTATGTGCGTCATGTGGTTGTGCAACTAAAGGTTTACCCTGCAGCATCCATTGCAAATGTGGCTGCAGATGCTTGAACAAACCTCACATACTAAGGGACTGGAACTCAAAAGTGACTTCTCAATGTGAACCAGTTGGCATGTTTCTTTGACTTTTATAAACTTCACGTGACATTGCATTCTCCTGAGAATCAAGCATATCAATTGGTCAGCTATTTACATTCATATTAGTATGTACTTCATGCGTTATACATTAGTGTTATAAAAAATAGATATAAAGTGAATAGCAGTGAATAACAGTTTTCTTTGCTATGTCTTGTGTCTTAGGAATTATATACAAATGGATAACTGGGTACGAAAACGTTTCATGTTAATGGCCATACATAGGATTTCAGATTAAACATATAGTTTTATACAGATGGTGGCAGCCATCTTGGATTTGAAAAGGTCAAAATGAGGTCAAATCAATTTGAAAGCACCAAAACTGAAAACTGAATTCCTTACACCTGAAAACCATACAATTGAGGTACTATACATGCTTGTAAGTCAAATACACAAAAGTTATATTTTCATAATAGTGTTGGCGGCCATTTTGGATTTTCACACGTGGAGGGAGTTCCCCAAGGTTGAATTTCGTTGAAGTTTTTGTCGAGCTCTAGGGAACCATATAGAAGGTTTCTGTGCCAATATTTGTTTGTTATGCAAAATGTCCGGGTCCATCAAAGTTTTTACTCTACAGTGGCAGCCATCTTGGATTTGAAGGTCAAAATGAGGTCCAATCATTATAAAAGCATCAAAATTGAATTCGTTACACCTGAAAACCATAAAATTGAGGTACTATGCATGCTTGTAAGTCAAATACACAAAAGGTTACATTTTCATAATAGAGAAGGCGGTCATTTGCGATTTTCGCACGTGGAGGGAATTCCCCAAGGTTGAATTTGGTTGAATTATTTTTTAGCTTCAGGGGACCATATAGAAGGTTTCTGTGCAAAAATTTGTTTGTTAGGTAAAATGTCCGGGTTCAGAAAATTTTACGTCGATTTTTACTCTACTATACTTCCTTATAGCTAGTTTGCTGTCGTATAAACATCATGTAATCCGAAATATCTGAACACAGTATATAAAGCTGGTCACAAACATGTTGGACCCAACTCTTATTCATATCTTCCTAAATGAATGCCCATTGTGATAAATTTGAGCTGGTTTGTGTAAAGCCATAAAACATTATTTTTTATTTAAACAGCAACAACCACAACTAGATCAAAAGTGTTCAAAAAAGAACACTGCGCCGCTAGAAACGACGTTGACTTATGGGCAATTAAGATATATACTGAAATGATGGATACTTTATAATCAAGAAATGACTAATTTGAGGAGAAAAATATAAGAATGAATGAAAATCAATACCCAGGCAAAAGATATTTGTGTTGCAATACAATAGTACTGTTTGAATAACAGATACTAATCAATATCAGTTTCAAACCCAATAATCAATATTTGCTGCTTGGGTTGGAATATGGATTTTTCTTGGTGCCTTAATTGCATTGAATATCAGTAAGAATATCATGAATGGGCTTCTAGAAACCACATTCTATCATTCCGTGCAAAAATCCACCGCCAATAACCCCGCTGATTGGTCAATCTCCGTGCTCAATTTTGCGATGGAATGAACGCTAAAAAAAAAAAACCACGGCGCTAGTCTAACCTCCTCCTCAAATATCAATACAGCCGCTGACGTAGTAAGGCCATGAAGGCGTGTTCATGCTGTGCGGATTGCAACAGGTTAGACTAACTCCTCCGCGTGCTCAAAACTGCAGGAATTGACGTCTCCGGCGACTCAAAAACAAACGAAATTGACTTGAATGTTGAATGTTATGATATGATTTATTTTAAAATAAAAATCATGAAAATGGATTTTAGTCATGATAGAATGGTGATTGACCACTCAATTGACAATAATCGCTTATTTGAGATTTGACCCTCACTTACGGGAGGGTAAATCAGGTTTAAAGCAGCATGCTCAATTTTGCGATTGACACTCCAATCTCGTGGTCAATTCCTACAGTTTAATTGGCAGATTGCCCAAAATCGAATCACTTCGGTGTCGGCTCAAACCTCATAGTTGTGTAAAGTTTGAACAAAATCGGTTCATCGGTACGCCCGCTAGCTTGTCCAGAGACATACATAGTTACATACATAGTTACATAGTTACATAGTTACAAACGAACCAAACACAATGCTTGCAAACTTGAATGTTTACTAATGGATCATTAGAGCGTAAAACGGCGCTATATGTGTATTGTTAGATCGTTAGAGGGTAAAACATTTTTGTATCTCTCATCATCTGCTGCATGGAAAACTTGAACATTCGCGACTGTCTGACTGGGGCTTTATTTCGGTATGTGGGACAACGGACTGATGTTATTAACAGATCACTTTTAACATTCCCATATCTTTTTCACAAGGATGAGCATTCTAATCCTTAGAGAAAATCACATCTGTGATTGAATGAACAGAATCTGCTGTGATGTGAATGGACCCCTGGTAAAGCAGGATGAAGGATGAGGTTAAATGTGTAACCATCAAATCGTGAGGCGTCCCCATTACTGCAAAGAAACTCACGTATAATACAGGTTTGTTACGACCGGCCCTCTACAAAAGTTATCTGCCCAGGGTAGACTGCCCAGTGCAGCAGAACCTACAATTAACGTTCACAAATTTGTTTAAAGTTTTGTTGTGTGAAACAAGTGGAAAACAAACATTTACTGCTGTAGCAACTACTTTATTGTTAAAGATCGTAAAATCACCAAAATACATGAAAGACCTACGCATGATTTCATACTACATGGATTTCCATCGTCAAACAATTCCTACAGATGACGCGGTCCTTCAACACTGACCCCAAACACCCCATTGAAATCACACAAAGATACAAAGGCCTCCCGCATGCTCCAGGAAATAGGAATATAAGCTGGACATCTATGGTGTGCTAATCTATTTACATGATGACAAAATGATAAGTTGCAATAAATGAATATAAACATGTATACAAGATTTTCCTTAGTCTGGGCCATATGACGACTGTGCATGTGATTTGTCTGTTTACGCTCCATGACTTGCTGTGGGAAAACCCAGACACCAACCAATCACCAACAGAATTCAGCACAAACACCAGGAAGTAGAGAGTCTGTTATTGTCCATTATAAGCTATGCACTGGTGGTCACAACTAAAACTCAAAGAATTCCTGTAATATGTGCCAACTTGTTGTTACTCTTGTACATTGCCTTATTAATCACAAAATACGTTAATACATTCTGAATATGCGTGATTTGGAAGAATTTGTCTGCATTGATAATGTAACATTAAGAATGTGCGTTATTGATATGATACCATAGTTCACATGAATAGAATTGCATATAAGAATAAGATATTTTATGTTGATTGTATACATTTACAAAATTGTAAAATCTTATAATCATAGCAATATAATGTAAGTTTTTTTATGTATGTTTATAAATGAAAACCTTGTACAATATTTTTATTTACAAATTGTATGCCTATAGCTTGATACAGTACCACACACCAGGAGACGCAGGGTTTAATCATAAACAGTAATGATACAAAACGCTTCTGACACCGAACAAACTGAATGTGCAGCGCCAACTAGCGGGCACTGCACACACTAAACATAACGTCGGACCTCAGTCAATATGTACTATACAACAAATATGCATTGTTCACGGTCTAGTGTGGAAAATGTGAATAATGTACTACTTAAGTCCAGTAGTCTCTGAATTCAACTGACAGAAAGATTCTCGTTAAAGTTGCTTAATCTTAGAATCAATATCACCATGGCAACTATTTGAAGTTTTTTATCAATGCCTAAAGATACATAAATGTCCACTGTTTGAAGTCCTTTGGGTCGTAGTCGATGAATCCGCCGATGGTGAGGAGCAGTTCTACTGGCCCATGCAGGGCAGTGGTTATGGTCTCAGCAATGTTGTGATTGATCTGATACAGCTCATGCAGCAGGTTCAGTCCTTGGAAGCGGTAGGTCTGCAGTATGTTGGTTCTGTCGAGGTGGGAGACGAGTTGCTGCAGTAGACTCCGTATCTGGGGTGTGATGTGGGGCTGGGTGGTCAGTGTCGCGTTCAGGGTGGATGCAAAGGGGAGGGGGAATACAGTAGTAGATTGGTATGGTGTGTTGTCAATACCGTTCATCACATAAGATAACTCTTGCATAATGACCTGTGACCCTCCCACCTTCCTGACAGCACTAGACCATCTGTACACCACGTCCCACACACGTGAGGAGTTCTGCAGACTGAGGTCACAGGCCAACTGGTGCAATTTTATCAGCACGTCCATGTCACTGTTCATACTTTGTTTTGGGCACATCTTTAAAACTTCCTCCCAGCACTGTCTTAGATCCTTGATGGGTTCACAGAATCCTTGCATGAAGAGATTGAGGTCTATGTATGGAGGTATTCTGGTGTGGTGGATAATGAGACATGATCCGCCTCTGACAGCCACGTTGCTGGCATGGCACTGACCCAGGGACGAGTTGACCTGCAGTTTGAGCCAATCTCTTAACTCACCTACATTCAACATCTTCTCCATTGGATCCTCAGGGTCAGAAGGACACTTGCTGGGGTCCCAGTTATACAGCCCATCCAGGTGTACATGTAAGTATTGTTGTGTTTGCTCCTCCAGGTCCCTGTAAGTGTCCCATAGGAAGCAATATTTGTCCACAATTATGGCGTTGTACTGAGTGTAACGGTGCCTTGCACAGTAGAAACTGCTGAGCCACTGGTAGACGGGATCTGCCGGGTCACTGTAGTTGCTGTGAGTATGCCAGCGGGTGAGACGGGATATGTCGATACTTCTCACGGCATTATAAGCAAACACTGCCCTAGTATAGGAGAGCCTGGTACGAGGTGAGTAATCCTGAGGCAGCACCATAAACCAGTTATAGACATTAGGGCAGTGGTAGTACTTGTACCACAGAGCGTAGATTGGTATGGATGGGACGGGTTTGTGAGTGCACCAGAACGTGGCTGTAAACTCTGCTTCTCCCACAACACCCATTATCACCCAGTCCTCCACCCTGGGGAAGGCGGCCTTGACCTTCTCCTTACACAGACTCAGCTTGTCTCTGATCAGGCATATGTCATGTAAGGCGGATAAGGGAGAATAGATATCATAGAACATTTGGTAGCAGTGGATATAGGCATCAGCATATTCCCCAGGGCTCATCCGTGCGTGACCCTCACTGATGCTTTGGGCCCCACTCACTGTGGCCGGTCTGGCTGTAGCAGACCCCAGCATCAGCACGATCACAAACACACCCATTCTCACTAACACACACATGGTCTTTCTTTCAAGGGCTTTATTCCGTTTTTCAGTCTTTGTTCTTCTTTATTCTGGCTACTCCAACATAATACCTAATCATACATGAAAATTCTATGTTATATACCGCAAATTATAAACTGTTCAAAATATCCAGTCAATGTTGTTTTTAACAAGTTGTCAGTTCATTGGTATGTTTATGTTGTCAGTCCGTTTGTCTGATATAGATGTTTATTTTAGAAGGCGATTGTATTTACTAGACTGGACAAAAAAGGTGTGCAATGAATGACGGATTGAAATGGATCGATTTGTCTGTGAAATAAGGTAGCAAGAGTTTAGATTTTAATAAAACACAATTCCAGTGTTTTGCACTCGTTTGAAATGTATCAATCTGTCTGGGTAATAAAAGTAGCATTAACATGAGTTTAGGTTTTGATAAAACATAATGTGTTAACCAAGGAGAAGAGAAGAAATAGGCTGCAAAATTTATTTTATACACAGTTTGTAAAATATATTGGTTGATGACAACTTGAAAACTGGTAATAATCTACTGGTATAAGGCATCTGCCATTTGATCTCAGGGCATTCACCATAGCTTTTTTTATTTTTTTCGTAAAATTTGACATCTAATTATTTTTTTTTTCTTAGATTACTGAACCTCAATTATTTTGTAAGCTGTATAAGCTGTTTAAAGCCATATTTGACGATTATTTTTTTCTAGCCAAATGAAACCTTATTATTTTTTCACCAATTTTCAGCCTTGCGTTATTTTTTTTTCAATATTTTTGCTGCCCCCCTGAGATCAAATGGTCGATGCCTAAGTGAAACCAAAGACACTTTTTGAACCTAGTTCTGGCATAGTCAAAGAGGTTGGTGCAGTGTATCAAGAAATTCTTCACGGACGATAAAAGTATGAAATTTGGCAGGTTGAAAGAATACCTATTAACCACCAATATGAGGAATCATGCATTACTGGAATAAAATAAAACAGGCATCAAACAGATTTCAAGCAAACACCAGGAAGTAAACAGTGTTTATTTACCAGGCTGCATATAATGAATGGTTCGAAACAGACGATTTATTGCTGACTTGTAAAAAGTACAGCGGTATTATATTATAGATAGTTTTAGGTTTTATAATCACCATGTAATCTGAAATATCTGAACACAGTATATAAAGTTGCTCACAGATATGGAGCTAACTCTTATTTGTGTCTTCCCAAATCAATGTCCATTGTGATAAATTTGAGATTATTTTAGGCTTCATACGAGACTGTAGTAGCAGCAGCAACATTTACTGTTTAAACCAATAAAGGGTTAACAGTAATGCAATGAAACATTGTTTTATTTAAACAAGAACAAGCTGCAAAAAAACTCTATTCTGTTCATGTCAATAGCAGTTGACAAACAGGTACAATCGTATCATGCTCTAATGGACCGTACATTTGCTCTATAATAGCTGCAAATGAACAGTTTTATGATTATTGATCAAATATGCTACAAGTACAAAGAAGGCAAAAGTCAAAACAGCGTTTTTTTGTCTTTCTGAAGTAGCACTTGAATGATGTTCACATGTCCTGTCAATTATACGCGTGATTATTATCTAATGGAGCGTGGATTTGGCCAGGCTGCTGTGTGTTCAGTTAAAGTGGACGCAAATTAGGTTTATTTGCTGATGGACTCTAAATGTGTATGCTGCAAACTTGAATGTTTACTAATGGATCACTAGAGCATAAAATGGCATTATATGTGTATTGGTGATTATTAGAGCATAAAACATTGTTGTATATCTCATCATCTACTGCATTTCGGAAATGAACATTTGCGACTGTCTGACTGGGGCTTTATTTCGGTTATTTTGTTCATAAGTGGGAGTCCATATATCCGAATACAACTTTGATTGCAAGCTCATTTACACGACTCCATATTTGATCACTGATACAAGCCTACAGAGCTTTCAATATAAAGTAATCAATACATTTATTGCATGCAATAGAGTACTATTTATTTGGAGGAAAAGGAACACAGTAATTGTAATCATTGTGTAGTAGCACGGTATGTTCTGGATGTTTATTTAGCAGCTAACATGCTCAGACTCCCCCTAGTGGTCTAGTGCCACCTCATCCTTCCCCCCCATTAGCAAACAAAGGCATAATGTATGACTTTGTTGACGAAATTATTTCAAAATCGAGGGCCTTTTGGAACAAAAGATTTTGGAGATTTGGAGGACAATTAATCATGGTTATGCAGCGAGTATTGAGCATAAATGTTATCGATTGACATTAATGTGATACATTCAATACGTTATTCAGTATACAATTAAGAATATCATCATTGAGATTGCAGAGAGATTGATTAGATTGTCATCAAAATAATGATAGCTAAACTAAGTAAATTATATGTTTTAAGTTTTTTAAGTTTCAAATTTCAAAAGTAGACTTTTGAACTGTGACCTCTTTTTAAGGTCAGGTCAAATATCAAGTTGACCTCTGACATTTGACCCATTGTAAAGGGTCATTTCAAGGTCAAATTTCAAGTTGCCACGTGAACATTTTCCTATTTTTTAGGTCCAGGTCATTTTACTTATTTTGTTATGAATCAATTTGATAGTGTTTTTATTATGTACTGACTTGAAGAAGCTTGTACAAGGCAAAATATTGTAAAATTAGTAAATTAAAACCAAAATAAAATTTATTCTTAGTATTTGTTGTTATGTCATCTTAACTGCTCTATAAAATAAGTGCCAAAAGATTTAAAAATTTCAAGTTTATTTAATTTTTGCTGAGTCCTTTCGAACATAAAAGTTCTTCATCAGAGCTAAAATATATAAAAGGTAGCCAAAAATATAAGAATGTCTTGTGCTTATATAAAGCAATTTGTATACCATAAATATAGGTTAAAATACATTTCGTTGTCAAGAAGTAAAACAAGCAATGTAATATAGATAAGATATACAGGTATGTTAATTATAAAATGATTGGAACTTATTCTTAATATTTACAATATTGATATATTTTCTATTGTCACTGCATGTCACCCTTGTTATATCTATATGTATGTGTGTGTGTGTGTGTGTGTGTGTGTGTGTGTGTGTGTGTGTGTGTGTGTGTGTGTGTGTGTGTGTGTGTGTGTGTGTGTGTGTGTGTGTGTGTGTGTGTGTGTGTGTGTGTGCCTTAATGGCGTGCGTGCGTGCGTGCGTGCGTGCGTGCGTGCGTGCGTGCGTGTGTGTGTGTGTTAAATGTTCTGTTTACGTATTACTCATTATATGCTCTTTACCCTGCTACTTTGATTTGATCTTGATTTTTACCTTAATTTTGCTCTAAACACCAATGAAAGAGTGCATTGTATTTACACCTTTATAAGAGAATATAAAACAAACAATAGAAATTATATCAATATTGTAAATATTAAAAATAAGTTCCCAGCATTTTATAGCTACAAATTTTATAGACACAAAATATTCTAATTTTACCGTAAGCATTCACTAGAACCAATGTGCTGTAATGCTTACAATTTTTTTTCACACTTAGCATGAACTAGTCCATCAAATACGTCCTAAATCATATTTTTATCTAAATGGGCAAAGCTACATTGTATATTGAATATGTTTGAATATTTACAATATTATGATTTTTTTATGGACTTATCATATTTTACGATCAAATAGAATAAATCCTACATTTTGTAATAAATACCCCCAAATGTTTTTTGGTGAGTTAATTTGTTTTACCATGTCATTGTCACTTGTATACAAATTTAGTTTACTTTTCCTTATCTCTTGGCTATAAAACTATCTTAGGCATTGCTTATACATATTATAAAGAGAATCAGAATCCATTGTGGACCCTCGACATTAGTTGAAGAAATCAAACTGAGGCCGTTATGAGAATGTGGGTGAATGTTTGCATTGTGGACGACTTATCCGCTCCTCTCATATCCTGGCTCTTACATAACATCGCCAGGCCCCGTGTGTCAATGCTCATACTGTGGTTCGTGATGAGAAATATCACATCTTGGCACACTGTGTAAATGTAGATGTTATTGTTGTGTAATCAGCCACATTGTACATGTGATGCTTGTATTTTTGTACATAACGGCCTCTTGGCCTCTGTCACAAATATCAGACTTGGGACCATTGTGAATATTTATACCCAAGCCCCGATTGGAATTGGTAAAGACAATACACACGATAGGTTTGTTGGCTATGAAGTCAACCCAATATTCAGACACAATTTACCTATGTTTTGTGACCAAATTTTGTGTACGGTTTTGAACGAATGACGTAAGCCAGTGGCGGCTCCGAAAGTCATTCAAACTCCACATTTTGCTAACCTAGATTGCCAACATCCCGACTTGCCTTGACTTTTTGGGAGATTATTGCAATCACATATCATGTACAGTGAAGTGAACCTCCACACGTTGTTCTGAGGTAAGACATTCTCTGAAGACTGATGATTGTTTGCTGAAATCAATAGCCATTTCTTTTGTTTCCTTTACATTAAGGTTTAAATAATTATTATCACACCAGTCTACAAAAGAATTTATTTCTGCTCTTTGTGACAGTATTGAATGTATGTTGATAAATCGTTATCAGTATCTACAAAAACTTGACTATCGTGAGGGGAAATGTCCCTTGAGCCCCCAGCCCCACCACACACCTCACTGAATTATATGGCTTTATATACTCATCACAGTTTGTGACAGTATTGAATGTATGTTGATAAATCGTTGTCAGTATGCATCTGCTGTTGAAAACTTTACCTGCCCTTCAGACAGGCTTCATTCAATTTGACCTGCCCACCCAAATATTTACCTGCCCTGGGCAGGAGGACTGTCTAATTTGCCTACCTCCTTTACAAATCCTAAGGCAATAACTGTGAAAGTTTCCGACAAGTATTAAGCATAATTTTCTATACAACTCTATAAATAATGAAGATCTTGTAGCATAAGAATTATCAACTTTGGTCTTGAGTCTTTACAAATATAAATCCGTTGGTTGTGTTTTTATTTATTTTTTATTTATTTCTTCATCTATTCATTTCAGAATAATACTTGAAGTACATTCCATAGAAATATAAAATATATAAAGTAATATTTACAACACATGGCCGTCTGGCAGACATCGTATAGGCCTCGTGTGCTTCCATAGATTCTATAGAATGTTTCAATATTTGTATCATCATGCGCATATGCAATGTACAAAATGCCCATAAAATACATTTGAAACGGCCAGTGTTGACGTCGTATTTTCACGGGATTTAATGTGAGCCACTTGTGCAAGAGGCATGAGATGGGGTTTTATTAAAAGGACATGTCATTTGTAAATGTAAATATGCTTGTTTATAGTCTCAATGAACGTATTTCGCCGTTTTCAAGAGACTTTGTATGTTGTAATAAAATCTATATGGTTTAAGGTTGACATTTCAAAGAAACCCAATACCTAGCCCCAATTGCACGCATGAGCGGTTCTTCGGTACTCTATCGTCCAACTGAAAGGTTCTCACTTCATGGAGCTTATCATTTGAATCCTGGCATAAGAAACATATCACCTTGTTGCTCTCGTCTTGAGACTGCTCATGTCTTCATTTAAATTGGCACTGTGTGTGAATATTCGTTTTGACAATATTTCTGTGTCACCACTAGATGTTCCGCTGGCTACCTTTTCTTGTACTCGTTCGAGTTTACTGTTTGCAAACTTCAAAGACCAGGATTATGCCACTTTGCATTATTTTGTTGGAACGTACATTCAACTCTATTACCATTATCCATCTCATTGACATAACTCGTTAAAACTTTGTTTTTGAGCCACATTAGTGTTGGTGAATTTTTGTTTATGATGTGGAAGTTTAATGCGGACTATATGTGTATGTTAATGAATTAATACGACCATCTAAAAGCCCAGCTTCATGTAAAGGCCCACCACATCGAAGTCTGGGCCAAACTCCAATTCACAACCATGTGAATGTGTGGGTGATTTTTCCAGCTAAAAACCCATGGGCATTTGGATGGTCATATACTAACTGCACATGTCATGAATGAACAAGTTTGTAGATATTTGAATAATCTTTTATTTCAGAACATATAATGTTAACTCTTAGAATACATCTATTTACGCTTAGCCTGTTTGTTCACACTTACATCTTCTATCAGACAACAGAACA
>CM032660.1:56713760-56734692 GCA_019095985.1 Streblospio benedicti | reverse complement strand
TTTTATTGATTTGTGATTAATGTTTCATATTTTATTTGCTACCTATAAATTTTAAAGTTGCAAATGTTAACAACTGTTGCTATGTAGTTCAGGCAGTTGTGATTTGTGTTTCATATTTTATTTGCTACCTATAAATTTTAAAGTTGCATATGTTAACAACTGTTGTTATGTAGTTCAGCAATTGATAACGACCATTGCTAGACAACCATTGCTACCTATAAATTTTATTGATTTGTGATTTGTGTTTATTTTATTTTTATTAATTCTAAAGTTACATGTGTTAACAACTGTTGCTATGTAGTTCAGCAAGTTGTGATTTGTGCAACCATTTACCCTATAAATTTTATTGATTTGTGTTTTATCTGTTACCTATAAATTTTAAAGTTGCATATGTTAACCACTGTTGCTATGTAGTTCAGGCAGTTGTGATTTGTGTTTCATATTTTATTTGCTACCTATAAATTTTAAAGTTGCATATGTTAACCACTGTTGCTATGTAGTTCAGCAAGTCATAATGTCCATTGCTAGGCAACCATTGCTACCTATAAATTTTATTCATTTGTGATTTTATCTGTTACCTATAAATTTTAATGTTGCATATGTTAACCACTGTTGCTATGTAGTTCAGCAAGTCATAATGACCGTTGCTAGGCAACCATTGCTACCTATAAATTTTATTCATTTGTGTTTTATCTGTTACCTATAAATTTTAAAGCTAACAACGCTAACAGCAAGTCATAACGACGCTAGGCAACCATTGCTACCTATAAATTTTATTCATTTGTGGTTTATCTGTTACCTATAAATTTTAATGTTGCATATGTTAACCACTGTTGCTAGGCAACCATTGCTACCTATAAATTTTATTCATTTGTGTTTTATCTGTTACCTATAAATTTTAAAGTTAACCACTGTTGCTATGTAGTTCAGGCAGTGACCGTTGCTAGGCAACCATTGCTACCTATAAATTTTATTCATTTGTGCTTTATCTGTTACCTATAAATTTTAAAGTTAACCACTGTTTGTTCCACCTCGGTCTGTCAGTCTTCTACAACAGGGTACTAAGGGTACTAAATCTCCACGGACTTGGGTAACAGAATCTGCCACTTCTTCCAGAAGAAAAGTGCAGTGTGCTCCCCTGAACTAAAGAATGGACTGTTCACTACTGGAGCAGTGGATAACATTGATCATAACCCTAGCTCAACAAGTGCCCAAGATTCATTCCATGGCACCGGCATTTCCCTGTTCCAGCATCCGAATAGCGATGTGCGTTGAGTTTGAGAGCAAACGTAAACATTTACGATATAGACACTGTTTGGGTTTGATCTGCAGAAAATTATATGTGTGTCTGAACAACGCAATATGTATGTACCTTTCACTTATCAGTTATGTAATGATAATATAGACTCTTGTTATACAACAGGTGGCTGGAGCAGATGAAGAAGATAGTAACCTCAGACACACCACTTCAGGGAGACGAGACTGTGTCGTGGGCTGCATACCATGCCAGTAACCAGAATGTAATGTGGACCTCACCTCATTGCTGCCTCTCTTCTATGACCAGGCCAAGTCTGTGGCTATGATTCGTCACTCAATGGATGTTATCCAGGCAGCAGTGAATATACTGAATCTTGGCCAGATCCCAATCATCACGGTCGATCAGCCGTTGTACACAATCGCCAAACAGACCCAGTGGAGATGGCCACAAACACATGGGGAAAATCGCTTTGTCATCCTATTTGGGTGGACTCCATATTGAGATGACAGCAGAGAAAACCCCCGGTGACCTTTCGAATGGCAGTGGTTGGACAGGTGCTCTAGAGCTTGCCGGGGTTGCTAATCTACTCAACTGGTACTGCAGATTTCCTCCTGTAAGGTGCCCATGTGACACGAAATCGTCGAGCTCACCAGGTCACAGCTAGTAGCCTCTACCTTCTTCTGCAGCAAGCCTACAAACAATATACCAGTAGAGTAGATTAGGGTCAGGATCCAATATCATTAGATGACTGGTGTGCTGAGCAGATAGATGCAAGTCCACAGTTCCAGGTTTGGTTTATCATACTGAAACTGGAATTGGCATTCTTCATTTATGTGCGATCGATACGTGAAGGAAACTTCATGCTGTACATAGATTACCGGAGCAAGCTTGTACCCTGGTTTTTTTGCCTTGGACCATATAAACTATGTCAGATGGGTCCCAGCTCACCTGCGGCACATGGTAACACTGGAGAGCAAGCATCCAAGTTTCCTGCTGGTAACTTCACTGTGAAAAAGACGACACGTGCATTCTCTGCTATGGCTATTGACCAAGCTCATGAGCAGAACAATGCATCTGTGCAAGGAGATGGAGGAGCAGTGGGTCTGACAGAGAATCCTGCAGCTTTGTGTCACTGGATGGTGTCTGGCCCAGAAATGGCCAGACTGATTCTCGAGTTTCAAACCACAGCAGAGATGAGAATGAAGACCACTGAACTCAAGCACCACGAGGAAACAACGAATGTACAGCTAGCCGTTGCCCGAGATGTAAAAGCATTTACTAGTGTCATAAAAGAGATAGATGGGAAACCCCTTCTGTGATGACAGCAAAGATCTCTTGGTGCCAGACAACAGAGACTTGACTGACCCTGCAATAATCACCACTGTACGTCACATTGAAAAACTTGGACAAAAGCAGTATGAGACATTTGTCAACGAGAGGCTTGTTAACCAGACAAAGCCCATCACTGACCCAATCAGAAGAAATTACTTGCCTCTCTTCAGTAAACCTCCAGGAAGAGAGAACTCCAGAACACATCTGCAGGTGTCGTCCCACAAGAATGACTGCTCCCTGTTCTCTAGGTTGTTCATTGAATCTCAAACACGTGATGGAGATCTTGATGAATTCTTTGCAGACGAGAACCAACCTTGTCCCCCATCCTTATCGAATATGGGCAAGTTACTACTTGGAACAAAGTCTGATCTTGTTGAATGCTTGGAAGATCTGACACCTTCAGGGGAAACTCCTGCTGCAACTCCTGCTGTTGAAGTCATGATCCTTGATGGAGCAGCTGTTGTCAATATGCTGGCACCTTGCATTGCAAAGACTTTCTCTGAGTATGCATCACAAGTGTTCTTATCGTACATCACATCACAGCTTCAGCACACAAGCAGAGTGGATATTGTCTGGGATGAATACCTTCAAGACAGTTTGAAAGCAGACACTGGGAAGAAGAGGGGTAAAGGTATCCGAAGACGAGTGGAGCCTTCTAGCTCCATCCCTGGAAACTGACAGGCCTTTCTCCGCATAGATGAAAACAAGGTGGAACTGTTTGAATTCCTGGCAACAAGGATAACAACCTCAGAGACAGAGAAACAAATTATCAGCACACACCACAAAGATGTGCTTTGTAGACAGCCCCTAGATGTTGCTGGTCTTGCCCCATACACCCATGAGGAGGCAGACACCAGAATACTACTTCATGTTGAAGACGCAGTGAGCAGAGGCATGGTTGCACCAAGGTATTAATCCGTACAGTTGACACAGATGTTGTTATAATTGCTGTGGCAGCAGCTGAACATCTGCACCTTGATGATCTATGGATTGCTTTTGGCATAGGAAAGAACTTCAGGTTCTTGGCAGCCCACGAGATGGCTGCAGCATTGGGACCGAACAAGTGCAGAGAGTTGCCATTCTTCCATGCCTTGACTGGGTGTAACAATGTATCAAGCTTTGGTGGCAGGGGTAACAAAACAGCATGGGAAACCTAGAAAGCCTGTGATGGTGTAACAAATGTTACTGCAGCATTCCGTGCATTGGCTGCTACCCCAAGCCCTTCAATCATAGACGACTACATGGATGAATTGGAGCGCTTTGTTGTCCTGCTCTATGATCGCACCAGCAGCGACGGACATGTCAATGATGCTCGCAAGCATCTGTTCACACAAAATGGCAGATCCATAGATGCACTTCCACCTCGAGAAGCTCTTAAACACCATATTAGGAGAGCTGCATACCAAGCTGGTTTCTGCTGGGGCCAGATGATGGTTTGCAGACCAGAGCTCCCGTCACCAAGTGAATGGGGTGGGTTCACAGTAATAATGGCTGAACAACCCTACCAGAAGCAACTGAAACATGCCGCAGCTGCTTCGATGTGGCTGCAAGAAGAGCTGCAGAGGACAGTGCAAGTGCGTGAAGGCCGCACTCCAATGCACAGCTCTATGCTATACTGCGGTGGAGTGTACAAGAGAGTAGTGCTAGACAGCAGAGAAACACTATCAATCCATATGGAATGTGTATATATAAAATACTGTATTGATTTGATTTGATAAATATTACCTTTGTTCATGGACTTCATATAGACATATAATAGAAATAGAAAATTGCACGTTTTGCCAACTAAACAGACAGAATAAGTATGTTATACTTCATATGAACGTACAAAAATACATATTTTGTGGATTACTATGACAGAATAAGTATGTTATGTATGTTTTGTCATATTAAATTACTGTTTTAAAATAAATTCCAGTCAAATAATACCATTAATATGCTCCTAAAATAATTAAATTTAGTTATATCCATACCAATCCTATATCGCACATTGCACGAGAACGGCCATTTTGAAAAATGGCCGCCATTTTGAACATAGGCAAAATTTAGAATGTCTCTATATCCAAATCTCATCTTAAGGTGATGCTTTAGCATTGTGCCAAATTTCATGCTTGTATCACCAAAGGCACATTACTTTCACATATCTGCTTAACAATATCATCCATGAAGTAAAAAGAGACAAATAACAACAGCATCATTTAATCATTACTATGGCTACATCAATCTTAATATCCTTCGCCTTCCCCTTTTCTCGGAGACATAGCACCCTTTCGAAAGAATGTGACAGTTACAACCTTCACTTTGTTTAAATCAACTCTATCCATTGCTTTGAGTAAGGTATTGTGTTGAACATGAACGTTGACAGCACAAATCAGTTTGAATAATATTGTATTCTGAAGGGTGCCGTCTCTTTAAAAGCCATTGCTGGAAGTCTGAGACTTGGTGGTGGGTCGTCAAAGTGAATGATGCTGTCAATGAGAAGAGAGCTCAATTCTAAACTTTCAAGGCCCTGGTCAAAGCTGGCAAGTCAGACGAAGCCAATATCGCTAAAGCTGCAGTTACTGAAGTAAAGCATGTGGCATGTGTGTTTGGGGTGCTAACTTGGAACCTGAGAAGGAAGTGTTCCGTGACATCTATCCCAACGACACTAGAGTGTTTAAGAGAACTCTCTCAGTGATAAGGAAAAGGTGAAGGCAAGGGTTGAGCACTATGCACGATTGCTCTATGTTGAGTTCGAATGCCCTTGTGATCTGGTACCCGTGGTCCTCCCAGTAATGGGCCCACATCTTCCGGTTACTGTAGAACGAATTCGTAAGGCTCTCAAGAAGATGAAATCTTGTAGAGCTACCGATTCTTTAGGCATTACAGGGGACATACTGAAAGCTACAGGCACGGAGGGTGTGGCACCGATATGGGAGCTAGCTGAAGCTGTCTTTTGTTACAGCTCAATTCCTAGGGATTGGGAGGAGAGTTTCATCCTGAATCGCTACAAATGCAAGGGGGAAACTCTTGGCTGAGGTAACTACTGTGTACTCCAAGGGATCGTTCATAAATGACATCACCTGATATTTGGCCTTTTTATCCCCTACCCCCTGAGCTTGCCACATTTCGTCAACTTTGCAGCACCCACTTCATGGTTAAGTTGATGTCATCTTTGGCTCAACCCCCCCATTTTGACATGGTTTCGCGATGCCATTATCATCTAATAATGATGACATATGTCCATAATTTATACATAATTTTACCAATGTATTTAGAATATAAAACATGGAAATATACTTTCAACTAACAGTAGATATATCACAACTCAGTTAACATGTCAGAAAGTAAGTTCAAACACTATTAAATAACTACATTTTTTCAAAATGTGACGTCACCCAAGTCCTCGACGTGAGGTGACGTCATTTGCGAACGATCCCCATGTAATGAAGTTGCTTAAGAGGGCGATGAAACTTTTCATCCGTCCTACGGTCAATGTTGATGCGATGCAGTTCGGTTTTGTCCCGGATCAAGGCAAGACTGATGCCACCTTCACAGTGTGCCAAGTACAAGAAAAGTACCTTGTTGCCAGCAAACCACTCTATCTTGCGTTTGTCGACCTAGAGAAGCTTTTGTCAGCATACCAAGAAAAGCCCTGTGGTGGGCAGTTGGGTACTGCTAAGTGTGTGGGGTGAAAGAATGGACAGTTTGTGTAAAATAGTTCCCTTAAAAAAATTCCACCTTTGAAACCACACACTATTATAACTGAAGATGAAATCTTCATCATTAATCATCAGTATGCACAACCATCCCACATAAATGACTCTCTTGTACAATGTATCATAGACCCTCATCACATTCTAGTCAGCAAACGCTGCAGGTGTTGTTCAAGTTACAAGAGCCTGATGGGTGTTCATCCTCAAGCATTGTACAAAGTTTCTGTGGCTGAAGCATCATTTCAACAAAATGAAAAGACGGGCCTATCATTGAAGTTATTTGTAGAATTGCGAGATCGGTAACGCAACTCATTCGCCATGACTACTTTCACAGAAAAAGTTGAAGCTGCAATGATAACGTGTCCATACTATCAAATAATTACATATATCAAATATAACACAGTCCAGTAACTACTTCAGAGGGCAAGGAACCCTGGCCAATCATTCAATTAACCCTCGTCTGTAGTTTGAATATCCCTCGTCATCACACCACTTTGCTTTGAAGTAAACCTCGTTAATTTTGGTATTTTCAATGCTACAATACTCGAGTTTTATAGCACCTACTCAAATAAAACTAATCTAGATACTTGAAATACTAAATGTATCACCTTTTTGACAAATGTTTGTAACAATCTACTTGTTTGGGATAGAAATAATCAGCATTTTAATTACGAATCGACAAGTGTTTGCACGGCCATATTGACGAGGTCTACTGCAGTAGACCTCGTCAGGTTTATAATCTGATCACAAGCGTCCCCGTGTAAAACTCAGGTTAAATATTGAACAGTTTGAATTCACAGACCAATATGGAGGTTAAATCAAATCGTGGGATTAGTGCGTGTCAACGTTTTGACGTTTGTGGTTGCTTTAAAACTGTGTCGAAATAGTAGCAGAGGTTAGTTACCAACTTTCGAGGTGGCATTGGAGAATGGATTTTTTTCGCCATATTGATTGTATTGCATTTTGTGATATAAATTGTACAGCTTGGAGTTGCTTTCGTACTATTGGTTTACAAGTCTTGCCAATTCAGTATTCAGTATTCAGCAAGCGGACATATATATCTGATAATTCTGTGCGTTCTTTGCTTGCAGGGACTATTAGTAAATTATAGTACTAACACTATTACTACTATACATTAGAGGTTTAAGATTACTGTTTCGTGTATTTGTCATCTGATGTTAATTTGAGCGTTCATGATTTAAAATTGATGCTTCAAGTATGTAATGTCATTTCATGTCTATTTTTTGTGTTCAAGGTTTAAAATGGATGCTTCAAGTACATAATGCCAACTCATGAAGACCTAACTCTGTGCATTCTCTTTTTCCAGGGATTTCATAACTCCTACTATTTGTCAAGTTCTATTATGAAGTTATGCCATGTCACTATTCATTTGTGGGGTTTAACATTACCGCTTCGTGTACATAACGTCACCTCATGTCTAACTCTGCACGTTCTCCCTTCCAGGTGAGAGCTGTGGTAATGTATTTCATGATCTCACTTCCCCATAATGGGATTTGCGCGGTGAGCGCAATCTGCAGCCTGAATATATGAATTAACAAGCGGGACTGTCGTGCCAAATGGGAGAAGTGTGATGGCCTCCAGAGTGCTGCTGCTGCCAAATCAGCTGGTGGCTGATGGGGAGGGGAAAGGGGGGGGTAATCATAGATGTATTGGAATTATTGACTTGGGTGTAAGCTTAGATATTAGAGGATCCTTTTTCTCGACTGCATAGCCACTGCTGCACCTGAACCCCGACCATTGTGGGTGTAAGACATGGGGAGGAGTCTTCCTCCATAGGCGACATCACACAGCTCGAACCCCTGACCAGAGTATTCTTTATTCAGTAAAAGTAGTGCCATATCACATAGTCTCTGAGACTCCTCGAACCCAGGCACCCATTCAAAGAGTTTGAGGTCCAGGGTTCGAGTCCCAGCATGTGATATAGCCCTAGAGACTTGTAGAAAGTATCCGCTAAGTGTCAATATTGAGAAGTTATAGCAAACCCGCGATATAGATGCTTTCAAATCTGACCCTGGGTATGAAGCGGGGCAAACAGCATTGAAATTGGATAAGCCTGGCCGAGTCAGACGTCGGCATGAGATTGATGATAAAACATCTCCCAGCATCGGGTGGTAACGCTGGCATTACACCCTGTATCCATTAGTCATGGCTGGGTCAAGTTTTATGACCTGAAACCTTGTGGCCTCACCTTTCACCTTATACGCCCAGGGGCAAAGATAATACCATCAGCCATCGATAATCCATGGCGCAGTCATCAAAAGTTGAGCAGCAAACGCTCGGGCAATGGTGACGTCCCATTACAGAGGTTCTCCCATTTGGCCATCAGACGTCAAAGAAGACCACATCTGTAGTAAGACCATTTCTGTCATGAACCTTTGTAGAGAGATCTAACTGGCTATGAAGAGACCACCTCTATACTGAGGCCACCGCTATAATAAGAACATTTCCAATGCATGGTGGTCTTGAATTTGTAGATAGAATCCTACACCACACTGGATGTGTGGATGACTTCTGTCCTTTTGCCTTCAAAAACAACTGATATTGTACCAGCCTACACTTTAGACCCTGTTTGGTCAAACTTGAATGCTCAGTAGATCAAAAAATTTCTGTTATCCAAAATTTATGACTCATCAAAAATCACTCAGCATGAAACAAAACAATGGTTTCCCCTCCCCTTTTTCCACGGAATTCTGTGAGTCTGACACGCCGCGGCTTACACGACCTCACTGTACAACACACACTGTATGCAGAAACGAACTCACTGATAGGACATACACACATACACAGGTGGTCTTTGGCATGGAGGTTTTCATAGTGGTCTTTTTAAAGAGGTTTTGTACACTGTGAAATGGCCCCATTATAGAGGTGGTCTCAATACAGGTCACGGGCCTTCTGGATTGCTGCCATGGGCAATGAATTTCGTACAAAGGATCATCAATCAATTGGTTAAAAAATGGTTAAATGGTCTCATTGTAGAGGTGGTCTTATTATTAGGTGGTCTTATTATTACAGAGGTTGTCATGAAGGCTGAGGTATGTGAAAAATGCTCTATTATAGAGCTGGTATTTTTGTAGTGTCATTATAGAAGTGGTCTCTTTGATATAGATGATATCATGATAAAATTGGTTCATTTTAAAGGTGGTCTCAATATACAGGTGGCTTCATTATACAGGTGGTCTCATTATACAGGTGGTCATTGGTCACAATGGTGTACATAATCCTGCTATAAAATCTGTATACTGCAGATACAATGATCGTCCATAATACAAGTTCACTTCTTCACATGTTGAGTCATGTGGTGTTTTTCAAATCTCCTGCTCGTTTGAATGATTTGTGACAAATGTGGCAGTAAAATGGTTTCTCTTCTCTGTGTATAACTTTGTGGTTCTTTAAGTGACCACTCTCAGTAAAACATTTGCCACACTGATCACACTCGTATGGTTTCTCTTTTGTGTGTATTCGCATGTGAGTTACTACATCAGCCCTCTGAGAGAAACCTTTTCAACACTCTCCACAACCATAAGGTTTCTCACCAGTGTGAGTTCGCTTGTGTATGGTCAGATCTCCATTGCTTCTGAATGATTTCTCACACACTGTACACTGGTACATTTTCTCTCCAGTGTGGATTCTCATGTGGCTGGTCAAGGTGCTACTTTGACTAAAACACTTCCCACATTGACTGCACTCATAAGGTTTCTCACCAGTGTGAGTTCGCTTGTGTATGGTCAGATCTCCATTGCTTCTGAATGATTTCTCACACACTGTACACTGGTACATTTTCTCATTGACTGCATTCATAAGGTTTCTCACCAGTGTGTATGGTCAGATGTCCCTTCTGACTGAATGATTTCTCACACACTGTACACTGGTACATTTTCTCCCCAGTGTGGTTGCTACTGGACACTAAAACACTTCCCACATTGACTGCACTCATGAGGTTTTTCCCCAGTGTGAGTTCTCATATGTGATTCCAGATGTCCACTTTGACTGAATGATTTCTCACACACTGTACACTTATGTCGTTTCTCCCCAGTGTGGATTCTCATATGTCTATTCAGAGTTCCCTTCTGACTGAATGATTTCTCACACACTCCACACTGATACTGTTTCTCCCCACTGTGAATTTTCATGTGAACTGTTAAATTTGACTTTGATGAGAAGTTTTTCTCACATGTTTGGCATGTATATTTTCTGTCTGTATCCATGGCACTTGTTATTAATCCTGACTTTGAAGTTGTTAAAATGCATATGTTTGATTATTAGTGGCAGATGATGAATATGTTATTGTTGATTTTGACTTAAAATAAACCTGTTCTTTTTGTGCCATCTGCTTTTCCATTATGCTTGACCTGCCAAGAATCAGCTTTAGATCTTCTGTAAACATACATGAAGGAATCATTATGATAATACTAAGCAGTTGAAATACTGAGTCTGCAGGATTTATTGTGAACATGAAAACTTTTCAGTTATTGTCATAACGACCTCAGCAGTTGATCATATTGTTCATTTCTCATTTACAATGGCTAGTATAAAGTGGCCAGCTCATGAGAAAGTTTAGAGAATAAATATTTTAGTAATGCTAGATTAATGTAGACAGTTTATATTTTACACCAGATCATGAAGTTAATCACTTGTGTAAAGAATGTATGTTTAATCCAGTGTTCTTCAATGGTAAAGTTGAGTTTAAAAGTTAAGTGATCATTCAATAAGAAATATGTTTGGATCAATAGTAATGTTGAACTCATTCATCATGCTTTTCATAATGAAATGTGTTGATTTTTGAATTTTTTACATGAGCATACAATGAATATATGTTTACTTGACCAATTTAAATACACTTGTGTTTATATAGATGCCACAAGAGCAGTGGTTGTGGGTTTGAATCCACTGAAACCATGAGAATGGACTCAAATCATATGCTGTAGAAACTTTATGTTATCTCGATATGGCAAATGTTTTTGTTTTTGCATGTAATTTGTACTGATTCGTGTGTTTGTGTTTTCCAGGTGAGCATTTTGGCAGTTTGTGTGGCAAAGGTTGAGGTAGGACATTTATACACATGTGACACTTATATAAATCCAGGGTTTTGAAAAGGGGCTGGGTGGACATATTTTAATAAAACGTTATAAATTACACCATTGTATCTTCATTTTGTATCAATTGGGGGCTCTTAGCCGATTTGACCATCAACAAAGGATATCTGCATTAAGAATAGCCAGTCAACATGTCACTAGCCTCGCAGTTCAAAGAAAGTTCATCTGCTGAATTACCCAAAGATTCAAGAAGAGTGATTTGGTGGGAGATTGCCAAAGACTATAGTGTGTCAGCTGCCAAACCATCCCTGAGAAAGCAAGAGATGCGAATATTCTGCAGAATTTTCATTGAAGAGGACATCCTAGATGAAGATGCTGAAGACTTGATTAAAGCTGCCAGATGCAACACAATTTATGTTTGAAATGAGAAAAACTAGGAGCTAGAAGCACAAGCAGAAGAAAAGACATCAAGAAAATTGAAATAGAGAAAAGAAGAATCGAAGCAGAAGAATGAAGAAAAGCGAAAAATTGAAATAGAAGAAAAGAGAATCGAAGCAGAAATGAAGAAAAGAAGATGGAGCTAGAACTGAGAGGGAAAAGAGAGAACATGAGCTGAAAAATGAAACAAATGGAAAAGAAGGTAGAACATTCTAAACATTCCGACACATTTGATGTAATTAAACACGTTGAGCTTTGTACCTCATGTTCAGGAAAAAATAATGTAGATCAATATTTTACTCATTTTGAGAAAATTGCTCACTATCATAAAAATGGCCAAAAAGAGCATTGGACGATCTTTTTACAAAGTGTATTTTTCTGGTAAAGCTAGGGAAATTTATAAATCAACTTTCTGTCCATCAAATCTAGTGATTATGAATTCGTTAAGGCTACTATTCTGAAAGGTTATGAATTAGTTCCCTGAGGCTTATAGACAAAAATTTAGAAATTTACATAAAGAAACTGGTCAAACTCATGTTGAATTTGGTAGATTAAAAAGAACAGCTTTTTGATCAATGGTGTAATTCTATGAAAGTTGGTGATAATTTTGGAAATTTAAGACAACTTATTCTTGTTGAGGAGTTCAAAAAAGGTATCCACCCTGACATTAAATCTTTTCTTGAAGAAAAGCAGGCAGATACACTTCAAGATGTTTTCACATCGGCTGATAATTATGCTTTGACTCATAAATCAACTTTTCAAAAACCTACTTCAAAGTTTCAAAATTATCAAAATAAGTCTCAGCCTAAGACTTCAGGTTCTACTTCTAGTTATTCGAAAACAGCTTCTGAGAAGAAAAGCCCTGCTGAAAAGCAATCTCCTGATTCATTGCCTTCAGTGTTATTGTAAAACAGCTGGTCATATTGTGTCTGAATGTCATAAATTAAAACGTAAGCAACAAGGTGAATCTAAGCCAACTGGTTTTATTAGGTCCAAGTCTATTGCACAGAAAAGCAAGATGATCTTAAATCTATGTCTGATCCTGTTATGGAGGTTTTTGAACCATTTTATTTCTGATGGTTTTGTGTCACTTTCAAGTGGTTTTTTCACATTCTACCCCTGTGCGTATCCTTTGTGATACTGGGTCTGCCCAATCTCTTATACTGGCAGATATTCTGCAATTTTTCAAATAAATCTTACACGAAGGAAAATGTCCTAATTTAAGGTGTAGAATGTGGTTTTACTAGTGTTCCCTTCATAATGTTCATTTAAAATCAGACCTAGTTTCAGGACTTTTTTGCAGTTGGTATTCGACCTTCTCTACCTTTTTAAAGGAGTTCATTTCATACTAGGCAATGATCTTGCAGTTGGTAAATGTGTACTTTACCCTACAGTAACTAACACTCCCTTGGTCAATCAAGAACCTTCATTAGTGGAAGAGGAAATTCCAGACCTCTATCCATCTTGTGCAGTTATTAGGTCATTGGCTAAAAAAGGCCGTTCAAAAATGCATGGAAATGAATCCCATCATCTGGGAAAAATATTTGAGGGATTTGATTAATGAGGGCCAATCCTGTCCTTCCAGTTCATCTGGGAAATATTTGATTTGATTAATGAGGGCCAATCCTGTCCGTCCAGTTCGTCTGGGAAATATTTGGATTTGATTAATGAGGGCCAATCCTGTCCTTCCAGTTCGTCTGGGAAATATTTAGATTTGTTTAATGAGGGCCAATCCAGTCCTTCCAGTTCACCTGGGAAATCTTTGGATTCATCTTATGAGGGCACGTCCAGTCCTTCCACTATACCTGGAGAACATGTGGATTCTTATGATGAGGGCTTGTCTTCTCATCCTAGTTCGTTGGAGGCAAATGTTGATATCATCATGTCAGATCATCAACAGACATATGACTCAGTTGATTTTCAAGACAGCGTTCAATCATTTTTGTTTTGTTCTGAAAATGAGATTCATGATCAAGTGGTAGATGAAAATCCTTCTTCCAAATTCATTACATTTAAAACTTTTGATAAACCAAAAGCTCTTTTGACTGATTTTATTATTCCTTCAGATTTTGGTCTTAACAATGTAAAATTTGGTAATTCAAACTACATCATTGTATCTCTTAAAAGTAGTGACCAGTTAAAAGTGTGCACCTCAGAAGATAACAAATATGGGATTGTGAACTACAAATCTTGGAACATTACTATGGATTTTATTGTTGAATTGTATCAAGATTCATGACATTAACATGTTTTGAATAATATAACATTGAATATGCTATTCAATGTTTGTTTATTTAACATTAACAACAAATTGCTTAGATGGATTTACATAGATAATGTTAATGCTTATATTGAACGGATATTGATTTTCGGACATTGACATTGTATAATTGAAATTTATTATTAGAAAAAAAAAGTGGTATTTAGTTGATTTTTGTCTATGATGTAATGTTAAAGACATTTTCATGTGCAATGTTTTTTGATTATGTATGATGTAATATTTATTATTCAATGTTTAGGGAAAATGTATAAAAACATTACTTTGTTTAGAATACAAAAAAAGTAACAGTGGTATTTACTGAATGATACATTTTGGATGTCTATAATGTTATGTTTTAATAGGTTATGTTCATGTGCAATGTTAGAGAGGCCTGGGTGGGGATCGAACCCCGGACCTCTGGGTCAACTGGATTCGGCTTAGCGACTAGCCAACAGAGCCAACGCCATACCAACTACGCCATATACAAGGCTAAAAACCTTTGCTTCAATGACGTATTGATCCCACTACTAGCTCTGATGTCATGTCTTACGTCCAACGTATGTCCACGATGGTTAAGTATCTCCTTTATAGTACTGAGTAGATCTAGTGAAGTTGTTGTGGAGATTCGCATGCTTTGATATGAAATTTAGTAGGGTTATAGTTGTGTTTTTAACATGCATGGTAACATGCATGTTAAACCCTACATTCAGAACCAACTATAACCCTTATACAGTCATATCAAAGCATGCGAATCTCCACAACAACTTCACTAGATCTACTCAGTACTATAAAGGAGATACTTAAACCATCGTGGACATACGTTGGACGTAAGACATGACATCAGAGCTAGTAGTGGGTATCAATACGTCATTGAAGCAAAGGTTTTTTAGCCTTGTGGATATGGCGTAGTTGGTATGGCGTTGGCTCTGTTGGCTAGTCGCT
Source organism: Streblospio benedicti (assembly GCA_019095985.1). Lineage (NCBI taxonomy): Eukaryota > Metazoa > Annelida > Polychaeta > Spionida > Spionidae > Streblospio > Streblospio benedicti. The sequence continues at coordinate 56,719,713 of CM032660.1, read as the reverse complement.
AAGCGGCGCAGTTGACCCAGAGGTCCGGGGTTCGATCCCCACCCAGGCCAAGTCAAAGACTGTATAAGTCTACTTGGTTCTGAATGTACTAAAAAGTACCATGCATGTTAAAACTCAACTATAACCCTACTAAATTTCATATCAAAGCATATATAATCTATGAAACAACTTCACTAGATCTACTCAGTACTATAAAGGAGATACTTAAACCATCGTGGACATACGTTGGACGTAAGACATGACATCAGAGCTAGTAGTGGGTATCAATACGTCATTGAAGCAAAGGTTTTAGCCTTGTGGATATGGCGTAGTTGGTATGGCGTTGGCTCTGTTGGCTAGTCTAAATAACAGTCAAAGACTGTATAAGTCTACTTTTGATACCCTACATGGCAAAGTAATGTTGTCACTTTTATTCATTTTAGGTCTTATTTTTAGGTTAAATCAGTCTTTTGTGAAAAACCCGTTATGTTCTGTACATTTCAAAAATAGTTGTATTTCTGGTACAATAACTTGTAAGTTTTAACTCAAATTATTTGTAATGTCAAAAAAAAAAGCTTTTTAAAAAAATCTTTTTTTTTCTTTAAGGGGGTGGTGTTACGATCCAGTGCTAGTCTAGTGTACTGTAGTGTTTCTATATTTGGCAACTGGGGAATTTCAATACTGTAATGTGTTGTTATTGTACATCTATGTTTTGTTGTGGTATAGATGATTCTAGATTATGTGAGAATTATTATTAATAGTTAAAATTTTTTGTAGAATGTTCTTTTTTTTTTTTTTTCAGGTAATTCTCTGAACCTATATAAATAGTGGGTTTTGTCATTTGAGGCAGTCAAAGTTTTCAGTCATAAAGTTAAGTTAGTCAAAGTTATGAATTAAAGCTGTTCTGTTTTTTAATAGACACCTGTGGATTACATTCTCTTCAAATTGTCAGAAACATATAATATTGAGTTGTGGACATATTTTAATGAACGTTATAAATTACACCATTGTATCTCATTTCGTATCAGTAAGTTTAGAAAACAAATGCTAAAAAGTCCTACACATAGTCATTACATTTTTGGACAATTGCTAACAGAAAATATTTGAAAAAATATACCATAGCGTGATAACAACGGACGACCCCCCCCCCCGGTATCATTATTTATGATCGTTCCCCTAGTGGCTTTGGAGCAAAAGATTATAAATACAGAAGAGATATTATTTTACTGGTAATAGCTACAAAATAAATACATACAGAACTTAACAATACATGGTACTAATACATATATATTCAATATAAATATGCTAAATAATATTGATACCAAATAAAATTAATACCTACATCAATAAAGCACAGGTGTATTACCTCTTTTCCCCTTGCCTTAACTTTCTACACTTAATACAAACAACTGATTGATTGAAGTACCGATCACATTAACCAATAGGGACTAATGTATGTCCTACATCATCAAATGACAAAATAACGTGACTCTTTGTGGAGACAACAGAGGGTTTTAGGACAATACGTCTATGGACAACAAGTTTCCATCCATAGTGCATTTAGTGTATATTACTGCTGCTGTTCGTCCCTGTTGTTTACTCTATAGGTACTTTAGAAAATAGAAAACTAAAATAACTGTGTTATGTAAGCTCTAACTGAACTATGATGAAATATGGAGCTAAGGACTATACGAATTTATATTGATTCTTGAATAATATTTTGAAATACTTTTCATATTCACCCATTTCAAATTGTAAAAATCTAGATGCAGCGACATACAAATGACAATTTTTCCTTTCTAACTCTATTCACATGCTGATGACACCTTGTACACATGACATGTTATACATCACGGGAAAGCATCATTTGTTCTCTAGCCGATATAAAAATAACCAATGTGTTCAGATGTACCTAATAAGAGTTACAGGTGTGTAGCATCAGTCATGTTGAAATCTTCACCTGATATTGGGCAGGTGGAGTGGTAGGTCAATAGAAAGTCGACCATTGGTGTCTGATTGTGGTCCCTGGCAATAGACAGGGCCGTCGCACCATTCTGGCTTTTCTATCCAGCTTTTGCTCCATTCTTCAAGAGCAGGCGGGCGATTTGCTGTTAAACTATTCGATCTATAACAAAATAGGAGCTACATTAGTTAATCAAACAGTGGGGCACTAAACGTTTTTTTCATATTTGTATTGTGAATACCAAATAGATACCCTAGATGTATTTGCCATTCTGTAACAAAAATGTTTGTATCTAATACCGTGGGACTTATTTATCGTTTGTATCCAATTTATATTCACACTCATTTGACTGTGACTTTTTATGGAAACCTTCATCTACCAGATGACAAGAAATTCACCTGTTTCTTTATTTCATATTTGGCATCCTGAATGTTCTCAACTTCTTACCACACACTGTAAACTGTCATTTATTCTGTATATTCACAGGTGTTATAGAATACGATAACTTACTTTTCTCAGCACACTTCATTAAAGGCGTCTGTCCATCATCAGACTTAAGGTTGACGTTGGCTTTTTCCCAACCAACATCTCCGGGAACCTGGGAGGTGACCCGCTAGTGATACAATGTGAAGTGGAGTGTAACCTTTTCTCATCCCGAGCGTTGATGTCCGCTCCTTCTGTGACTAACATCTCAGCTACAGAAAGATGATCATACAATGATGTGTGATGAAGAGGAGTTCTTTGATTTGTGCCATTACTATTAAAATCAGCTCCTTTTTCCAACCAACATCTCCGCGACCTGAAGATGACCTTCTTGTGATGCAGCATGAAGTGGAGTGAGACCATTCTCATCCTGAGCGTTGATGTCCGCTCCTTCTGTGATTAACATCTCAGCTACAGCAACATGACCATTAAATGATGCATGATATAGAGGAGTATCTTTCCATTTGTTAGTTGCATTAACATCAGCTTTTTTCCAACCAACATTCTGCTACCTGGAGGTGACCTGCTTGTGATGCATCATGAAGTGGAGGGACCATCCTCATCCTGGAGCATTGACGTCCGCCTCCTTTCTGTAACCAACATCTCAGCTACAGTGAGTGACCATTAAAATGCATGATGTAGAGGAGTTTGTTTCCACTTGTCAGTTACATTAATATCAGCTCCTTTTCCAACCAACATTTCCGCGATCTGCAGATGACCTTCTTGTGATGCATCATGAAGTGGGTGTAACCTATTCTCATTCTCGTAAACGTTCGGTTCTTCTGTCACCAACATCTCTGCTACAGTGAGATGATCCTTCAATGATGCATGATGTAGAGGAGTTTTTTTGAATTTGTCCTTTACATTAACATCAGCTCCTTTTCCAACCAACATCTCGGCGACCTGAAGTTGACCTTCCTGTGATGCACAGTGAAGTGGAGTGACACCATTCTCATCCTGAGCGTTGACGTCCGCTCCTTCTGTGACCAACATCTCTGCTACAGCCACGTGACCCTTAAATGATGCGTGATGTAGAGAAGTGTTTTTTCGCTTGCTAGTTGCATTAATATCAGCTCCTTTTCCAACCAACATCTCCGCGACCTGAAGGTGACCTTCATGTGATGCCAAGTGAAGTGGAGTGGCACCATCCTCATCCTGACAGTTGACGTCCGCTCCTTCTGTGATTAACATCTCTGCTACAGTGACGTGACCTTTAAATGATGCGTGATGTAGAGGAGTTTGTTTCTTCTTGTCAGTTGCATTAACATCAGCTCCTTTTCCAACCAACATCTCTGCGACCTGAAGGTGACCTTTTTGTGATGCAACATGAAGTGGAGTGAGACCATTCTCATCCTGAGCATTGACGTCCGCTCCTTCTGTGATTAACATCTCGGCTACAGGGCGATGACCTTTAAATGATGCATGATGTAGAGGAGTTTCTTGATTTTTGCCTTTACTATGTAGATCAGCTCCTTTTCCAACCAACATCTCTGCGACCTGAAGGTGACCTTCTTGTGATGCAGCATAAAGTGGTGTGGCACCATTCTCATTCTGAGCGTTGACGTCCGCTCCTTCTGTGATTAACATCTCCGCTACAAGGCGATGACCTTTAACTGATGCAAAATGAAGAGGAGTCTGTTTCCATTTGTCACTTGCATTAACATCACCTCCTTTTCCAGCCAACATCTCTGCGACCTGGAGATGACCTTCTTGTAATGCAGCATGAAGTGGAGTGAGACCATTCTCATCCTGAGAGTTGATGTCCGCTCCTTCTGCCACCAACATCTCTGCTACAGAAAGTTGACCGTTAACTGCTGCGTCATGAAGAGAAGTTTGTTTCTTCTTGTTTGTGGCATGAATATCAACCTCTTTGCTCACCACAACCTGAAAATGACCATCATGATTGAATATAAATCCAATACTAGTTGATTGTATTGTATGTGACAAATATATTTACATAAGACAACAATTAAGTGGCTGATCCAGATAGAGTGCAGCCTGCAAAATAAAAACTTTTTAACTTCACCTCACAAAATCTTCACGAAATCATGTAAAAGCTAGGTGAATTATCACTTATATGAACTGCCATGTTGCTAAAAAAACTGGATCCGCCTCTAAAATGGGCTTGTAAATTTCCATATACACCTAAAGTCATAGACAAACATGAGAGAAAAGGTTAATGATACAAGTGAGGGTGAGAGATCAGACAATATCTCACCTCGTGTGGAGTTCTGTTAAGTCCACACATAAAATAATCGCATAATAACCTATTAGTCTCTAAAATGTACTTGTGTCTTTCCATTACCTCGTCGTTACATGCACTTTTATAGACATACATCAATTGGCATGTTGAAATTCCAATTATTTTAGTACGAATTTTTTTGCAAAACGAAAATGTGTCAAACTGGTACGATGAAAGACATTTTGTTGCTCAAAATAATTTGCCGGCCCTGACACAGAAGGGGGTCTGCATGTCACTACTGTGCTGTTTTCCAGGGGGCTAGCTCTAACGCACAAAATCCATGCAACTCCCAATGAAACCTTGCAAAAACAAACTGAATTATCACGTGTATGAACTACCATGTTGAAAAAAAATATAGAAAATGGAACATGGCCTTGTATCTTTCGGTTACCTCCTCGTCATCCTCCTCACGTAGCACCATGAGCCTGCCGTGGACCTCCCCCATGTCGGGCCGGTCCCTGTGCTGTGGCTGGGTCATGTCCGTGGCTAGCAGCTTCAGCTCCCGCCGGATCGTCGTATCCGTCTCCGTCACTTGGACCGCAGCGTCCACAGGCTCACGCTTCAGCAGCTTCTCATACATCACCTACAATTGGACAGTTTGGTGTGTGTAACATCCCTATAATTACACACGCTTGATTTATTTCAACAAAATATATAACTACTCTGATTATCATAAATGGAGAATTAATTTGTGCAACTGTAGTAAATTGTTGAAAATTAGATCGGATGACCTGACATGATGAAAACCGATTTTAAAAGGTTTTCTGAAAGGACCACATAAATTGACTAAGTGTCATAAATGGACACAGACTATTTTCACTACTTACTTACACAGTTTACCAATTTTGAACATACTTTTGCAAGCAACTATTGCAAAAAATGCTAAAATGTGACCAAAAATGTATTTCTGGAAGGTACAGTTTAATTAACAAACCAAAATCGATACAGGTGATGGTCATCTAAGGTGATATTTAGATTTAACATACCCAACCTCCTATCTAATAACAATACAACTTTATATACTGTTCATATTGGCTATATTTAAGGAGATAAACCCATTTTTATGAACATTTTACATTTATACCCCTTCTGTGACCCCAATCGGGTGATCGAAAAAATTGCCAACATGTATATTATTTTGCCCGAGGGTATAAAGATTTAAAAAATGGATGTTGGTATTTTTTTTCGTTCAATGCACACAAACTCATGTTTTGTGACAGAAGGCCCTCCGCTATAATAGGCTACAGTCAACAGCGTATCCAAGTCATGTTTTAAAGCTGCATTGA
>CM032660.1:56697064-56713660 GCA_019095985.1 Streblospio benedicti | reverse complement strand
AAGTCAATCTAAATTTTACATTCAGAGCACTGATTAGCGGTCAAGCAAAAAGAAACAGACTCAGTCTAATAAAGACTCACCACCTAACACCTTTTGCTCCTTCACTTTTGATGATAAGCCAGTGAAGCACGGTAATTTGCTTCGGATGTAACCCTTATAAGTTACACCTGGCCATGAATCATTCTGTAAGTTTAGTTTCAAAGTTCTGTTGAATGAACATGAAAGCTGTTTAAATCAAAGCACTACTTTAAAGATAACCCTTTTATAAGTTACAGGTGATAAACTCATTCATATTTTTGTTAACAAAATAGAGCCTTCCTTTACGCATTTATAGTAAGATGGTTGGTCTGTCTCTTTGTTTGGAGTAAAGGTGAATGAGCAAACTGATTTTACAAATGCTTTGATTCAAGTTAATAGGTCTCCATACATTCATTGTTCTGTTTCAGCAACAATAAAGCAATATTCATATTTTAACAGGTGCGTTGACAAAACTAAATACAGATTCTTGTGTTTGTGTTTTCAGGTGAGCATTTTGGCAGCTTGTATGGCAAAGGTTGAGGTAGGACATTTATACACATGTTAAACTGGCAGTCAGGGGTTTCAGAAAGGGGGCTGCAACTGAGCTATATCTGGGCAGCTGTGTAGTGATGCTGAAATGTAACACAACAATAAAATTTTCATTGATTCCTTGACTCCGAATATAAAATCAAATATCAATTATAGTCATATACACTACTAACTAATGTTGGTCAGTTTAGAAAACAAATGCTAAAATGTCCTCCACATGGTCATTACATTTTTGGACAATTGCTAACAGAAAATATTTGAAAAAATATACCATAGCATGATAACAACGGACGACACCACCCCCGGTATCATTATTTATGATCGCTCCCTTAGTGGCTTTGGAGCAAAAGATTATAAACTCAGAAGAGATATTACTTTACTGGTAATAGCTACAAAAGAAATATATACAGAACTTAACAATACATGGTACTAATACATATATATTCAATATAAATATGCTAAATAATATAGATACAAAAACAAACATACATCAATAAAGCACAGGTGTATTACCTCTTTTCCCCTTGCCTTAACTTTCTACACTTAATACAAACAACTGATTGATTAAAGTACCAATCACATTAACAAATAGGGACTAATGTATGCCCTACATCATCAAATGACAATATAACGTGACTCTTTGTGGAGACAACAGAAGGTTCTGGACAATATGTCTATGGACAACAAGTTTCCATCTATAGTCCTTTTAGTATTACTGCTGCTGTTCATCCCTGTTGTTTACTCTATAGGTACTTCAGAAAATAGAAAACTAAAATAACTGTGTTATGTAAGCTCTAACTGAACTATGATGAAATATGGAGCTAAGGACTATACAAATTCATATCGATTCTTGAATAATATTCTGAAATACTTTTCATATTCACCGATTTCAAATTGTAAAAATCTAGCAGCAGCAACATACAAATGACATTTTTGTCCTTTCTAACTCTATTCACATGCTAATGACACCTTGTACACATGACATGTTATACATCACAGGAAAGCATCATCTGTTCTCTACCCGATATAAAAATAACCAAGGTGCTCAGGTGTACCTAATAAGAGTTAAAGGTGTGTAGCATCAGTCATGTTGAAATCGTCACCTGATCTTGGCCAGGCTCAGTGGTATGTTGATAGAAAGTCGACCATTTGTGTCTGATTGTGGTCCCTGGCAATAGACAGGGCCGTCGCACCATCCTGGCTTTTCTCATCCAGCTTTGCTCCATTCTTCAAGAGCAGGCGGGCGATTTCTATTTGGTCTGTAACAAAATAGGTGCTACATTGGTTAAACAGTAAGGCACACTCTTTCTACCTAATAATGATACCTAGATTTACTCGTGACCTGTTAGTATCTAATTCTTATTTGTGACCCTGTTTGCGTTCAATATGAAAACCTTCATCTACCAGATCACAAGAAATGAATCTCTTCTAACCCTAAATCTTTTTTTTTCATATTTTGTATTGTGAATGCACAGACTGTGAACTAAACATGGTGATTGTCATTATTGTCCTTGCAAGCGCATTTTTACATTTACAGGCGTGCAATTTTTATCTGGTCTCACTTTCTGTAACAAAATAGGAGCTGATTAGTTAATCAAACAGTAAGGCACACTCCTTCTACCAAATAATGATACCGTGGACTTATTTATGACATGTTTGTATCTAATTCTTATTCACACCCCCATTTGATCTGTGACTTTTATGGAAACCTTCATCTACCAGATGACAAGAAATTCACCTGTTTCTAAACTTTTATTTCATATTTGGTGTCCTGAATGTTCTCAACTTCTCACCACACACTGTAAACTGTCATTTATTCACTATATTCATAAGTGTTATCGAATACTTACTTTTCTCAGCACACACCATTAAAGACGTCTCTCCAGCATCAGACTTAAGGTTGATGTTGGCTCCTTTACCAACCAACATCTCCGCGACCTGGAGGTGACCCGCTAGTGATACAATGTGAAGTGGAGTGTAACCTTTCTCATCCTGATCGTTGATGTCCGCTCCTTCTGTGACTAACATCTCAGCTACAGTGACGTGACCATACAATGATGTGTGATGAAGAGGAGTTTCTTGATTTTTGCCATTACTATGTAAATAGGCTCCTTTTCCAACTAACATCTCCGCGACCTGGAGATGACCTTTTTGTGATGCAGCATGAAGTGGTGTTTCACCATCCTCCTCCTGAGCGTTGACGTCCGCTCCTGCTGTGATTAACATCTCAGCTACAGCAACATGACCATCCACTGATGCGTGATATAGAGGAGTCTGTTTCCATTTGTTAGTTGCATTAACATCAGCTCCTTTTCCAACCAACATCTCCGCAACCTGAAGGTGACCTTTTTGTGATGCCAAGTGAAGTGGAGTGGCACCATCCTCATCCTGAAAGTTGACGTCCGCTCCTTCTGTGACCAACATCTCAGCTACAAAAAAGTGACCATTCAATGATGCGTGATGTAGAGAAGTTTTTTTCCACTTGTTAGTTACATTAACATCAGCTCCTTTTCCAACCAACATCTCCGCGACCTGGAGGTGACCTTCTTGTGATGCAACATGAAGTGGAGTGTAACCATCCTCATCCTGAGTTGACGTCCGCTCCTTCTGTGACCAACATCTCGGCTACAAAGTTGATCATTCAATGATGCATGATGTAAGAGGAGTTTGTTTTTTTGCAAGTTACATTAACATCAGCTCCTTTTCAACCAACATCTCATGATCTGGATGTGACCTTTTGTGATGCATCTCCATGAAGTGGGTTGTGTGACCATTCTCATTCCTGCGTTGACGTCCGCTCCTTCTGTGATTAACATCTCGGCTACAAGGATGTGACCATTAAATGATAATGTAGAGGAGTTTGTTTCTTCTTGTCAGTTACATTAATATCAGCTCCTTTTCCAACCAACATCTAGGTGACCTTCTTGTGATGCAGCATGAAGTGGTGTGTAACCATTCTCATCCTCGCGTTGGCGTCTGCTCCTTCTGTGACCAACATCTCTGCTACAGTGATGACCCTTCCATGATGCGTGATGTAGAGGTTTGTTTCCATTTGTCCTTTACATTAACATCACCTCCTTTTCCAACCAACATATCTGCGACCTGAAGGTGACCTTCTTGTGATGCAGCATGAAGTGGTGTGGCACCCTTCTCACTCAGGGCATTGATGTCTGCTCCTTCAGTGACCAACATCTCTGCTACAGCCTGCGATGACCCTTGAAATGATGCGTGATGTAGAGGAGTTTGTTTTTCTTGTCAGTCACATTAACATCAGCTCCTTTTCTCAACCAACATCTCCGCGACCTGAGGTGACCTACTTGTGATGCAACATGACGTGGAGTTTCACCATCCTCATCCTGAGAGTTGACGTCTGCTCCTTCTGTGATTAACATCTCTGCTACAGCGCGATGACCATTCCAGGATGCAAGATGAAGAGGAGTTTGTTTCTTCTTGTCAGTTACATTAACATCAGCTCCTTTTCTCACAAGCATCTCTGCGACCTGAAGGTGACCTTCTTGTGATGCATCATGAAGTGGAGTGAGACCATTCTCATTCTGCGCATTGATGTCCGCTCCTTCGGTGATTAACATCTCGGCTACAGCGCGATGACCCTTAAATGATGCAAGATGTAGAGGAGTTTGTTTCTTCTTTGTTAGTTACATTAACATCAGCTCCTTTTCCAACCAACATCTCCGCGACCTGGAGTTGACCTTCTTGTGATGCCAGCATGAAGTGGAGTGTAACCATTCTCATCCTGAGCGTTGACGTCCGCTCCTTCTGTGATTAACATCTCTGCTACAGCGTGATGACCCTTCCATGATGCTAGATGTAGAGGAGTTTGTTTCTTCTTGCTTGTTCCATTAATATCAGCTCCTTTTCCAACCAACATCTCTGCGACCTGAAGGTGACCTTTTTGTGATGCAACATGAAGTGGAGTGAGACCATCCTCATCCTGAGCGTTGACGTTCGCTCCTTCTGTGATTAACATCTCAGCTACATGATGACCATCAAATGATGCGAGATGTAGAGGAGTTAGTTTCCAGGTTTGTCACTTACATTAACATCAGCTCCTTTTCCAACTAACATCTCCGCGATCTGGAGATGACCTTCTTGTAATGCAGCATGAAGTGGAGTGTAACCATTCTCATTCTGCGCATTGATGTCCGCTCCTTCTGTGACCAACATCTCGGCTACAAGGCGATGACCATTAAATGATGCGATATGTAGAGGAATTTGTTTCCATGTGCCACTTGCATTAACATCACCTCCTTTTCCAACCAACATATCTGCGACCTGAAGGTGACCTTCTTGTGATGCAGCATGAAGTGGAGTGAGACCATTCTCACTCTGGGCATTGATGTCCGCTCCTTCTGTGACCAACATCTCTGCTACAAGGCGATGACCATTAACGGATGCAAGATGAAGAGGAGTTTGTTTCTTCTTGTCAGTTACATTAACATCAGCTCCTTTTCTCACAAGCATCTCTGCGACCTGAAGGTGACCTTCTTGTGATGCAGCATGAAGTGGAGTGAGACCATTCTCATCCTGAGAGTTGATGTCCGCTCCTTCTGTGACCAACATCTCTGCTACAGCGTGATGACCATTAACTGATGCAATATGAGAGGAGTTTGTTTCTTTTTGACACTGCATTAATATCAGCTCCTTTTCCAACCAACATCCTCGACCTGGAGTTGACCTTCTTGTGATGCAGCATGAAGTGGTGTGAGACCATCCTCATCCTGGAAGAGTTGATACGGCTCCTTCTGTGACCAACATCTCTGCTACAGCTCTCGTGACCCTTAAATGATGCCTCATGAAAAGTTTGTTTTTCTTGTAGTCCTGCATTAATATCAGCTCCTTTTCCAACCAACATCTGACCACATGATTGACTGTAATGGCTTCTGCCATGTTAAAGCGTTTGACCTTTGTGACAACATTCAGCAGGAAGATGACTAACTGGATCATCATGAAGAGGAAGTTTGTTTCTTCTTTTGTAAAAAACTTTGGTGGATCTAACATCAGCTCCAATATTTTTCACGTGCCTCTAAAATGGGCTCCTAATTGCATAAACCATAGACAAACATGGAAGATGGTAATTTTTTGAGTGCGGGTGAAAGTACACGGACAATATCTCACCTTTTCTCAGCAAACATTCTGTTGTGACCTCTAAATAAAATAACGTATAATAACCTATCAGTCTCTAAAATTTCCTTGTGTCTTTCCATTAACCTCATACAGCGTGATGACCCTTCCATGAGACATGATGTAGATAGGCATGTTGAAATTGCAATTATTTCTATGTAGATCATATTTTTTTCCAAAAATTTCTGAAAATGATGTAAAACTTCTTGTGATGCAACATGAAGTGGATGAGAAATTTTCATTCTGGCATTGACATTGTTGCTTTCAAACCAACATTTGCCAAGGCGATGACCTTTTAACTGACAAAATGAAGGGGAGTCTGCATGTCCATGTGTCACTTGTAACATCTGTTTTCCAGGGGCTCTGTGCTGAGATGCTATTGATGCCCATTCATTGCCCAATGAAACCTTTTCAAACTGAGAGTTGGATGTTCCTGTATGAACAACATGTTGCTACAAAAAAATGATAAAAAATGCCGCCATGAAGAGAAGTTTGTTTCTTTTGTTTGTGGCATGAATATCATGTTCTTTGCTCACCACAACCTACAAAATGACCATCATGATTGAATATAAATCCAATACTATAGTTGACTGTATTGTATGTGACAAATGGCTGGGTCATAAGAAATGTGGCTAGTGGCTGATCCAAATCAGCTGTGGATGGGTCGTGTCCGTCTCCGTCATCTTCACGAAATCGGACACCCGCAGCGTCCACAGGCTCACGCTTCAGCACTTTACATCACCTACGGGTGGACAGTTTCGTGATGTAGGTGTAACTTCCTTACAATTACACACCGTTGATTTATTTCAACATAATAAGCATTATGATTATGATAAATGGAGAATTAATGTGAGTAACCGTAGACAGTTGTTGAATATCAGACCAGATGATCTAACATGCTGAGAACCGATTTAAAAAGGTTTTTTTGAAAGGACCACATAAATTGGCTAAGTGTAAAAAATGGACACAGACTATTTTCACCACTTAAGTAAACAGTATACCAATTTTGAACGTCCTTTTGCAAGCAACTATTGCAAAAAATGCTAAAAAGTGACCAAAAATGTAATTCTGGAAGGTACAGTTTAATTGACAACAAGCCTAAATCGGTACAGGTGATGGTCATCGAAGGTGATCTTTCCTATCTACAGGTAATAACAATACAACTTATGTTGATGTTTGCTATATTTAAGGAGATAGCCCAATTTGTTATGAACCTTTTACATTTAGACCCCTCCTGTGACCCTAATTGGGTGATAGAAAAAATTGATTACATGTATATTATTTTGCTCTAGGATATAAAGATTTAAAAAATGGATGTTGGCAACTTTTTTCAATTAAATTTACAAAAACGCATTTTTTGTGACAGAAGGCCCTCGCTATAATAGGCTACAGTCAACAGTGCATCCAAGTCATGTTTCAATGCTGCATTGACACTATTGCATACAATGTAAAAAAAGGACTTATAATGCCATTCTAGAAGCCCACTCTCTACAAGAAGTCGATTTTTTGTGAATAATGTTTTGTATTATTGTGTTTAATAATTTATGTTGATAGAATGATGTAAAATGTAATAATATGACGTATATCTCCTTTGTCTAATCATGCTTCTTCAAAATGACCTCTCTTCTAAAATGTTTCATATCATTCCCATTCACGTGACCAGAAATGAACAAGGTCGTTCCCAATTGAAATATTTAGAAAGCAAGCATTGTTTGCTTGTCCTATTTAGTTGTGTTCCCTTTTATGAGTCGGCAGCTTTTAGACTGATAGAATACATTTTTGATATGTTTACAACATATTATCACGAAAGGAAAAGTTGATTTGAGAAACAAGAGAAAGTTATGCTTGGATTATATCTAATTAAATATTTTGATTACTTTGCCTATCAACTTATTTTAGCATAGTTACATATTTAGTCACTGTACATCATGTGATGCCAATGCAGATTTCTAAATGATATTAAGATACACACGAACGAAACAAGCACAATGCTTCTACTTCATCTAAAGCGATGCGATAATTACTGTGTATATTTATAATAGATAATACCAAATGTGTCAAATACATCTACATAGCATGCAATACATACACAAAATAGCTTCAATATGTAAACATTAACACAATGTCAATCATATTATTACCTGATATATCTGTCTGATAATACCAAATGTGTCAAACATATCTACATAGCATGCTTCAATACATGCCTGAAATAGCTTCAATATAATAAACCCAATGTCAACCATGTTATTACCTGGCCGATGTATCTGTCGCCGCGAACCTCTCGCGACTCGAGTTTTTTGCCGTGGACGTCCTTGAGGAGGTGGATGATGAGGACCCCGAAAGCGAACACGTCGCTCTTCTTGGTGTGGGTCGGTCGGCCTGTCGCAAACAGCTCCGGGCTCATGTAGTGGTGGCTGCCGCCTGGGTGTCAATGTGTTAACATGTACTGGTAGCTGGGTGTCAATGTATTAACATGTAGTGGTAGCTGCCGCCTGGGTGATACAATAAAAGGTCATTGCATTATTCACACCAAATCAATCACTGGTAGATAACTGCCACCTATGTGTCAATCACTGACAGAGCACTGCATCACGAGTGTGTGCACACAGTCACTTTGGGTGTCTCATTTCGCTCACCTGGTGTTGTCCTTTATCAGATGTCTTTAATTTTGAATCGCTTGATCGTAAATAAAGTGGTGTATTAAATGGAACACACAAGTTGACTGTGCACACAAACTCCCTGTGCCGTGATCTAGATTGTAAGTTTCAAATAATAATTCTACAGTATAATACAACACTATTTGATAATTTTGGTGTCAAGCAATATGAATACAATTATATTTTATTATTGGTGATTACATATTAACAGCATTACCTTTAACGCTCATGTAATCCCGGTTTGTAGCATCGGACAAACCAAAGTCGGCCACTTTCACAACGACTGTCCCGATCTCTCTGGCCAGCAGAACGTTACTAGGCTTGAGGTCATTGTGTACGATTCCGCTGCTGTGCAGGAAACACATGGCCTCGCAGATTTGCTTGACAAACCTCAATATTTCAACATCCGTAGGTTGGCGAGTACAGAAGTATTCGTTCAGACTTCCTCCATCACAAAACTTTGTGACCAACCATAGTTCATGCACATCATTTTTGTCGTCGTGGATCATATCGTGGTGTAGAAGATGCAGAATGTTCGGGTGGGAGGTGACTTTCTGCATGACGCTCACTTCATTCAAAGCAAACGGCACGGATTCCTCAAGGTCGTCTTTTGTCCCGAGATCTATAACTTTGCCAGCCACAGGATAATGATGCCTCTGGTGGACTCCTTTATAGACCGAGGCGAATGTTCCTTTCCCCAATCGCTTTTTCTTGTCAATGACAAAGTCTCCAATTCTCTTGACCGTCGACATTTTGATGGTGATTATTCAGCTCCAATAGGATTGTAGTTCCTTGAAATAAAAACATAAATTGCATAGGATAACAGGCTTAAAATATGCTATACATTAATAAACCTACACGTGCTCTAGATATTTGTGTTAATGTTTTCCATTGACTAACATCCTATTTGTTTTGTACGCAGCTAAATAAAATCAGGACACTCAGAACTGTAGCAATGACAATGTGTAATAAGAGAGATATCACGTAACGTTAACAACCCGGCGGTGGCCATCTTGGAAATGTGCCCCTTTACTCACTTTGCTACCCTATTTTGCATGATCAACATCAAAATTCATCAACAACATACCCTGGGCCTCTTGAAAACATCGTTAGAAAAATTCTCCAGTTGGTGCATAGGAAAGTAATTTGGTGACTGGACTACATTGTTATGAAAATTGAAATAAACATGAAATATGTTTGCTAGAGTTATGATTTCAGCTACAGCTGGTCCTCTCATTTTTATTTATTAGTAGCCAACACAAAACAGTGATACTTCTTTCTACCAGCTTCAATGTTCAAAAATGTTCACAACTATTCCAAAATGGTCCAAAATGCCAGTTGAACATTTTGACAATTAATGTCCTCCTCAGAAATACCCAATCTGTTTTTGGAGCATTTTGGAATATTTGTGAACATTTTGGAATTATAAAATAAAAAAAAATGAAATAATGTTAGGAATTCACTTTTCCACTGTGCTAAAAAGCATGAAGGCTGTAAATTTATAGTAAAAATAATACCATAGCCTGAAGTGTTGTCTGTAGAGAGATGGTCTCTTCTAGGAGGTTTGAAATGGTCTCTGTTTTGGTTTTGGACTTCAAAAAAACAATGTTATTCATAACGTGGAGGTTATGCTGCAATGCTGCAAGCAATTGAAATAAATACCTTATAGCTTTACTAGTATAACCTGGATGCAAACATCAACCGAAATCTCCCTTTTTAAGACAATCCCTGAAAATTGACATATTTTCTAGTGCTATATTTTATGTATCAAGTATTACACTGTTGCTAAACAAAGATGTTGGTGTAAGCTTGTGGATTGGTTACAATTCCAATAAACATTCTTGAAGTGCGCGTGCATCTGCATCTTAATCATCATTTTCACCTTCATTACCATTATCATCATCATTCATTGTTGTTATCCAAAATAGTCTTCCAAAATCCAGTATCATTTTCCTACCAATACATTTCATATATCATATAATTACACGAAGTTATGGATTTCATGGTGTTAATAATGTAATGTAATTGGAATGTGTTTTCTATTTTCTATGCTTAAATATAAAAAAAATATTACATTGTTGCCAAACAAACATGTTGTTGTAAACTTGTGTATTGGTTACAATTCGCATAAACATTCTTGACGTGAGGCGTCCATTTCGCCTTGTGAAGGCAGATGGTAAATTTACAACCTTCCTGCACTTTAGAATTCGGCCAACTGTCTTTAAAGAAAGCCAGTGTAATTGGTATATTTTAGAGACTACAGAACATATTTGAATAAATGAAAAAAAAAAGTAATTAAATTTGATATATGTGTTTCTATTCAAAAGACATGTAACTGTATTCGACTTTTACGCCTAACCTTTCAGAATATACCTACCTTATATCGATTACTTTCAGAATTCCAACAAAATACGTGCTTTCAACGTCTGAAATCCACACTGCACACCGACGTGTATTGAACTAACGGGAGTCAGTGTTCTTGAAGATTTCTTAATTATGCATAAGAGAGAGTAAACATCTTGACTGCATCGGAGGTATGTCTGTTAAGTAGACCCTTTGTTGGCTTTGATCTCATTAAATTGTATTTATGACAATGCTCTTGATATTTGCGTCCCTTCAGCTGGATCAAAGGCTTGTGTTTTTGTTGCGTCGCATCAGCTGCTGAAGCAAAGCCTTGTGTTTTGTTCATTTGTAACTATGTATCTATGTATGTAGTTGAAAGTGCACTGTATGTATGTTTTTCTCTAAACAAGCTAGAGAGTATACGTACAAAGCTATTTTGTTCAAACTTTACACAACTATTTGGTATGACGTGACACCAATGTGATTCGATTTTGGACACTTTGCCAATTAAAGTATGCTTTCCACAGGGGCATTAATGGTCCATTTTCAACATTTTCCGCAATAGCTTTGCTAATACCTGAAAGAAAACATTAACCTTCGCTAATCTAAGTGTGATTTTTGCCATTTCTTCAATAATTTCAATAAAGCTTGAACCATGATCTCCAAATTTGATACACTGCTTACCATCACTAGTGTCCTATTTTGGCACATTGCCAATTAAAGGGTTCTTCCAGAATGTCATTTGCGGCCAATTTCATTGTTTTACGCAGTTGTTTCAATACAGCTTGAAACATGGTCTCTGTATTTGATAAACTATTTATTGAGATTGCACTGTATGATTGTCAAATAAGGTTTACAACTTATTCAAGTACAAGATCCATAAAGTCATGGACTTTCTGCATAGCAATAAAATGTGAACTACGCTTAGAATTTTAAGCATATTATATTACGATGTTCTACTGAAGGAATGAAAAGTGCTCAGAGAGAGCAGCATTGCATAGTAGCTGATAGTACTAGTATGACTTTGGATTGTAAGTGCTGTCTAAACGTGGTTAAAGTAAATTTCTTTATAGCTCATAAGTCAACGTTGTTCTAGTGACGCTGTGTTCTATGAGCACATTTGGTCTAATTTGTACTGTGTCTAATTATGTGTGTATGTCTGTGGACAAGCTAGAGTGTGTACCGATGAAGAAATTTTGTTCGAACTTTACAGAACTATGTAGTATGACATGACACTAAAATGATTTTGCCAATTAAAGTATGCTTTCCACAGGGTCATTTTCAATCTATTTTTCACATTTTCCGCAATAGCTTTGCTAATGGTGGAAGGACAATGTTCAAACTGAGTCCAATGCTTACATGCCTAGTAAATAATACCCGTGTCCTATTTTGACACTTTGCCATTTAAAGTTTCCCTTCCAAAGAGCCATTTTACGCAAAATGATTTTATTTTTGCACTTAAGTTTCAATACTCTTTGAAACATGAGAATCAATTTTGGTACAATGATTATATTGGAATAAAAGTGGCCACGTACAGCATCATGTACCGAGGCTCGTCATCGGCACCAGTGATGTCGGTTATGAAATACCATGTCTGCAGATCAGCACAGCAATCCTGGTTGAGTGGATGGGTGAGTTTTTTATTGTAAGGTAATTGGTCATTTTGGAAGTTAAGTTTCATAACAAAGACTTAAAATAAATAATTTACATTAAAACATACAGAACTTACACACCAGACCCTCAGGAGACTGTTCTATTTGGATTGTGCAGAGCTGAACCATTTTCTCTTTTCAAATGTTGTTTCCCAGCAGGAGAGACAATTGAAACATCTAATGCTATGTCCGGAGGCTGCACTGCATGACTGGCAAATAAAGTTTACAGCTTACTGGAGTACAAGATCCATAAATCCATAGCAATAAAATGTGAACTACACTTAAATTTTAAGTATTTTACAATGTCATATTGAATAAATGTTTTATCACGTATTATTCACCATTTTTTGTCAAACCAGTTGGGGAGATAATTTATTTTGAAAACTATTTTGCTTGATATCAGCTTCTTGGGCTGTTGGGTTGAGGCAACAGTCAAAAGCCTAATTCTTCTGGTCAATACTTAATTTTAACGAAGCCTCAAGCCAGAATAAAGGTGCACTTGCCCCATATGGCTGTGGTCAGCGATACTGAAAATACCAAAAAAGATCAGACATTTTGGTGCCTCCCACGAGGCTGTCGGCATCTAATGGTGGGAAAGAATGGTAATTGGCTTGCATGCTGGCATGCGAAAAAAGCCGACTTTGGCACCCACTGTATTTCGTTACGTTTTGCGAACAGGTCCCATTCGCTAATTATCATTGAGCTCAAAACTAAGTTAGATTCAAAACGGTGTGGTTTGTAAAACAATATATTGTTTAAACTTTACAATTTAATTTTTTCCACACATGTTTAACAGTTGGAATATGTTTTTATCATAATTCTGTACAAAAAATAATAGATGTTATGCAAATGAATTTAGAAAGCTGCAAATGTAAACCACTTGTTTTGAGTAGGTAGCTGTTTTATTGGAAACTTGCCGTAATCTCATATGCGATGAATTGTAACACTTTATTGTTGTTCTGACCTCAACACTCAGTCTCATTATGAACAAAGTTAACATAAAGTACAAAATCATGACCTTCACATGCACAAACATTTCATCTACTGAATCTTAATACTAACTATAAGATACATGTTGTAAAATACAGTCACTGATATTTACATAATCCCAAATAAAGTTGTGATAAGCAAAATAATCATCATGAATTATGAAACATACAAATATTCCTAAGTAGGTTTACAGGATCAATATTAGTGATGCTGCTATAAATGCTGTATAGTTCAGATACAATGATCGTCCATAATACAAGTTCACTTCTTCACATGTTGTCTCATGTGATGTCTTTTCAACTCGTATGGTCGTTTGAATGGTTTGTGACAAATATTGCAATAAAATGGTTTATCTTCACTGAGTATAGCTTTGTGTTTCTTTAGTTTACCGCTAACAGTAAAACATTTCCCACACTGATCACATTCATATGGTTTCTTTTTTGTATGTATTCGCATGTGAGTTACTACACAAGACCTGTTAGAGAAACCTTTTCCACTCTCGGAGTCTCCACAACCATAAGGTTTCTCACCAGAGTGAGTTCTCATGTGCAATGTCAGATGTGCCTTCAGTGTGAATGATTTCTCACACTCTGTACACTGGAAGATTTTCTCTCCTTGTGGATTTTCATGTGAACAGTCAAGTGGTTAGTTTGACTAAAACACCTCTCACATACACTACATTCATAAGGTTTGTCCCCGGTATGGATTCTCATATGTCTTGTCAGAACTTCCTTTCGAGTGAAGGATTTCTCACAAGCAGTACATTCAAAAGATTTCTCACCAGTGTGAGTTTTCAAGTGCTTTTCCAGATCTCCACTCTGACGGAATGATTTCTCACACACAATACACTTAAACGGTTTCTCCCCAGTGTGAATTCTCATGTGTACAGTCAGACTTCCCTTCTCACTGAATGATTTCTCACACACTGTACATGTATGTGGTTTTTCCCCAGTGTGAGTTATCATATGTCTATTCAGACTTGCCTTAAGACTGAATAATTTCGCACACACTTCACACTGATACTGTTTCTCTCCAACGTGAATTTTCATGTGAACTGTTAAACTTGACTTTGATGAGAAGTTTTTCTCACAAGTCTTGCATGTATGTTTTCCTTTTGTATCCATATTAGTTATTAACAACAAAGTTATCCTTCTGAATATCTTATGAAATATTTTTGATGATTATCCAATTGATACTGATGAAATATAGCAATAATGCTTTAAACTGTAATAAACCTGCTCTTTTTGTACCGTCTGTTTTTTTATGATTGATCTCCCAAGAATTATCTTAATATGTTCTTTAAATGTACTAGTAAAAATCACTATCATTACACAGTACTTGAAATGTAAAGTCTGCAGGGTTTATTAAGAAAATAAAAAATAATCCAATTTGGTCACAACGTCCCCCAGTTGGAGCCAATTCATTTTTGTAACTTTTATTGAGTTGATTTACACTGAATACCAATTCACATACCTACTGACCAGACCATGGTGGATTAGTATGTGTGGGATTACCAGATGACCAGACGACCACCTGCTGGTGCCGTGATTCCGTGCTAAATGATGGCGTGGGCGGCACTGGACATAATCCAGCTTCCTCATGTCTCCCTGTAATCACACTATCCCAGTCAGCAGGAAGGAGACTTTGTGCAAGAGAATTTGATAACCCTTTATCTCAATTAGCAAAGTAAATATACATGTTTGACGTGACAAAACCTAAAAGTGTTTTGATTGAGGCTTGAAGAAAATGACCAGACGCCATTTCTACACAATCACGTATCCTGTTCACACTTTTCCATTGTGATTCCGTTATAATCTTTTGCAATGATGGCGTTTGGGCGGTCATGTCCAGACATGAATCAAAGCACCCCGTGCTGTAGTCTTCAATATATTCCTAGTATATACAACACAAACCACAATCTCACAAACAGTCTAGATTGTCCTACTTTCTCCCACATTTTTCTCTTACTATTTAGCATCCAATTCCATGAAGACAGACATAGTTTACGATCTTGGGGTAATGAGTTTGATTCCCGCAAGGGTCACTTGATATAGTCAACATAACCATAGGGTTGTAAAACCTGTCTACAGCTATGCCTGTCGTGGTAGAAACTTGCTTGTGAGAGACGTGAGTGACAAATGAGTTGACAAGCAATAATGATGGATGGTTGGTGGATTGGCGGGGTCCTTCATGCCTCAGCCCTATAACAATATATTATATGCAGATGAAGGCATAGCCTTATTTATGGCCAAAGTTATAAGTATTTCCCAAAGTTGATAGGAATATATATTGTATCCTCGGGGATGAAATCCTTTATGTAGTAATCAATTATTTCTGATGAAATATATTTTTGTGAATTTAGCATGGAGAGAACTGACCCCAACACCAATAAGTATAGTTAAACAATGGTATAATGAACCAAAAATAGCTGTGTGAAATGAATATGCTGCAAGCAATGTTTCATGTCATTGTTAGTAAAAGTGATTTTCAATATCAGTTACCAATGTGTGCACAAAAACGTTCAGAATTTCCAGACATCCTGTGACCGTCCACCCAATGCATGTGGAAAGCATTACTGTAAATACAAATGTCTGGTTTGTTATGTTGTGTATCCGTATTTAAAATAGTCCAACTCGTATATACAATTTGTGCATAGTTTATTGTGCAATTATTGTTATGTACTAACTACATAGTCTATAGGTGCAAGTGCAGTAATACTGCCACAGTCAATAATGCATTGCTTATATTGGTAATTGAACAATAGGCATAACTGGTGTCAACTGGTTCTATGTTGTAGACAAATCAGACCTGGGTTCTTACAATACACTATTTGGGGCTACCAACGTATATTCATTACAATAGTGCATTATTATACTCGGCGAATATGGTGTCATGATGTAGCCATAATAACATCCCCCTGTAGCTTTTAATACCATTAAAAGATATAACATCATTACACAATGCTAAATATTCATTACGTTCATTAGAAGACATGTTATAATATTGCCTAATAAAATACTCATTACATTAGACAGTTAAAGGAATCATAATACCAACATTAAAATATGCATTTCATTAAACAGACCGTGATATCAACAGTAAACATTCATTTCGTAAAGCAGGTCATAGTACCAATGTTAAAATATTCATCACGTCAGTTAATTGATCAAATGGTAATGACTATAAAAAAATACTTATTTCACTATTAGCTAAAATACATTGTGGTGCATCATGTGCTTACC
>CM032660.1:56653948-56684620 GCA_019095985.1 Streblospio benedicti | reverse complement strand
CAATTGCAAGATAAACATTTAAAGAAATTAACACAACGGCCTCTGTGCTTTACAGGAGGGTCATTTTAGTAATGTACTATTATATAAATGTCATCACCCTAATAGTTTGCTCACTTTCCATATGTATTTCATAACAGAGGGCTTTATTTCAGATGTCGACCCCAGTTGACCAGTGGTCATTAAGGGGTGAAAAAGTAGGCCAAAGTTCAACATTTTTCGATGTGTCACATTTGCATTGTTCTAAGCAAATTCATATTGTTAAAATTATGGCAATGTGCCATACTTTCATAATATAGTCAGACAGATTATTTATGTCAGTGATTTCATTGGCAGATCCGGGATGGGGGGGATATGGGGCCCCCACTTTCCCCCCAAACGGAAAGAGTCATATCATGTTTTATTAGCATCTGCATGTTTTTTTGCTTGTACAACCACCATGAAAATTATGGCAATGTACAAAACTTTCATAATTACATCAAACCCATGATGGATGTCAGTGGCATTGGCAGATTGGGGAGGGGGGCCCCCCAAAAAAAAAAGGATGTCATTTCATGCTTTTTTAGCATCTGCACAAGCTCTTGCTTATATAATAAATACAAGCACCGTGAAATTGTTCCTGCAAACCTGCACCTGTAAATGCAGTGATATGAATGGGTAGATCCGCCCAGTCGGGGAGGGGGCATAATGGACTCGACCTTCTCTAGTTTCTAATAATAGATATCTGCCCTTGGGTCATGTGGCTAAAACATCTCACACCCAGTAAGTTCTGCATTTCCATCTTCGTACCTCACGATTTTTTTCAGTCTGCAGGAATAAATGATCAATATTTATTCCTGCTGTCTGTCATATCTAGTACTTTTTCTCATAACCCACATATTTTGAAATCCTACATGCATTCTATATGCCGAGTGGTTAGATTGTTTTGTGTTGGCTGGTGAGTAACAGGAGTGCAAAGCATTGTGCGTTGAATGTGCTGCCGATGCAAGTATGAGAGACATGATCAATTGAAGATCAATAAGTGGGCCAATTACCTGGTGTAAATTGTAAAGTCGTGAGATCAAAACTTGGATCAAGACTATAAACCAGGCATTCACATTTACATTTATAATAATTCTTTCCACATGCATTGGATGGACGGTCACAGGATTTCTGAAAATTCTGGATCTGCCACTGTGACGACACTGAAACTTTTGCCATCTGTCTACAACTTAAGATGCAAAACATACAGTAATACAGTCTGTTAAATAATCTGTTCCTACATATTTTGTTTTATACTGCAGATGATGGACTCTGAGGACCTCCCAGTTCCTTCAAGACACTTCGGTATCTAATAATTTTGTGATAATGTATAATCTACATTTAAGCTAAACTTATTATTCATGGCAATTTACATTACATTATTGTTAAGGTGCTATAATATTGATACATAGAATTTTAACACTGATATGTGTAATTTTTTAGGCTATTATGATAAATTTATACCTATGTATATAGTGTATATAGATTTTTATTTATATGGATTGTAACCTGTTACATATCTGAAATAAAAAAATAACTAAAATTACATACTTGTAGCAGTGAGTGCATAAATTGATACATAAAATAATTGCATTTCTAAACAGATGGTTTGGTAATCTTATTTACCTAAAATATATACCTTTTTTAAAGAACATTCCTACAGTTTGCCTGGTCGACAGCCTAGCCATGCAGCACTGGACGGTTTTGTGCACACAGTTCACATTGGTAACTAATATTGATAATAACGTTTAGTAACAATGACATGAAACATTGCTCGCAGCATATTCATTTCACACAGCTACTTTTGCTTCATTATACCATTGTTTTCTTAAGTTAACTATACTTATTGGTGTTGAGGTCAGTCTCTCCATGCTAAATTCACAAAAATATATTTCATCAGAAAAAAATTGATTACTACGTAAAATGATTTCATCCCGAGGATACAATTTATATTCCTATCAACTTTGGAAATACTTATAACTTTGGCCATAAATAAGGCTATGCCTTCATCTGAATATAATATATTGTAATATGGCTGAGGCACGAAGGACCCCACCGATCCACCAACCATCCATCATTATCGCTGGTCAACTCATTTCTCACTCACGTCTCTCACAAGCAAGTTTCTATCACGACATGCATAGCTGTAGACAGGTGTTATAACCCTATGGTTCTGTTGACTATATCAAGTGACCCTTGCGGGAATCAAACTCATTACCCCAAGATCGTAAACTATGTCTTTCTTCATGGAAAGTCTTCTTCAAGCTGACTGGGATAGTGTGATTACAGGGAGACATGAGGAAGCTGGATTATGTCCAGTGCCGCCCACGCCATCATTTAGCACGGAATCACGGCATCAGCAGGTGGTCGTCTGGTCATCTGGTAATCCCACACATGTTAATCCACCATGGTCTGGTCAGTAGGTATGTGAATTGGCATTGTAACCTGCTCAGTCATCAGTGTAAATCAACTCAACAGAAGTTACAAAAATGAATTGGCTCCAACTGGGGGACGTTGTGACCAAATTGGATTTTTTTTCATTTTCTTAATAAACTCTGCAGACTTTACATTTCAAGTACTGTGTAATAATAGTGATTTTTATTAGTACATTTAAAGAACATATTAAGATAATTCTTGGGAGATCAATCATAATAAAAAAACAGACGGTACAAAAAGAGCAGGTTTATTACAGTTTAAATCATTATTAGTATATTTAATCAGTATCAATTGGATAATCATCAAAAATATTTCATAAGATATTCAGAAGGATAACTTTGTTGTTAATAACTAAAATGGATACAAACGGAAAACAAACATGCAAGACTTGTGAGAAAAACTTCTCATCAAAGTCAAGTTTAACAGTTCACATGAAAATCCACAGTGGGGAGAAACTGTATCAGTGTGAAGTGTGTGCGAAATTATTCAGTCTTAAGGCGAGTCTGAATAGACATATGATAACACACACTGGGGAAAAAACACATACATGTACAGTGTGTGAGAAATCATTCAGTGAGAAGGGAAGTCTGACTGTACACATGAGAATTCACACTGGGGAGAAACCGTTTAAGTGTATTGTGTGTGAGAAATCATTCCGTCAGAGTGGAGATCTGGAAAAGCACTTGAAAACTCACACTGGTGAGAAATCTTTTGAATGTACTGTTTGTGAGAAATCCTTCAATCGAAAAGGAAGTTCTGACAAGACATATGAGAATCCATACCGGGGACAAACCTTATGAATGTAGTGTATGTGAGAGGTGTTTTAGTCAAACTAACCACTTGACTGTTCACATGAAAATCCACAAGGAGAGAAAATCTTCCAGTGTACAGAGTGTGAGAAATCATTCACACTGAAGGCACATCTGACATTGCACATGAGAACTCACTCTGGTGAGAAACCTTATGGTTGTGGAGACTCCGAGAGTGGAAAAGGTTTCTCTAACAGGTCTTGTGTAGTAACTCACATGCGAATACATACAGAAAAGAAACCATATGAATGTGATCAGTGCAGGAAATGTTTTACTGTTAGCGGTAAACTAAAGAAACACAAAGCTATACTCAGACAAGATAAACCATTTTATTGCAATATTTGTCCCAAACCATTCAAACGATCATACAAGTTGGAAAGCCACCACATGAGACAACATGTGAAGAAGTGAACTTGTATTATGGGCGATCATTGTATCTGAACTATACAGCTTTTATAGCAGCATCATTAATATTGATCCTGTAAACCTACTTAGGAATAATTGTATGTTTCAGAATTCATGATGATTATTTTGCTTATCACAACTTTATTTGGGATTGTGTAAATATCAGTGACTATTTTATAACATGTATCTCATAGTTAGTATTAAGATTCAGCAGATGAAATGTTTGTGCATGTGAAGGTCATGATTTTGTACTTTATGTTAATTTTGTTCATAATTAGACTGAGTATTGAGGTCAGAACAACAATAAAGTGATACAATTCATTGCATATGAGATTACTTTTTCACCGGCAAGTTTCCAATTAAACAGCTACCTACTCAAAACAAGTGGTTTACATTTGCAGCTTTCTAAATTCATTTGCATAACATCCATTAGTTTTTGTACAGAATTATGATAAAAACATATTCCAACTGTTAAACATGAGTGGAAAAAATTAAATTGTAAAGTTTAAACAATATATTGTTTTACAAACCACACCGTTTTGAATCTAACTTAGTTTTGAGCTCAATGATAATTAGCGAATGAGACCTGTTCGCAAAACGTAACGAAATACAGTGGCTGCCAAAGTCGGCTTTTTTCGCATGCCAGCATGCAAGCCAATTACCATTCTTTCCCACCATTAGATGCCGACAGCCTCGTGGGAGGCACCAAAATGTCTGATCTTTTTTGGTATTTTCAGTATCGCTGACCACAACCATATGGGGCAAGTGCACCTTTATTCTAGCTTGAGGTTTCGTTAAAATTAAGTATTGACCAGAAGAATTAGTCTTTTGACTGTTGCCTCAACCCAACATCCCAAGAAGCTGATATCAAGCAAAATAGTTTTCAAAATAAATTATCTCCCCAACTGGTTTGACAAAAAATGGTGAATAATACGTGATAAAACATTTATTCAATATGACATTGTAAAATACTTAGAATTTAAGTGTAGTTCACATTTTATTGCTATGAATTTATGGGTCTTGTTCTCCAGTAAGCTGTAAACTTTAATTGACAGTCATACAGTGCAACCTCCGGACATAGCATGAGTTGTTTTGTCTCTCCTGTGCTGGGAAACAACATTTGAAAAGAGAAAATGGTTCAGCTCAGCACAATCCAAATAGAACATTCTTCTAAGTGTCTGCTGTGTAAGTTTTGTATGTTTTAATGTAAATTCCTTATTTTAAGTCTTTGTTATGAAACTTAACTTCCAAAATGACCAATTACCTTACAATAAAGAAACCACCAATCCACACAACCAGGATTGCTGTGCTGATCTTCAGACATGGTATTTCATAACCGACATCACTGCTGCCGCTGACGAGCCTCGGTACATGATGCTGTACGTGGCCACTTTTATTCCAATATAATCATTGTACCAAAATTTATTCTCATGTTTCAAACAGTATTGAAACTTTACGGCAAAAATAAAAATCATTGGCGTAAAAAATGGCTCTTTGGAAGGGGAAACTTTAATGTAGTGTCCGTCCCTCAGTAGCTCGGTGTCTGTTAGACTTGAGCTACCGTTTTTCACGTGGTGGGGTGGTGACTTATGAGCTTGGACTAAGCCACAAGCCACAAGCCATGTCACAACATGTCAGCGATTTCAGACCTCAAAAAAGAATTTCTCAATGCAGTCCACATGTTCGGAAACCCTGGATCTGCCAGTGTAACAAGTAACCTCCACCTTTGCCATGCACAGATACACTACAGATCACTAGTATGTACAGACAATAACCTCACATGCTGCATTTTACTGTCACTTGACCTCACGTGATCCTCATTCATTTTTATATTAAACTGATTAAATACTCAAATCTTTTGCTTGAAACAGGATAGTTTTTCTTTTGATATTTAATGATTACCATAGTAAAATTTAAAGTATGTAGATGTCAACCAAAAATAAATTTACTCATGTCGCCTTGCTCGTTTGAGATTTATGAGTCAAAAAGGCATGTGGCATGTGTGAACAGACGATTTACATAGAGTTATATACAAGATTTTACTGCTACCATTAAGAATTCTGCTCCAAAATGTCTTTAGAATAATATCATTGTATCATATGGGAAGATCTTATCAAAAGCTTTAAATAAAGTATAAATTTGATTTAGGTTACCTTCCATTTGAAAAAAGATATTGAATATTTTATGTCCTAAAAATCTATCAAACCAGAGTAAAATACGAAACATGATTTTAAGTATAATATTATGTTTCCACAAAACAAAATAAAACAGGAAGTAAATATTATCTACTAAAATAGGTAACAAACACTGTTCACAACCGCTGATCACAGCTGTTTATAGCTGTTGGATTGAGTATAAACATAATGCACCCCTTTACTGTCCAGTACCACTTTAATTATTTGATTATTTACACCAATTATATACACAGTTTATCTTGAAACCAGTTTGAATAGAACATTAAATTATGTAGATGTTAATTATTTGATTATATAAAGGAATTATATTTACACATACACAAAATTTATAGTATTTTTGAAACAAAATACATATTACATTAAGTCGACATTGAGATAAGACAAATTGTGATTATAAAGATTCATATTCATATTCTCATCACGAGTTTCTGGCTTTGGAGGCATTTTTACCCAGCGACTACGTAGATTGGCCATTAACCTGGTCAATGGATTATCAGGTCGTGGTCACTTGTTCCACTCTTGACCACTGACAAATCGGCTCCAACAGCGGCTAATGTGACAGCAGTGTCCGCTTTCCTGTGACCAGTGCTAACGAGCATGGTCAGTCAATTAGAGCTGATTACCGGCCCCACCAGCTGACCACTCCTCAAGCCGTCCAGCCGCCGTCAGATTTTCTCAACAGGGCTGTTTTACTGAGTGGTAACCTAAAGAAACACAAACTTATATAGAAAGAGGAGAAACCATTTTACTGTCGCATTTGTCACAAATCATTCAAACTAGCAGGCAGCTTGGAAAACCACCACATGACTCAACATGTGAAGAAGTGAACTTGTATTATGGACAATCATCGTATCTGCAGCAAACAGCTTTTATAGCAAACTTATCTAAGCCTACAGGAAATTCTGACGTTTCACAATTGATTATGATACATTTGCTTATCTGAAGCTAATTTGTTATTTTGTAAATTTCTAAGGGATTTGAGTCCGTTCTCATGGCGTCTGCGGAGATTCGAACCCACAACCACTGCTCTTGTGGCATCTATATAAACACAAGTGTATTTAGTTTGGTCAACACACCTGTTAAGATATAGATGTTGCTTTATTGCTGCCAAAATAAATAATGAATGTATGGAGACTTGCTAATGTAAAGTCCGTTTGCTCAACATTCACTTTTACTCAAACAAGAGATTATATCAACCATCTCAGGCTAATGTAGAAAATAAACTCTCATTTCTTTATAAAACACATGATGAATGAGTTTATCAACTGGTGTAACTTCATGCTACAACGACTGTTCCATGTTTAGTAGTGGTATATCTCCTAATTCACTGCCCTCACTGAGGGCAGTGAATTAACAGATATATACCGCTACTAAACATGATATATTTCTGCAATAGCGGGGTGAGGTTTTAGTGTTTTTTTAAACATGCAAATTTTAATCAAGAGTTTATGCAACTGATTAGTGCTTCTGTGGCCAAGTGGATAGGTCGTGGGTTCGATCCCCGGTCAGGTCTGGTATTGGGTGTTGTGCACACTGCTCCGTGGTACCTTCACATTGAATAGATACAGGTCAGGCAAGTGAATGCTGATATTAATTGATAAGCACGTATTGCGCTAGGAGCTAAGGGAGTTGAGAAAGATGTAGTGTGATATGGGTGCCAATGACCTGGTGTAACTGTGACCAGTAGTCGGATCCTGCATAGCGGGATTCGAAGGCCATAAACCAGACAGTTACATATTTTATCATGATTTTAGAATGTACATGATGTATGGGAAGGTTTTTCATCATATGTTTCAAGTTTAAAACAATTACATGTAATATAAAGGTATTATGCACTTCTAAATATTCCTGGATATGTTATTGAAAATAATGTATTTAGAAACAAATGCTGTTTCCAAATAAAGATTCAATTTCCTGAAAATGTGATCATACGTCACTCTCACCAGCATGGGCATTTTATTGGAGTTATATATTCACTTATAATAAGCTCGCCAAACAAGAGGGGTCAGCATAGGTGTCAATTACTTGAGAAAGTTAATTTTCATTGCTGGTTCGGGGGGGGGGGGGATGTATCATTTATTATGATGCGGGGAAGGCGTTTAAAAAATGAAACTATAATGTGATTCTGGACTTCATAGATTAAATTAATCTTCTTATTATGGTATTATTAAGATAAAAACTTGTACTATACATCAACAACTGGGAAACTTTCATAACGGAAAAAATAATATATCAAGGTTTTATAAATTGCTTATTTAAGTATCAGTTGTTATATTTATAGCGAGTTATTTACAATAAATATTGTTTTCTTTTTTAGCATCATGTCTGCACAACTTGAGAAAACAGTTACATTTTTATGCACTATATTATAATCGTAGTTAAGAACAACTGTTAACTTTATTTCAATAACAGAATATGTATAAGAAACTAATTTATTATGACATGTATATTCATAATCATATACAGAAGTAAGAATAACAGCATTCCGGATGTTCGTTGACGTTTAGATCACCATCATAATACATTTGTACTTAGTAATGAATTATAGTTTCAATCATTCACAAGTAGGTGATCGTAATCTGTGAATTCTATTATGCTCTTTTGCATAAATGATAAAATATCACTCCTTTTCATGTACAGTTAAATGATGTCTTTTCCAATTGCCTGCAGTATGTATGCATTTATGGGTCATTAGATTATTATTCGATGCAAAACCTTTGACACATTGATCGCACTTGTATGGTTTTTCTCCTGTGTGAGTTTCTATGTGACAAACTAATTTGCTTGGTCGAGAATATGAGATATTACAAATATGACATATGACAGTAAAATGAATTCTTTCCAGTGTTGCGTAGGCTTGTATCGCCATCGATTCAAAATGTCCTAGGCCATGAGCTAGGCCCTCAAATTTTGGATGAGCGATTGATAGCTAACACACCACGCCAAGCCTATGAAAAAGGTATTTTGGTGGGAAAAGAGGAGGGGCGCGCGTCCCCTGTGCCCTGGATCTGCCTCTGTAAGAGCAGCCCATGTATGCCGTACAGTACCATACATATAGCGGACTGAAACGATCTCATGGGTTTTGAACGCGTGAACCTATGTCCCCTGCACCCTGGATCTGCCTCTGTAAGAGCAGCCCATGTTTTCCCTTACAAAACCTATTGATCAACTTGTAACTGAGAATACAGTCCTGATTTTTGTTCACTAGAGTTCACACCTTAACTGCAATTTTGACACATTATAAAGGGATTCTCATCAAGTACTTTCTGTAATTCTCTCTGATTGTTCAGTGGATTAGGACAATTATGGCCTTTATATACATGAATGCCAGACTACACTATGTAGGAATCATGTTTATAAGATTTTAATTCACAGATAATGTATAAAAGTTTCATTATGGTGATATTGAACCGAAATAGCCATTCATATACTAGAGTTTGAAGTTGGTGCCAAAAAAGGTTATACAAACTGAGGGTGATCTGTGAATAGTCAGGTGGGAATAGTCGGCCAATGATAAGTGTGTAAGCTTATACAGATAGGATGGTGCTTCCTGCAGGTGGAAACATTGCAGATGTCATCCTGATTTATCATTGAAAAGGGCTGGTGCTGGGACTAATAATTTAGAACAGCAGAAACTGTGATGATTCTATAGCTGTGTTTGGGTCATGAAGTATTTGAGATTTTTGTTATAATGATACCATATACTGGTCGGTACATGTAAAATTGCTGGTCAAGTACAAGAGAAACTGTCTGACCAACATGATGAATCATTTTTCATACTTTATTAGCAAATGTAACTGCACAGAACAATGGATATAGTTTCTACACTTTATTTAAAGTATCCACAATTCTACATCTCACCACAGACCCAAAATCAATGGTGATTGCTTTCTGGGTGCCACTTAATACAGGAGGAAATGTTACGTGCGAACACAACACAATACATTCACTCATGGATTACATAGAGCTAGAGCGCTACCACCTAAATACAGGGATCAATGACGCCGTTTTGCTACCTATTGGTGGCGGGAATCACAATAACCATGGCACACGTTTTACTCAAGGATTGCTGCACTTTGGTCTAGGTCTAGATAATCTACGCTTGGTCAGCTCTTATGTCAAAGTACATGTGGTGCTTTGCAGTCTTAGTTCATGTCCTGTTCTCACCACTTTACACCATACACCATATCACTACAACAAGTATGAGGGGTTAATCTCACGCTAACCTCACCACTTTACATTTTACGTAATCTCACGTTGAATAACCTACTGTAAAACTAGAAATGTTTGCACACAATTTAATTTGCAAATTTCGAGGGTAGGTACAAAAACGCAAACTTAAATAGTCAGCAAACAAGCAAACAATAGACTAGTTTTACAGTCTATTCTATTCTTTACCACCCATATCCCCACATATGACATAATATAAACTAGAGCTACAACACATTAAATATTTACATATGGATTAACAGAAATGCAACAAAACAATACGTGCTAATACTATTGTTCTTGTTCAGGAGTTTAAGAATAAATTTGGTGCATTATGCACGTAAATATCCTACACATACTGAACAATGTAATGAACAGACACAGTAAACGCCATGTGTACTATCTCGCCAGGCTTTTGACAACTTTTCTATACACCTGTTGTTATAAAAGTGATCTGAGCCACTAATTCAAATGCATTTCAGAGATAAAAAGGTAAAATTAACATTAAAATTAGAAGAAAAAAAAGTAATACACAAGAAAATAGAGCCTTAGAAACTTTTTTATACAAAGCAAAAACTTGCGGATTTATGTACATTTCTAACTTAAAATCAATTTTAAATCATTTTTAATCAAACTAGAAATACTTCTAGACTTCTACCATGAGGGGTTTATCTCACATGGAATAACCCGTGTTTTCATGTCTATTCTATTCTTTATTACACATAATATATATACTATCTATATTTCCACATATGACATAATATAAAATAGAACTACAAAACATACATCTTAGTAATCATAACTGGACAAAAATGAAATCATGTCTTGAAATTTGAATACCAATGTTACCACATAAAATACAGTTATACAAGCCAAGCAGTCATTTTTTATACGGACATGTGATATAAATTCTTTGAGTACATTTGAATAAATTAATAACCCAGGGAATTCTGGCTTAAACATATCATATACTAAGGGTGAAACAGCATATTTACAAAATTATTAGCTGTACAATTTTTCTTTCGATATTCCAGGCATTTCCATGTATATAGCTACACATGTACATAATATTGATGTTTTTCATACAATATATAAAGTTTTCTTGATCATTTAAGCTATGACATTTTTTACATTTATTGATTGCTTTTGAAAAAAAACATTAGCAGGTCTATATACAGCCTACAATTGTTTTGAAAATGAACCTCACTTTCAATTTCTTTTCTTTAACAGAAGATACAGACATTTTCATAACGACCTGTCTCAAATTTTAACTGTAAAATACCACATGTACATTTTGCTACTAATGTCTGTTGAGATTTATTGATATAATCACTTTTTTTACAATCTGTCTGAAAAAGTTTATATGTATGAAGTTTAGGTTTATACAATCCTTTTTAAATATATCATTAAGTTCTTCATTACATAATATCAAGTCACATGGTTTCCGTTCTTGAAAAAGGTAAGACATTTCTAAAAAGTCAAAAATATCTTTCATTTGGTCGGACCAATTTCACTTTTACACAATTCATTATGAACGCACATTTCAGTCAGAAGCGCAAAAAGGCAAAAAACTTTTGGTTATGATTGGAAAAAAAACACATTTGAAAACATGTCAAGCACTCTACTTTTATCAAGAGCCAGCTACATGTCCATGTTGCATTGTCAAATTCCCTGATGCAGTAATGTTTGATCTTTATTTGCCGGAACAGAAATAAAAAAATTTGGCGTCCTTTAATGGTATTGTTTTTTTCTGCTCCCACCCTCTCTGGGACGCTCTCATTTCTGTTCATGCAGCGCCACTTGGTGCTTTTTCAAGCTGCTTGAATGATTTGTCCCAAATATGACAGTTAATCACTTTCTCTCTATTTTGTCACAAGTATGGCAGTAAGTCAGTTTCTCTACAGTGTGTATGTGTAAGTCTTCAGAAGAAAATTAATTTTCCACACTAGTCACACTTGTATGGTTTCTCCCTTGTGTGTGTTTGAGTTTGTGGATTTTAAAGAAGAACGATTAGAAAAACATTTTCCACATTGGTCGCAGTTGTATGGTTTCTCTCCTGTGTGTATGCGCTTGTGAACCTTTAGACTACCACTTAAAGAAAACCGTTTCCCACAGTGAACACACTCATATGGTTTCTCTTTTGTATGTATCCGCATGTGACGGTTACTACAGAACCCCTGTCACAGAAATCTTTACCGCAACGTCCACAGACAAAAGGTTTCTTTCCAGTGTGGGTATTCATGTGCATTTTTAGCATTCCACTTTGAGAGAAAGATTTTTTACACACTGTACATTTATATGGTTTCTCCACACTGTGGATTCTCATGTGGCTGGTCAAGGTGCTACAGTCACTAAAACATTTCCCACATACACTACACTGATACGGTTTCTCCCCAGTGTGGATTCGCATGTGCTTGGTCAATGTGCTACTTTCACTGAACGATTTCTCACACACTGTACATTGAAATGGTTTCTCCCCAGTGTGGATTCTCTTGTGTTTGGTCAAGCTGCTACAGTCACGGAAACGTTTCCCACATTCACTACATTCAAATGGTTTCTCCCCAGTGTGGATTCTCATGTGGACTCTTAAGTCACCAAAGTACTTCCCACATACACTACATTTATGATGTTTTTCTCCACTATGGGTTTTCATGTGGCTGGACAAATTACCCTGTATAGTAAAACACTTCTCACCCTCATTGCATTTGTAAGGCTTTTGTACCGTGTGAGTTCGCATGTGCGTGGTCAGGTTGCCACTTTGACCAAAACATTTCCCACATTCACCACACTCAAAAGGTTTCTCCCCGGTGTGGATTCTCATGTGGCTGGTCAAGCTGTTACTTTGACTAAAACACTTCCCACATTCACTACACTCGTGAGGTTTCTCCCCAGTGTGGATTACCATGTGGTTGGTCAAGTTGATACTTTGCCTAAAACACTTCCCACATTCACCACACTCAAAAGGTTTCTCCCCGGTGTGGATTCTCATGTGGACAGTCAAGTGGTCACTTTGACTAAAATACTTGCTACATTCACTACACTTATACGGTTTCTCTCCCGTGTGAATTCTCATGTGCTTGGTCAAGAGGGATTTGTAAGCAAACGATTTGCCACATTCGCTGCACTCATGAGGTTTTGTATCACTGTGGACATCCATGGCTGTTCCTTTCCACTCAGATCACCACAGACCTAACACTGAACCCGACGGTTCTAACACTGACCTAGTTCACTGTGGATATGTCACTGGTTTCTCCCTGTCATGCAGTCACTGTTCACATCACAAAAATTCCATTGTAAAATCACTACATGATAAGTCCTATTTGGCTATCCACACAAATACTTCAAAGAAGAAGTCTTATAAACCAAATAAGAAATGTACAATTATGTTCTTTTTCTGCAATTTGTATTTTCCGAGTCAGGGAATATGCACTAATTCTGGCTCCTAGTATCCAACACCTAACAGTCACTTTCAACACATTGATATCCCTGCTCTTTGAATTACGCCGGTCAGATTCAAACGGATAAATAAAATAAGAAATGTATAATCATCTTCTTTTTCTTCAATTTGTATTGCCCAGTTAATGTATATTTATTGAATGATTACATTCGTTGCTTTTATCATTAAATTTTGTACTGCTATTAATGATACTTGTTCATGTTATAAGCCATCCTGCACAAGATAACAGTCATATAGATATTTTTAGAATTTATCCATAACGACCTCGCAGTGTCCATACAGAGGCCAAACACTGGTCAGAGTTTTTTTTATTCTCAGTGTGAGGTTCTGATCACAACAAAACAGCAGCAAATAAACAGCCGACTGGAGATGTACAAAAGGTAAACAAATGCATTTTCTTTTCAATGAAGCTGGCACTAAAGGTTGTAGAGAAGAAAAACAGGAATAATCGGTTCCGCAACACAGCTCAATCTTACTACAATTACAACTTCAAATGGTTTTTGCTTGTTTTTGCTTTTCTGATTTCAAAATTCTATAGTGACATTACAGACGCTTTAAAGATATTGCTCAGCCAAAAACATTTGTTCTGTAAAATCCAGTATCAATAGACTATGCCTTATCCATTGCATGCGTGATAAAAAGTAATATATATATTCTCCATGCTTAATACTTATTTCACCTTCAAAAATACCACGCTGCCTTGCAAACTAAAACACAAGGTCACGTGATGTTGCATAATCAAATGATTTTCGTCAAACGTACTGCGGATTTCTAACGACAGCCGTCTCATTTAAGTCACTGTCACATAGAGAAAACGGATGAAACACGTATGTAGAAAGTACGAATGTTTTGGTGTTTTCTTGATACGCGGGACTCCCTGAAAAAATGACAAACACTTTAAGCAGATTTAACACGAATGATACACGGACAAAACACAGATCATCCACGTACACTCCACATACACTCACGCAAACATGATATTTTGGTTGCAAAGTACTGCAAAAAAACAGCACAGGTGAACATCGGATAAATAGCGTATTGCGCGGACGTTTTATGGACAATGTACGTTTGTATCACGGTAATATCGGGTACAGTCCACGTATGATATGAAACTCCATCCGTGCAAATACTTTTGAACATTCCAAAATGATTAGTGCGGACATCTCGACCCGTGAAATCACTCCACGTAATTCGACGTATAAAAACGGACGAGGCACTGATGTATCCGTGGTACATACGTGTTTCATCCGTTTTTTCTATGTGACAGTGACTTAACATGGGAGAGATAGGCGGCTTTTTAGGTGCAACATGCAAGTTACGTCTGATGAAAATCATTCGGTTGACATTTTGCGACTTCACGTGTTTTGTTGGGTGTATGCCCGGCTCTTATTGCATGGTATTTAAATTGCTCTACATACTTTATCACACTGTATAATTGAAAGAAGCTTCTCTACAGGCATTACTCACTGTTCATAGTGAAGCCCAATGCTTCCGTTAGCTTGCTAAGAGTTTTATAAGCCATTTCGAACTTAGCTTTACTTGCCTCTATACATAGGAAATCGTCGAGGTAAGAGATTACAGTGAAGCCGCAGCGGGTAATCATCCTCGTTATGCTAGAAGATAAGCGTTGCAAGATGCCGGGGCTCATGTTGGCTCCAAACGGCAGGCGAGTCATAGAAAACAGTAGGCTGATGGTCGTCTTTGAAGGTCCAGTGTAGGCCTGTTGCTGTATAGCATGTGGGATGAATTGGGACGGAACGATGTTAAGTCCAACTTGGCCATATATCCGCTTGGTGGCAATAGTTCCACAGCATGATCAATTGTTTCATGATTGAAAGGGGTACTCTTGCCATAGGTATTGACACTATCACCGTACGGTTTGCTGCAATCATGAATCAGCCTAACGTTCCCATCCTCTTTAGTAATCGCCCCTAAGCTGCTTACGATGTGGGGTCTACTGTTACACACTATGTACCTATTATTTATTGTTTCTCAATTATCTGGGCTTCTATCTTGTCCTTAGCACTGCCATCTTCAGATTGATAGTTTTTACGATATACGGGTTCACCCGTAATCTCTTCCTGTAAAATGTTAAATCCATACTCAATTCCACTGATCAAATAGTCTCTATCTATATCTTGCACCAATTCGTGTTGCCAAATTTTGATATTGTTGGTGAGGGGGTTAGATAGTCAGACTTGAGGTTGGGGACGAAAGCGTGGTGGGACTTCCTGGTGCCTGAACTTTGGGTGTGCTTGCCCTGCACACTACACATGTGCGTGAACCGGCAGTTGAGTTCTCACAATAACACCCCTCCTCCTTGTTGTAAAGGAGACAAATCTGCCGGCCATAGCTGTCTGTCGGCACTCTGTTGTCGCGAAAAGTGCCCCATGCGCGTGTGTTGGCCGGTTTGGGGTCTGCGTCTTTCTTATTGAGCAGTACATACGCTTTCATTTGGTCTATTTGATCCCACCGAGGCCCTGTTTGATGCACACTTGTGCGGTGAGATTCGTCTAGCAGCATGACTGACGAGAGTTTGTACACCTGCATTAAATCAGCTACCAGAGCTGTGTAGTGTTGATATTCTATCACTTCATCCTGCGATATAGTATCCATCAGTTCGATCAGGATTCGAGCATTGGCCCCAATCCACTACTCGACCGTTACATCCTCGGTTTTGGTCCTATTTTGGGAGTCCCACAGAATCAGCCCCTTCCCGAGATTATGTTCGGACATTCTTGTACTTGCTGTGGGGTTCATAATGTAGTCCGGGATGTAGAGAGGGTGTGATTTACCTGCGGGGACCTGATTACGAATGTTCTCAGTGGTCTGGGTCGATCCCTTCAGCAAATCATCTAGGAAGTTTCCGAACGTGTTGTTTAGTGTGTCCATACACGCTGCTAAGTCTTTGTCCCGTGCTATTCTTTCTGCTAGCGCACGTTTTCTGGCTTCTCTTGCGCGGCAAACAGCTTTTCTTCCATCTCGAGTTCCTTGCTCTCGAGCTTGATAAGCCTTATCGAGTTCTCGTTGCTTTGCTGCCAACTTCTCCTGCTGGGTCTCTGCGTCATTACCTTGCACATGTTCCCCACTATTATCACTTGCGGCCGCAGGTTCCTTATCCTTAGTCATTGTTAATATTACTCCTTTTTATCCAGGTCCTTATAGCTCACTCTAGTCCATCCACGAAGGTTTTATGCCATAAATAAAATCACCAGTCCAGTTAGCGTTAGCGTTATCGCACCATGTGCGAGCTTGTCGGTGGCTACAATTCGGAAACGGGTTGTGTGGGTGCGAGAACTTATCGTTCTCTTCCGAGTTTGCCAAGGGCTCGGGCCACAATTTAAGTTGCAATAAATACCAGTAGTTATTGCATATAAAAAGAACAGGTTTATTTTGAGTCAAAATCAACAATAACACATTTCAACTTCTGCCACTTTGAAATAATCATCAGCGATTTAACAAGGCAGACATAAGGATAAATAACAAGTGCCATGGATACAGAAGGCAAATATACATGCAAAACATGTGAGAAAACCTTCTCATCAAAGTTAAGGTTAACAGTTCACATGACTATTCATGTAGTCAAGTGTTTTAGTGGAAGTAGCAACTTGACCAGCCACATGAAAATCCACACTGGTGAGAAAATGTACCAATGCACAGTGTGTGAGAAATCATTCAGAACCAATGTAGAGCTGACCATACAAAAGCGAACTCACACTGGAAATAAACCTCATGGTTGTGGAGAGTGTGGAAAAGGTTTCTCTCAGAGGGATAGTGTAGTAAGTCACATGCGAAATTGCGAATACATAGGAAAGAGAAACCATACTAGTGTGATCAGTGTGGGAATTGTTTTACTACAAGCGGTAGCCTAACATCCCACAGAGAAGAGAAACCATTTTACTGCCACATTTGTCACAAATCATGCAAACGAGCAGGAGAGTTGAAAACACACCACATGCCTCAACATGTGAAGTGAACTTGTATCATGGACGATCATTGTATCTGGAGTATATAGATTTTATAGCAGGATTAAATGTAAACCTACTGAAGAATATTTTTATCTTTCAGAATTCATTTGCTTATTTGAAATCAATATTAAGTTGGAAATATACGAGTGTATCTTAAAACATGTTTGTTTAATATAGTAGAATAAGATTATGTACGATTCATTTATATTCAAGACTCCATTTTAGTCACATTTACCATTGGAATGATTATGTGACTTAGAATTCTATATAACGTGACACCGCCATCTGGCATCATCCGACATTACCAGGCCGCGGCTGAACGCTTTTGTAGGAGTTTATAGGAGTGTAATTAATAAGAAATGGCTGGAGTTGGCTTTTAAATTTTGGTAGATAAATCGTCATATACCTTTTACGTGTAGTGTATTTAACTGTGATAATTCTCATAACTGCATGTTAATACAGTATATATGTTTTTATTTGTTATATGGACGTGTTTTATGTCAGATTTAATAAATGATTTGATGATTTGATATGATGCAATGCACAAGTTTACAGTTGTCTAGATTTACCGTTTTTTATCAACATATGGAAATTTCCTGGTGCCTGGGAGGAATCTGAGAGAGACGTTCCCACTACACATGTACTTTTTAAACACTGTTTTTGAGCCACATTAGTGTTGGTGCATGTTTGTCTGGTCAACGGGTGGAAGTTTATTGTGGACTATGATATGTGTATGTTTATGAATCAATGTGATAAATGAACAAGTTTGTAGATATTTGGATAATCTTTTATTTCAAAACATAAAATGTTGACACTTATATTATATCTATTTACACTTAGTCTATTTGTTGACACTTACATCTTCTATAAAACAATATCAACAAAATCAACACATCTATAATTCTATAATGCAATATATGTATAAGTGCACTTAATTTTATGTAAAACGTAAAACATTAACATCCTTAGTAACCAGAAATTACACTCGTACAGCTTTTCAGATGTTTTATCATACTCCAATCTTTCCTTCCACCTGAGTGATTTCTTACAAACTCCACTTAGTTTCTGCTTGTTATGAATTCTCATGGATCTAGCACTGGCAGATCCAGATTATCAGAGAAAGGAGCCAGAACCAAGGAACATAATTAATATCCGTACACGTGAAAGTAACAGCGATGCTTCTGCTAAGAGCCTATATTTCAGGGGGGAGATGAGGGGGGCCTGCATCCTGCGCTCCCTGGATCTGCCAGTGTCTCGTCAAACGTTCCACATTACTAAAACATTCACCACATTCAAAGTTTTATCAGAATACTTCACAGTTCTCATGTCACTGAATACTTTCTGTCACACAAATCGACACAACAAAAACATATTTCCTCCCTTGTAGGAATTCTCATGCTCACATTACCAATCACAACCGCGATAAACCATCACTATTTTTTTCCCTGTTATTTCCAAGCATTCTTTTCCCCATGAATTGCAAACACAATCACAATTCACTACCCAAGAAAGTTCCCCGCGTGGTTGCGGGGGTTTGTTGGCCGACCACGTTCCTCCTCTGTACATGCGACTACACTCAATACAGTCATATCCAGACCTTAAATACATACTCATGCGCTTCATTGGCAACAACTCTTCTCAAATACGCTACTTTGAAATGGTTTCTCCCCAGTGTGGATTCTCATATGATTGTCCAAGTTTCCTCTTTCACTAAAACACTTCCTACATTCACTACACTCATAAGGTTTCTCCTGTGTGGACCCTCATGTGATCGATCAAGTTAGCACCTTGACTAAAACGCTCTCCACATTCCCTACACTGGAAAGGTTTCTCCCCAGTGTGGATAAATTCATGTTTGGTCAAGCTGGTACTGTTAATAAAACGTTTCCCACATTCATTGCAATTGTATATTTTCTTACTATTGTGTAGTCTCATGTGACTGGTCAAGCTATTCCTTTGAATAAAGCATTCCCCACATTCACTGCACTCGTGAGGTTTCTCC
Organism: Streblospio benedicti; assembly: GCA_019095985.1. NCBI lineage: Eukaryota > Metazoa > Annelida > Polychaeta > Spionida > Spionidae > Streblospio > Streblospio benedicti. Next base: position 56,665,121 of record CM032660.1, on the reverse strand, counting down.
CTGGTGTGGATTCTCATGTGCTCGGTCAAGGTGCTACTATGACTAAAACACTTCCCACATTCACTACACTTGTATGGTTTCTTCCCTGTGTGAATTCTCATGTGGCTGGTCAAGCTGCTACTTTGACTAAAGCATTTCCCACATTCCCTGCACTCGTGTGGTTTCTCGCCGGTGTGGATTCTCATATGCCTGATCAAGCTGTTACTGTGACTAAAACACTTCCCACATTCACTACATGTATGAAGTTTTTCTCCACTATGGGTTTTCAGATGGGTGGTCAAACTACCCGGTACAGTAAAACACTTCCCACACTCATTACATTCGTAAGGTTTTTCACCAGTGTGAATTCTCCTGTGTCTGGTCAAGCTGCTACTGTCAATAAAACACTTCCCACATTCACTGCACTTGTAAGGTTTCTCCCCAGTATGGATTCTCAAATGCCTTTTCAGATTTCCACTCTGAGTGAATACTTTCTCACACACTATGCACTGAAGTTTGCTTACACTCTCCATTTCTTATCAAACTCTAATCCAAGATACTGTTACTGTTTCCTCTCAAATGCACTTGCTTTCACTATTCTCAATAATCTCATTCCTACATACTTTCATCAATGAGTTAATTTCTTGAATATAATACAGAATCACAAATAAATAATGGTTAACATTAATCTTCTTATTCTACTATTCCTCAATAAATGTACACACAGGTAAATCAGTGCAAAATGTATGATGACACCAAAACACAAATGATATCCTCTCACAACTACTCATTTATCTGAACTCCACATAATCACTTTCAAATAGCAAACACATAAAAAGTTTGGTCTATATAAATACACTCTTATTCTGCTAAATATATTACTATAAAAGGATATTTCAAAGTAAATCCCATATTACGTACTGCTATTTCATATTTCCTATTGATGTTAATTTTAAATATGTGATTTGACTGTCATAAAAACGAAAGAAAAAGGCAAATATATATTTAAAAAAATAAACACAACGGCCTCATAACTTTGCATGGCGGTCATTTTAGTAATGCATTGTATAAATGTCATCACCCTAATAGTTTGCTCACTTTTAGTACATAGAAAAATTCTATATGTATTTCATAACAGAGGACTTTATTTCAGATGCAGACCCCAGCTGACCAGTGGTCATTAAGGTGTCAAAAAGTAGGTCAAAGTTCAACATTTTATAAATGTGTCACAATTTCATTGTTCTAAGCAAATTCATATTGTTAAAACTATGGCAATGTGGAATACTTTCATAATGTACTCAGTCCGACTATTTATGTCAGTGACGTCATTGACAGATCCGTTTTTTGCTTTTACAACCACCATGAAAATTTTTGGCAATATACAAACCCCCCCACACACCCAAAAAACAAAACAAGAAAGATGTCATTTCATTTTTTTAGCATCTGCACAAGTCATTTCTTGTTTTATATAATAAATCCAAGCACCGTGAAATTGTTCCTGCAAACCTGCACCTGTAAGTGCAGTGATATTAATGGGCAGATCCGGGCAGTCAAGGGGGGGCATAATGGACTCGACCTTCTCTAGTTTCTAATAACAAATATCTGCCTTGGGTCATGTGGCTAAAACATCTCACACCCAGTAAGTTCTGATTTCCATCTTCGTACCTCACAATTTTTTCAGTCTTCGGGAATAAATGATCAACATTTATTCCTGCAGTCTGTCATATCTAGTACTTTTACTCATAACCCACATATTTTGAAATCCTACATGCATTCTACCTGCCATCTGGATTGTTTTAAGGGCTCATATACATATTTTTTTAAAATCCTTAGACACCCAGGAAGAGCATTTCTGCCCCTTGCCCCTACAAAAAATACTGCTGTGCCACAACCATCCTGGCCTAATTTCTGATACAAGTCCCAGAGCAGGTTGGATCACATATAATAATTCTTTCCACATGCATTGGATGGGCGGTCACAGGATTTCAGGAAATTCTGGATCTGCCACTGTGACAACACTGAAACTGTCTACAACTTGATGATTTCAAATCGGAGGTAAGAAGACACAAAACATACAGCAAAACTAATTTATTCATTCCAGTGACAAACTATTTCAAATGCAAGAATCATAAACAATACAACAATAACCATGAATATTATGAAAACAACAGTACATAAAATCATCATATAATCAGAGGAGAAAGTTAGAAGCATTGTCTGTCATAGAACTCAAAACTAACAAATATTTGCAACAAACAAATCATCGATGTATAAACTGCTTGTTACATAACAATGCAAAAGTAAAACATCAATATGATTCAAAGAAAGTCAGCTTATTTCATCCTGGTTCCATGATTCATGATTACATACAGAATATTATAAGACACCGATAGGAATCTGATTTCATTCGGCCTGTTGATGTTGTTGAAATAACGAAAGTTTTGCCAAAAACTACAGGTTTGGTTCAGATTGGTATATTAGAATATTCTATATGTAATCAGTATGATTCAATTTGTATGAAAAATGACAACAATTGAAATGGGAGATTACAGTCGTATCTATATCTGAAATACATCCTCGTGGCTTCATTGGCAACAACTCTTCTCAATTACACTATATTGAAATGGTTTCTCCCCAGTGTGGATTCTCATATGATTGTCCAAGTTTCCTCTTTCACTAAAACACTTCCCACATTCACTACACTCATAAGGTTTCTCCCGTGTGGACCCTCATGTGATCGATCAAGTTAGCACCTTGACTAAAACGCTCTCCACATTCCCTACACTGGAAAGGTTTCTCCCCAGTGTGGATAAATTCATGTTTGGTCAAGCTGTTACTTCGACTAAAACATTCCCCACATTCACTACACTTGTATGGTTTCTCCCCAGTGTGGATTCTCATGTGCCTGGTCAATTTGCTACTCTGACCAAAACACTTCCACATTCAGTACATTTATGATGTTTTTCTCCACTATAGTGAGTTCTCATGTGTCTGGTCAAACTACCCTGTATATTAAAACACTTCCCACACTCATTACATTTGAAAGGTTTTTCACCAGTGTGAATTCTCATGTGCGTGGTCAAGTGGCTACTGACACTAAAACACTTCCCACATTCACTGCACTGGTGAGGTTTCTCACCAGTGTGGGTTCTCAAATGGATTTTCAGATGTCCACTCTGTGTGAATACTTTCTCACACACTATGCACTGAAGTTTGTTTACACTCTCCATTTCTAATCAAACTCTAATCCAAGTTACTGTTACTGTTTCCTCTCAAATTCACTTGCTTTCACTATTCTCAATAATCGTTGTAATTCATATCCTACATACTTTCATCAAAGAGTTAATTTCTTGAATATAATACAGAATCACAACTAAATAATGGTTAGCATTAATTTTCTTTTTCTACTATTCCTCAATAAATGTACACACAGGTAAATCAGTGCAAAATGTATGATGACACCAAAACACAAATGATATCCTCTCACAACAACTCAATTATTTGAGTGACACATGGTTGCTTTCAAAAAGCAGATATATAAATGTATGGTCTATATAATTACACTCTTAATCTGCTAAATATATCACTATAAAGCAATATTTCAAAGTAAATCTCTATTACACACTGCTATATCATATTTTCTATTGATGTCAAACTTAAATATGTGATTTCACTGTCATAAAACGAAAGAAAAAGGCAAATAAACATTTAAAAAAAATAAACACAACGGCCTCATAACTTTGCATGGCGGTCATTTTAGTAATGCATTGTAAAAATGTCATCACCCTAATAGTTTGCTCACTTTTAGCTCATAGAAACTTTCCATATGTATTTCATAACAGAGAGCTTTATTTCAGATGCAGACCCCAGCTGACCAGTGGTCATTAAAGGGTCAAAAAGTAGGTCAAAGTTCATTGTTTTGGAAATTTGTCATAATTTCATTTTTTTAATTCAAATTGTTAAAATTATGGCAATGTGCAATACTTTCATAATGTACTCAGCCAGATAATTTATGTCAGTGATTTCATTGGCAGATCTGGGATGTGAGATTGTGGGGGCCCAACTTTTCTCCACAAAAATGTCATTTCATGTCTTTTTAGCATCGGCACAAGCATTAGCATAACCAAACACCATGAAAAGTATGACAATGTACAAAACGTTCATAATTACATCAGACCCATGATGGATGTCAGTGGCATTGACAAATCATTTTTTCATTTTTTTTTGGGGGGGGGGGGCAAGCTCCCCTTCCCCCTAAGAAACAAGAAATATGTCATTACATGTTTTTAAGCATCTGCACAAGCAATGATGGCAGGGGACTGTTGAGAAATAGAAAGACGACACCCTCAAATTGGGGAATAGTAATTAGGGTCCTTTTAGACTGATTGATTAAACTGATTATCACAAACTCTGATCAGTTCAATTTCATTCATGTTACAATCACATATAGAAAAGTTAAAACAAATTATCTGTCAACTTTTAAAAAAAGTCAGAGAATTTTACGTAACTAGGAATATAAACGACTTCTTAAAAGTTGGAAAAAACTGATCCGTCTTCATACAAAAATGATTTTTTGTCTTCCTCTATACAGCATTGATTGACATTTTGCTACAATAAGGAGAATCCCTGCTGTATACCCACAATCGAGCAGCGGTACTGACCAATGGTCATCACTAGTAACTACGTGCTTTTATAAATCTTTCATTATTAAGCACTGTTATTTAGCCATGAAAGCGTGGCCATGTTGTCACAGGGTTAAACTGCTGTAATGTTGTTGACGGTGAGACAGCAGAATGAAGGCTATCTTATACTAGAAGTTTTATAGTTTCTGGATTTATGATATGCAGATACCAACATAATGTTGTTGGCTAAGAAACTTACATTTTCACACAGACGTAAACACAAACAGAAGTGTAGCACTTTTGTGTGAAAATGTAAGTTTCTGAGTTTATGTTGGTATATACATATATAGAATGAAAGTTGTTTACAGTCCTGCAGTTTGGGTCTGACAACCGGCGTGCTCAATTTGAGCTTATTCTAGGCTTTTTTCTAGGCTGCAATAGTAGAGATTACTGACCCCGCAGCTACCAGAAGTAAGGGTTAACTCTGCCACTCGCAGATTTAGTGTTGGTCATTTTCAGATTTTCAAACCACTCCCACCCAAGAACCCAGTGGAGTTTTTCGGCTTCCATCGCTAGTTTTTTCCCACACCCACTGTCCATGATAAAGATAAGACTGACACGTAACCAAGGCTTTTCGCCCAACCTCAGGTTGAGCTACATGTAGCAGTAAATTCCATTCATTCCACACCTGGAAAGCAGTGTTTGGCATATTAAAAATGACACAAAATGCCACAATTTTTATGTTTCATCTGTCATACAGTAATTAAACTTGTTCCGAATTCAACATGGCATTGTGGTTCATGATGAATGGTCGACCCCGTCTGTAACCAAAGCTTGAGCCAGTAGGAAATTCCATTGCACTAGAAAAGAAGTGTTTGGCATATAAAAAATTACACGTTATGCCACGTTATGTGACATTTCATCTGTCATACACTAATTAAACTTGTTCCGAATTCATCATGACATGGCATGAAAAATGTTTATCATCCATAAGGTTCCGAAATATAAAGGCGGTGTGGTTCTGTAGGAGTTCTCACACCGGGCGCTATAGCCACAAGGGCCAACAGTAAGGGCCGTCTCTCAGTCAGAACATTCCACATGCTGTGTCTTTTTGATATGATGGGTGTAGAAACGTGAAGGTGTCGTGTCTATATAGGGGGATTTTCAGTCTGTAAAATTTACAGGTAAAAGTGGTTAAAAATGACTGTGTTACTGTCACTTTTAACCCAAACAAACAGGCAAATGTGGGACGAAGAATGAGATTAATAACACTGTAATATTGTTGTTGTTTTTTTACTACTTATTCTGTGTGTTTGGAGACAGTAAGATTTTGGCTAATTTAGTTTATTCTGAAGTTTTGACACGTAAGTGTCCCCTTCAGGGAATATTTTAACAATTTATAAAAATGTAAAGAACAAGAAATAGCCTAAAACAATGACTAAACATTAAAAATACAATATTAAGAATAAAATGCACATTAATTGGTTCTAAGATGTCTAACAGTGTTGTCATTTAGTTACTTATAATATATATATACTTATATATATATATATATATATATATATATATATATATATATATATATATATATATATATATATATATATATATATATATATATATATGTTTTGATTTATCTCCAGTGTGTAACATATTTTTGTTAGTGATAAGTTGCGTTTTGTTCAATCATTATACTCAAAATAGTTGTGATAAACTGAGAAGATATTAATATGTGTGTGACAGTAATGATCATGAGCTAAACTTGTATATCCTATGACTCAACAATTGCTTATCTCCAGTGTATAACATAATCTCATTTTAAAGTTACACTAATCATACAATATAACATTGAAATGTTGGTTGAACATGAAAATTTTATTTATTTCTACACCGTTAGCTAGAATTAGATGTTTAAAAAATGTTAGATGTTTTAAATTCTTAACAAGACATTTTAAATCTTGATTTATGTACATAAAATACCTTATGATATTCACTTATTATTTTCAATCTTTTTACAATTGGTATCATTATTATCATTTTAAAACTTTTGGAAAGAGTTACTTTCTTTGTATTTGGAATAGAAGTTTTGAGAATAAAATATATTAAAGCTTTTACAGCTGCTCATGGTTCACTCATCTATTGTCTGTAGTAATTCTGTGAAGTATCCAAAACACTCTTAAACAGTCAGCAAACATTATTAGTCTATGTAAAGTAGGTCCAGGATGGACCAAATCGCAAAATTAAATAGTCACAAAATAATTCAAAGATGAAAATTTTAAAATTCAATAGCCACGAAATATTCTAGTTTCACAGTATTTGAAAATTGAGGGGAAAATGTTTATTCTCTAAAGTGAATTGAATTGGAAATTTTTAAAGCAATAGATTTATTACAATTGGTTATTTTTTGCAACAGGTTGTTATCTTAGTCAATTATTTTGATTTTCCATTCTATTCTAACAGAAAATGCTAGGAAATATTTTGGTGTTACCCTCCTCATCACAAACTGGAGTTACTCGCATCGGGCTGAAAAATAGGATGCTCAAACAGCTAAATTAAACTATATATCACCCGTATAATTGTGTTGGAACATAGTCTGTACACTAAAAATGATATCCAAAGAGAAAACAGTAACAAACGAAGCATTTATATTGGTCAAATAGCCCAATCAAAATTGTGTGTGAGTACATTCCGCCATCTTGAAAAACTGAAAAGATGCGCTTAACGCCTGATTAATGCCTCGACACAGTGAATTTGATTCCATTACTTTTTGGACAGTAACAATTTCTTTCCTTAGACAATTATTGTAACAATTATTGGAAATGGTCCACACTAAAATGCCAAACGAACGTGAGAATTTTTGTGCTTCTATATAACGTGGAAAGATGGGCACACTAACAGAAATAGTCAACATTTTCATACTAAATTCATACTAAATTTGTAAAGTGGATGGAAAATAACCATGATCATTCTAAATGGGAGTGGGAAAGCAATGACATGACTGCCTTAAAATGAATGATATAAAGGTTGCACCGCAGTGTGTGATTAATGTCATACCTGCAATTCCACAACCCATTGTCATTAGAAGCAATGTAGCTGTCAGGTGTACAATCTGGCATGTACATCAGCATGTGGCTCTTGCCAATTAACAAACTGTCACAATCAATACAACAATGATTTGGAAGATGTAAAGGAAGAACCATAGACACTGGAGGTTTCCAAGCATTGGGACCCTAGACTTTTTAGGCACTCAATGAAGGAGGCTTATGGCTTTGCCCCAGGGAAATGATATCTAAATATTATCTGTTTTATATTTATAAATGTACATGTTTCTGTATGTATCTGTTGTATGAAATATTCTTTGGTTTAGAATAAATTTTGTTACTGTAACAATCTTTGTGCATAACTCTCTCATGACTACAGGTATGAAGACGTTGAGATTCCATTACCATTCAAATTATGTTTAGCAGTATATATGTTATATTTTAATGCTAAATGAAATCACCGTGGATTTTTGAGTTAAGATCAGGTTAAATCAGTAAAATAATACAGTGCAGTTGCAATCCGTAACCCTGAAAAGCTAAAAATACATGTATTACACAGCAACATTGCTTAGAAATAAAATACGTAAAATGTTCACGATAAAGTAGTAGCAATTTTTTATTTGAAGGTCAAGATAAACTCAAATGATTAAAATGATGCCGAAAATGGAATCAGTGACACCTTTAAAACCTAAAGCCCAGCTATTACACATTGATGTAGGTTTAAAAGTAAAATATGTAAACTACACAGGGTAAGTGACAGCCATCTTGGATTTGAAGGTCAAGATAAGGTCAAATTATTAAAATGATACTGGAAATGGAATCAGTGACACTGTTAGCCCCAATTCCATGTATTACACATTAATGTAGCTTAGAAAATAAAAAACATAATTTGTCTATGATATGCCCAGCGACCATCTTGAAAACCGTCTAAAAAACCTATTTTGGATTGGGTAATTTTGGTAGACATTTTTCCTGGGACCACCTCTCTAATTAGCCCCCACAAAGCGACCACCTCTCTAATTGGCCTCCAATTATTGAATAAAATCATAAAACAATTTTTTGCATTTTTGCTGACAAAAAACACTTAAAATGACAACTAATACATAATTTTGAATTAGACATTAAATTGGAATGGTCAGAAATATTAGTCTGCCAAATCTTCAATTTTAATACGATCCTACCCAAATGTTTAGTGAGAGTCCTTGATTGTATTGTTAATGATGGTGAATAATATCAATATGATTGCATGAATAATAACTTCACCAAAAAACTTTAAAAATTGCATTTGTGACAAAAACCTAAAAAATGCTATGTTTATGCAAATTAGGCATATGCAAATGAGGTAATTTGCATATTCATTGTAATACCCTGAAAGTATATTCGAATACCTTTTATTTGAGATATCACACTTATCTCTGTCTAACATACCAAAGATATTGTAATGGTTTTTATATTGTGTAGTTTTGGTCTAATTTACCCTGACGTTACCATGGAAAACACAATTTTTCTCAATTTTCCGGCACTTCCCACGCTGGCATCAGGCAGCGCCTTAAACTAGACAAAATTCAGTAATATTTTGGTGTATCACAGTGCTTGTTAAAGCCTGATGCAAGGTCTCGCTTAATATGCATCGTAGAGGCCTCACTGTGCAGCCCTATACAAGAACACAATCTATGTCAAGAGACCCACTTGGTCCATAATAAGACCAGAACATCTGAAGGATCCCAAACCTCATTCATAGAGAGACCAACGCCTCCACAAAGCGACCACCTCTCTAATTAGCCTCCACAAAGCAACCACCTCTCTAATTGGCCTCCACAAAGCAACCACCTCTCTAATTGGCCTCCACAAAGCGACCATCCTCTAACCACCTCTCTAATTGGCCTCCACAAAGCAACCATCTCTCTAATTGGCCTCCACAAAGCAACCACCTCTCTAATTGGCCTCCACAAAGCAACCACCTCTCTAATTGGCCTCCACAAAGCAACCACCTCTCTAATTGGCCTCCACAAAGCAACCACCTCTCTAATTGGCCTCCACAAAGCGACCACCTCTCTAATTGGGCTTACCACCTCCTAATTGGCCTCCAAAGCAACCACCTCTCTAATTGGCCTCCACAAAGCGACCACCTCTCTAATTGGCCTCCACAAAGCGACCACCTCTCTAATTGGCCTCCACAAAGCGACCACCTCTCTAATTGGCCTCCACAAAGCGACCACCTCTCTAATTGGCCTCCACAAAGCGACCACCTCTCTAATTGGCCTCCACAAAGCGACCACCTCTCTAATTGGCCTCCACAAAGCGACCACCTCTCTAATTGGCCTCCACAAAGCAACCACCTCTCTAATTGGCCTCCACAAACCACCACCTCTAATTGGCCTCCACAAAGCGACCACCTCTCTAATTGGCCTCCACAAAGCGACCACCTCTCTAATTGGCCTCCACAAAGCGACCACCTCTCTAATTGGCCTCCACAAAGCGACCACCTCTCTAATTGGCCTCCACAAAGCGACCACCTCTCTAATTGGCGCGGCCGGTCTCCATCCCGAGGTTTCACTGAGCAGACACGCACGAGAACTGAAGGTTGATATTCCACGCGCCAGGAGCCGCCGATTACATGCGACACGCGCTGACTGCGTGACGTGATGGAAACCGCGGTAACATGACGCCGGCATCTGGCGTCATCCGACACTACCAGGCCGCGGCTGAGCGCTTTTATAGGACTTTTATAGGAGTTTAATTAATAAGAAATGGCTGGAGTTGGCTTTTAAATTTTGGTAGATGATTTTGAATATACTTTTTAAATACAGTGTATTTAACTGTGATAATTATTATAACTGCATGTTAATACGGTATATATGTTTTTATTTATTATGTGGACATGTTTTATGTCTGATTTAATAAATGATTTGATTCGATGATTTGATTTGAAGCAAAGCACAAGTTTACAGTTGTCTAGATTTTCCCTTTTTTGTCAACATATTGTAAAGAGATGGCCTATTTAAAGTAGAGCATGTTATGTTTTCATTCAGATTGTTATGCCAGATATTATCACATTTGTGATGGCGTCGCTGTAATCAGAGAAAACCAGACTATCTGTCGGCAAATATACTAATTATAGAACAAGCGTGTTTAAAACATTGTTGCATGGAATAAAAGATACAAATGCATTAAAGTTTCATTAATTACAAGAAAACGGCTTCTCCCTCCTGTGAGCCATAAATCAGAGGAGGGTGGCGCCCAAACAACTGACCAAAGTATTATGCCAATGTAAAGTGGCACAACCTTTTACAATATGGAAATTTCCAGGGCCTGGGAGGAATCTGAGAGAGAAACTTTGCCACTGCACATGGACTTTTTAGGTCCAGACTCATGATAAAACCTTGTTTTTGAGCCACATAGTGTTGGTGCATGTTTATCTGTTCAACGGGGGAGTTTATTGTGGACTATGATATGATATTTTTTATTTTTTTAATAAAAAAAATTAAGGCAAAATTTTACAAAATTTTTTTTTAAAAGTTCAAAACCCTT
>CM032660.1:56640352-56653848 GCA_019095985.1 Streblospio benedicti | reverse complement strand
GCAAGAGGCTGACTGAAGATACACAAATTACAAAATTCATTCATGGCTCAACTTAGTCAATCATTACTCTTCATTGAAATAAACCAATCTCATTAGCTTGCACAGCAGCTCTACCTACCTACCTTTAGTCATTAACGGTTCAGAAAGAGAGTCTTGACTCTTACTCTCTTATCAGAGAGAAGTAGTGGATAAAACATACTCCATTACACTTGGTGGTATAAATATACTCCATCACACTATTTGCATGTTACCTACCTCCAGATAATTCTAGTTGGGGTCGTGATCCGAATGCCTTTTGTTGTCACTTACACAACTCTATTTACACCAGATACTGTAATTCTCTGTGGTGATTTTAATAGCAGAATAGGTGACCTAAAAGACTATATAAAAGGCATTGACGACTAAACCACGCGTATAGCAATTAAAGACACAAAAAACAGTCATGGAGATACTTTCATTGAATTTGTTAAAGATGAAAACTTGCCTGTTATTAATGGTAGGATCAATCCAGAAAATGACAACTTTACTTTTGTTTCACCGAGAGCTGTAGACTATTTTTTAACTCCTTATGATTGTTTAGATTTTTGTAATACATTTTTGGTGGACCTAGTTTCCGATGTGCTTGAGAAATGTAATGTAATTAATCTGTCGTCTCACAAATGTAAAGCACCAGATCACTCAATATTAACACTGAAAGTAGTTAATTTTGCAGCTCAGGCAATGGCGGCAACGGTTGCTAGGCAACGGTTGCACCGTTGATCACTGCCTGAACTACATAGCAACAGTAGTTAACATATGCAACTTTAAAAATTATAGGTAACAGATAAAACACAAATCACAAATGAATAAAATTTATAGGTAGCAATGGTTGCCTAGCAACAGTCGTTATCTCTTGCTGAACTACATAGCAACATTTGTTAACATATGTAACTTTAAAATTTATAGGTAGCAAATAAAATATGAAACACAAATCACAACGGCCTGAACTACATAGCAACAGTTGTTAACATATGCAACTTTAAAATTTATAGGTAGCAAATAAAGTATGAAACATCAATCACAAATCAATAAAATTTATAGGTAGCAATAGTTGCCTAGCAATGGTCGTTATCACTTGCTGAACTACATGGCGCCGTTTTTAAAGGCTGGTACGTCATTGTTACGTACCAAATCTTACGTTAAGCGTTCAAATTGACGTCACACTGTTGTCTAGCCATAGAAAATGGTCAATAAAAATGTATAGAGTAGCAAAGTACTCTATGCATGGTGCAATCTTCTGAGCTGGTGATCTTGTAACATCTTGCAAGCATTTATGATATAATCCATTAAGAATGAATTGAAATAGTTTGTTAAATAATGTCATGTCTAGTCCATGATAAAGACTTAAACTAAGGAATTTACGTTAAAACATTCATAACTTACACACCAGACCCTCAGGAGGCTGTTCTATTTGGATTGTGCAGAGCTGAACCATTTTCTCTTTTCAAATGTTGTTTCCCAGCACAGGAGAGACAATTAAAACATCTCATGCTATGTCCGGAGGCTGCACTGCATGAAAGTTTACAGCTTACTGGAGTACAAGATCAATAAATTCATAGCAATAAAATGTGAACTACACTTAAATTTTACGTATTTTACAATGTCATATCGAATAATTGTTTTATCGTGTATTATTCATCAATTTTTGTCAAACCAGTTGGGGGGATAATTTTGCTTGATATCAGCTTCTTGGGCTGTTGGGTTGAGGCAACAGTCAAAAGCCTAATTCTTCTGGTCAATACTTAATTTTAACGAAGCCTCAAGCTAGAATTAAGGTCACTTGCCCCATATGGTTGTGGTCATCGTACTGAAAATACCAAAAAGATCATATGACATTTTGGTGCCAAAAAGGTCATGCCTCCCACGAGGCTGTCGGCATCTAATGGTGGGAAATAATGGCAATTGGCTTGCATGCTGGTTTATATGAAAAAAGCCGACTTTGGCACCCTTTGTCTTTCGTTACGTTTTGCAAACAGGTCTCATTCGGTAACTATCATTGAGCTCAAAACTAAGTTAGATTCAAAACGGTGTGGTTTGTAAAAAAATATATTGTTTAAACTTTACAATTTAATTTTTTCCACACATGTTTAACAGTTGGAATATGTTTTTATCATAATTCTGTACAAAAAATAATGGATGTTATGCAAATGAATTTAGAAAGCTGCAAATGTAAACCACTTGTTTTGAGTAGGTTTAGCTGTTTTCATATGCAATGAAACTTAGCCAGTGAAATATAACATACTCATATGCGATGAATTGTATCACTTTATTGTTGTTCTGACCTCAATACTCAGTCTAATTATGAACAAAGTTAACATAAAGTTATGAACAAAGTTAACATATATTCTTGGCACAAAATCATGACCTTCACATGCACAAACATTTCATCTACTGAATCTTAATACTAACTATAAGATACATGTTATAAAATACAGTCACTGATATTTACACAATCCCAAATAAAGTTGTGATAAGCAAAATAATCATCATGAATTCTGAAACATACAAATATTCCTAAGTAGGTTTACAGGATCAATATTAATGATGCTGCTATAAAAGCTGTATAGTTCAGATACAATGATCGTCCATAATACAAGTTCACTTCTTCACATGTTGTCTCATGTGGTGTCTTTCCAACTTGTATGGTCGTTTGAATGGTTTGTGGACAAATATTGCAATAAAATGGTTTATCTTGTCTGAGTATAGCTTTGTGTTTCTTTAGTTTACCGCTAACAGTAAAACATTTCCCACACTGATCACATTCATATGGTTTCTCTTTTGTATGTATTCGCATGTGAGTTACTACACAAGACCTGTTAGAGAAACCTTTTCCACACTCGGAGTCTCCACAACCATAAGGTTTCTCACCAGAGTGAGTTCTCATGTGCAATGTCAGATTTTCCTTCAGTGTGAATGATTTCTCACACTCTGTACACTGGAACATTTTCTCTCCTTGTGGATTCTCATGTGAACAGTCAAGTGGTTACTTTGACTAAAACACCTCCCACATACACTACATTCATAAGGTTTGTCCCCGGTATGGATTCTCATATGTCTTGTCAGAACTTCCTTTCGATTGAAGGATTTCTCACAAACAGTACATTCAAAAGATTTCTCACCAGTGTGAGTTTTCAAGTGCTTTTCCAGATCTCCACTCTGACGGAATGATTTCTCACACACAATACACTTAAACGGTTTCTCCCCAGTGTGAATTCTCATGTGTACAGTCAGACTTCTCTTCTCACTGAATGATTTCTCACACACTGTACATGTATGTGGTTTTTCCCCAGTGTGTGTTATCATATGTCTATTCAGACTTGCCTTAAGACTGAATAATTTCGCACACACTTCACACTGATACAGTTTCTCCCCAACGTGAATGTTCATGTGAACTGTTAAACTTGATTTTGATGAGAAGTTTTTCTCACAAGTCTTGCATGTATGTTTTCCTTTTGTATCCATATTAGTTATTAACAACAAAGTTATCCTTCTGAATATCTTATGAAATATGTTTGATGATTATCCAATTGATACTGATGAAATATACTATTAATGATTTAAACTATAATAAAACTGCTCTTTTTGTACCGTCTGTTTATTTTATTATGATTGATCTCCCAAGAATTATCTTAATATGTTCTTTAAATGTACTAATAAAAATCACTGATATTCCACAGTACTTGAAATGTAAAGTCTGCAGGGTTTATCAAGAAAATGAAAAAAAATCAATTTGGTCACAACGTCCCCCAGTTGGAGCCAATTCATTTTTGTAACTTTTATTGAGTTGATTTACACTGATGACTGAGCAGGTAACAATACCAATTCACATACTGACCCATCTTTCATCTGAAAAGGTGGTCTCTCTGGAAAAGGTGCGTTCTTTAGACTGTGCTGCCCCTGGCGGCATCAAAATTTAAACCAATCAGAGCTCTACGTTGGTTTTGCAACGAACAACAAAGCATACATGGCTCATGCATATTCATGAGGACCGCTTAAATATAACTTTAACACTCGTATGCTTATCAATCGATGTAGATCTAGAAATGCATTCTTTATGTTCAGGAATGGTTAACATTAATATTATTAAGAACATCATAGACTAAACTATAACCCACAAATCGAAGACAAATATCGGCATTGATCAGTTTTCAAAGATTTCATCTCGACTCGAGGATTTCACAGACACTTCATACGCTAGTACGTCAAGAATATCCTACAATGCACACAAATCACGTTGTCTCTGCTTTCCTAAATGCTTTAGTATTAATCCTGTGTGATAATTAGCGTTGAACTTTTTATGGTATACACAATATTTCACTAATATTAAATTCCATCTTTCACGCCGTTATACTTGAAAACCTGTCAATCAAAAGTTCTACTGGTGACGTCATTGTATAATCATGAATATGCAAATTCGTTTTACTCCGCTATGGATTTTGAAATGGCTGATGGCAAGGTATACATATATCTATAAAATTTGATAGATGATACCTTGCTGTGGCAAGATGATACTGACCAGACCATGGTGGATTAACATGTGTGGGATTACCAGATGACCAGATGACCACCTGCTGGTGCCTTTGCCGTGATTCAGAGCTAAATGATGGCGTGGACGGCACTGGACATAATCCAGCTTCCTCATGTCTCCCTGTAATCACACTATCCCAGTCAGCAGGAAGAAGACTTTGTGCAGGCCAAACTGATAACACTTTTTCTCAATTAGCAAAGTAAATATACATGTTTGACGTGACAAAACCTAAAAGTGTTTTGATTGAGGCTTGAAGAAAGTTCCCTGTAAAAATGGCCTCTGTGTGTGTTTTTGCGGGGCCATTTCTACACAATCACGTATCCTGTTCACACTTTTCCATTGCTCTATCTCTCGTTATAATCCCTTTTTTCTGGTTTTTGGTGGGTGCCGTTGTGTATATGAGAATTGAGCCCTTAAAACAATCTAGGTGTCAGGTAGAATGCATGTAGGATTTCAAAATATGTGGGTTATGAGAAAAAGTACTAGATATGACAGACTGCAGGAATACATATTGATCATTTATTCCCGCAGACTGAAAAAATCGTGAGGTACGAAGATGAAAATGCAGAATTTACTGGGTGTGAGATGTTTTAGCCACACGACCTCATCCTCCGACTGTGAGGGAGATATTTGTTATTATAAACTAGAGAAGGTCGAGTCCATTATGCCCCCCCCCCGACTGCCCGGATCTACCCATTGATATCGCTGCATTTACAGGTGCAGGTTTGCAGGAACAATTTCACGGTGGTTGGATTTATTATATAAGCAAGGCTTGTGCAGATGCTAAAAAACATGAAATGACATCTTTCTTGTGTTTTTCTGAGGGGGAATCTGCCAATGCCACTGACATCCATCATGGGTTTGATGCAATAATGAAAGTTTTGTACATTGCCATAATTTTCATGGTGGTTGTACAAGCAAAAAACATGCAGATGCTAATAAAACATGATATGACTCTTTCCGTTTGGGGGTAAAGTGGGGGCCCCACATCCCCCCCCCCATCCCGGATCTGCCAATGAAATCACTGACATAAATAATCGGTCTGAGTACATTATGAAAGTATTGCACATTGCCATAATTTTAACAATATGAATTTGCTTAGAACAATGCAAATGTGACACATCGAAAAATGTTAGACTTTGGCCTACTTTTTCACCCCTTTAATGACCACTGGTCAACTGGGGTCGACAAACTATTAGGGTGATGACTTTTATATAATGCATTACTTACATGACCCTCATGTAAATCACAGAGGCCGTTGTGTTTAATTTTTTTTAAAATGTTTATCTTGCAGTGGTTTTGAGTTTTTTTGTAGTGGAATCACATATTTAAAATGGATATCAATATAAAATATAGAATAGTAGAAAGTATTGTGAAAAGTAATGTAAAGTAATGTTTTATAGTGATATATTTAGCAGAATAGGAGCGTAATTCTAAAGACCATACTTAATATATGTGTGCTATTTAAAAGCTATCACGTAAGTATCAGATAATCGAGTTAATCACGTATGCAAGATTAAGATCAATAGGAGATATGGAATAGCAGAATGTAATGTGAAATTTAATGTAAAGTATTATTTTATAGTGATATATTTAGCAGAATAAGAACGTAATTCTGAAGACCATACTTTGTATACATGTGTTTTTGTAAGCAGTTATCTGGAGTTGAAATAATTGAGCTGTTGTGAGAGGATATCATTTGTGTTTTGGTGTCATCATACATTTTGGACAGATTTACTAAGGTCACAAAATACTTAAAAGTCAGATTGAAGACATATTATTTCCATTGGAGTTTGTACCAAAACTGAAAAATTAAGATATGCTCAGAGCTTTCTAAACTAAACAAAAAAAGGAAAGTCAGTGAAAAAATACACCAAAAGATTGGAAAAATAAAGTCTCCTATTATGTTGTTCATTTATCGCACTAAATTGAGGAATATATAAATTGAGGAATAGTAGAATAAGAAGAAAATTTATGTAAAGCATTTTTAATTGTGATTCTGTAATATATTAAAGAAGTCACTAAACTCTGAAATAAATATGGAAAGTTTCTATGAGCTAAAAGTGACCAAACTATTAAAGTGATGACATTTATACAATGCATTACTAAAATGACTCCAATACAAAGCACAGAGGCCGTTGTGTTTAAATTTTTAAAATGTTTATCTTGCAATTGTTTCGAGATTTTTGTAATGGTATCAAAGATTTAAAATTGACATTAACAGAAAATATGCAATGGCAGAATGTAATGTGAAATTTAATGTAAAGTAATATTTTATTGTGATATATTTAGCAGAATAAGAGTGTAATTCTAAAGACCATACTTAATATATACGTGCTTTTTCAAAAAATGTGCTATTTGGAGTTCAGATAATTGAGTTGTTGTGAAAGGATATCATTTGTGTTTTGGTGTCATCATACATTTTGGACAGATTTAATAAGGTTACAAACTACGTAAAATTTAGGTTGAAGAGATATCATTTCCATTGGAGTTTGTATTGGAACAAAACTGAAAAATTAAGATATGCTCTCAGAGCTTTCTAAACTAAAAAGGAAAGTCAGTGAAAATACACATTAAGATTGGAAAAATAAAGTCTCCTATTATGTAGTTCATTTATCGCACTAAATTGAGGAATATATAAATTGAGGAATAGTAGATTAAGAAGAAAATTTATGCAAACCATTGTTTAATTGTGATTCTGTAATGTTGAAGAAGTCACTAAACTCTGTGATGAAAGTATGTAGGAATGAGAATCACAAAAGTTATGAAGAAAAGTGAAAGTAGGGGAATTTGTGAAGATTGTGTTTGAAAGTACATTGTTGGTTGGATTAGAGTTTGATAAGAAATGGAGAGTGTAAACAAACTTCAGTGCATAGTGTGTGAGAAAGTATTCACTCAGAGTGGAAATCTGAAAATCCATTTGAGAACCCACACTGGTGAGAAACCACACCAGTGCAGTGAATGTGGGAAGTGTTTTAGTGAAAGTAGCCACTTGACCCAACACAGGAGAATTCACACTGGTGAAAAACCTTACAAATGTAATGAGTGTGGGAAATGTTTTACTGTACAGGGTAGTTTGACCAGCCACATGAGAACACACTATAGTGGAGAAAAACATCATAAATGTACTGAATGTGGGAAATGTTTTAGTCAGAGTGGCAACTTAACCAAGCACATGAGAATCCACACTGGGGAGAAACCATACAAGTGTAGTGAATGTGGGAAATGTTTTAGTCACAGTAGCAACTTGACCAGCCACATGAGAATCCACACTGGGGAGAAACCATACAAGTGTAGTGAATGTGGGAAGTGTTTTAGTCAAGCAGTTGACCAAACACATGACCCACACTAGTGTAGAGAAACATCACAAATGAGAATGTGGGAAATGTTTTTGGTCACACCTTGGGGAGAAACCATACAAGTGTAGTGAATGTGGGAAATGTTTTAGTCACAGTAGCAACTTGACCAGTCACATGAGAATACACAATAGGAAGAAAATATACAAGTGCAATGAATGTGGGAAATGTTTTATTAACAGCACCAGCTTGACCAAACATGAATTTATCCACACTGGGGAGAAACCTTTCCAGTGTAGGGAATGTGGGGAGCGTTTTAGTCAAGGTGCTAACTTGATCGATCACATGAGGGTCCACACAGGAGAAACCTTATGAGTGTAGTGAATGTGGGAAGTGTTTTAGTGAAAGAGGAAACTTGGACAATCATATGAGAATCCACACTGGGGAGAAGCAATTTCAATATAGTGTATTTGAGAAGAGTTGTTGCCAATGAAGCCATGAGGATGTATTTTAGATCTGGATATGACTGTATTGAGTCACATGTCGAGTGGCATCACGATGGGTACCACGGACTCAGGACGGGCGACAAACCCCCGCAACCACGCTGGGACTCAGGAGGAGGAATGTGGCAAGGCGAAAATAGCACTGCCCACCAAAAATAAGGGAAAAAAAAGTGATATTATATCGGGGTTGTGAGTGGCAATGTGAGCATGAGAATTCGTACAAGGGAGAAAATATGTTTGTGTTGTGTCGATTTGTGTGACAGGAAGTATTCAGTGATGTGAGAACTGTGAAGCATTCGGGATAAACCTTTGAATGTGGTGAATGTTTTAGTAATTTTGAACATTTGACGAGACACTGGCAGATCCAGGGAGTGCAGGATGCATGCCCCCCCCCCTCATTTCCCCCTGAAATATAGGCTCTTAGCAGAAGCATCGCTGTTACTTTCACGTGTACAGATATTATGATGTTCCTTGGTTCTGGCTCCTTTCTCTGATAATCTGGATCTGCCAATGCTAGATCCATGAGAATTCATAACGAGCAGAAACTGTAGGTGGACTGCCTCAGGTGGAAGGAAAGATTGGAATTGAACTTAATTAATCATCTGAAAATGCTGAGTGTGGTTTCTGTTCTCTCAGGATGTTAATTTTTAAGTTATACATCAAATTAAGTGCACTTATATGTTTGTATTATACACGGAAATTACAAAAATATATTACAGAAAGTCTGACTGATGTTTAAACTTGAAAATGTGTTCATGCCTTAACATACCATATTCTACCTTTTTGCATGTTATTATATAAATGAATGCCATGCTGTGTTCTGTTGTCTGATAGAAGATGTAAGTGTGAACAGTTAGATTAGGCATAAATAGATAAAATATAAGTACTAACATTTTATGTTTTGAAATAAAAGATTATTCAAATATCTACAAACGTGTTCATTCATCACATTAATTCATAAACATATCCCGTCTATATAATACATAAAAACATATATACCGTATTAACATGCAGTTATGATACTTATCACACTGTATTAAAAAGTACCATATACGACCATCCAAGAGCCCACCCTCGTGTAACGACCTTCCCCCCTCTTTTTCTTAAATGTCCTTAAGAATTATTATGTGTATAGTAACAGTAACTGCACTCTCATGTAACAGCCCCCCCACCCTCAGTTTGAGAAAATCTCAATTTAATGGCCCTGGGCACTTGGATGATCTTATATGGTGGATATGTGGAAACTTTCAAATACCTAGGTGTATATATTTCACACTCCAGTAAAGACCATGATGACATGCTACGCCATCGTAGCTATATCTATTCCAAAGGTAATTTCATAATCAATAGGTTTTCGTCTTGCACAAACAATGTTAAGCTTCATCGATTCAAAACATTTTTATTCAACGTGTATGGTAGCCAACTTTGGTGTAATTTTACAAAATCTACTCTTCAAAAGTTAAAGGTTGCTTTTAATAATGTCTATAGGAAATTGTTTAACATCAAATGTGGTCAAAGCATTACTAAAATTTGTGTGCACAACAATATTGATAGCTTCAATGTGATCCTGAGGAAAACTTACTATCAATTTCGAGCTAGACTTTTTGATTCTTGTAACTCATTTATTTCTACACTAGTGAATTCTGTTTTCTTTTATTACGACTCAAGTTTTACAAGATTATGGAATGGATACTTATTTAATTTTTAATCTTTTATGCATATTTTTAAATGCAAGACTATATATTTGTTTTATATGTATATGCATGTTTTATCATGTGAAATAAACTTATATTATATTATATTATCATATGGTATATTCAAAAGCCAACTCCAGCCATTTCTTATTAATTAAACTCCTATAAACCCCTATAAAAGCGCTCAGCCGCGGCCAGATGCCGGCGTCACGTTACCGCGGTTTCCACCGCTCAGTGAGATAACAAAAGCTTCGTTTTGCCGCCATGAATGACCAGAGGTCATTGCCGCTCGGTTAGCCTGGGATGGCAGAGACAGACAAAGGCGTTCAGCCAAATCCCTGTATTACTACCGGCGTATTCAGCCTATAGACCCTTAACCCTTTGGTTGCTTGGGTGCGTATTTGCACCCAGAATATATGTATTTTTAGTGCCCGGGCGCATATATGCACCTGAATTTACAGAAAAAACTGTTTGATGTTGTATGCCATTTTTGTAAACAAATACTCGTGGTTCTAGTCTCAAATTCTGGTGTATCAACAACAACTTTACCTTGATATTTCGATGCATTTTTAGAAGGAAACAAGCAGCATAGTGTTAATACTTTGATTACATTCGTTAGAACGAATGTTTCACCAACGGCATAACTATTTTGACACTGGCACTGCTTAACCCTTTATTGATGGCCCATGTGAAATGCAACATTACCTAGCAGCCTGATGCGCCCTCGAAGACGCATATAACTACGCAATTCTGGCAAAAAAGGACAAGAAATCAAAGCATCTTTTCATAGAGAAAGTCTGTCGACCTAGACCCCATAATGATACTCGAGAACTGAAAGAGTATAAACAACACATTCCGATCTAAATTTTGTGGCAAATATGAATTAAATTACTATTATTTGATTATCCATTGGGAGAACAATTAATTACGCATCCAGCAACCATTTAGGACGCCTATATTCTGACCCAAATTACTCGTATTTCTACGATATTTACACTGACAAATTATATATCATTCGAATGGGGAAAGTCTGTGCTCTCCTATGGTCATTAGCAAATAAAGGTAAAGAAATTCCGGGCAACAGCCGTGATAACAAAGGTTTTTGTGCAGAATACGCCAGCGAGTCTTTTTTTTTATCGCCGCTAAACATTTAGTCTGGATCGTCAAAATTGTTTTATTCGATGTTGCGAAAACGACAGACTAACTCAAACTGTTTTTCTGTAAACACGGGCGCATATATGCTGCCCGGCACTAAAGAGACATATTCTGGGGTGCAAATACGCGCCCCGGCAACCAAAGAGTTCATGTACTCCATGTCTGGCACGCTATATCTGCTATACATCGTGGGTAGTTGGTTATACCAGAGTATACATTGCATGGCAGTGATACTCTCATAAGCCATGTAGCTAGTGTGTGCATATGAATAACGGAATACCATATGTAATACTTAAATACTAACAGTCCATAAACGTTCATGAATGTTTAGTGAAGTGTTTGTATTTCTGTCCCCACCTTTTTACAAGTCAGCTCTACAACACGGATGGGCGTACAACAAACACGGGTTGAAAGAGGGCCCTGGTGACCAACTTAATTCTGTCGTTAAAGCTGTGGTGATGTAATTCACTTTTTACACCCAAGTGCATGTTTTGATATTTAGCGAAATACAGAGGTATCTGTGTGAATATCCATTCTTTTTTATATGCGAATGTTGCATCCAAAGGTCCGCTTTGGTTGCACAGCTTTCATGATGTACATAAGGCTGATGGATAGTGCTCAATGTTGTTTTGCAATGAAAGGCAGCTGCATGTATATTTCGCCGCACATATAGGTTTGAATGGTCATTTTGAAAGTCAAATGATTACAAATTTACAATGTAAATGTGAATTTTAGATCTGCATTCTGAGGTTTGCCATGTGTTGGCTGCAATTCGCAATATCATGATTTTAAACTTTAGGATTAAAAAGTTAATGCTAGATGGCCAAAGATGATATCCAACTTAATTATTATGATGTAGAGTGTGCCTCTCGTGTATGTGATGCAAACTTAATCTTTTGATCAATCACTTTGTTATCAATGACCTTTTAACAAAGTGGCATAGTGAGGTATCAATTTGTATGGGGGAGATAGTGGCAGTGTGGTGGGATAGGTGTGTGTCTTCAATCTTCAATCTTTATTTCCGAAAGGGCCGATGGCCGTACAGGAAATTTTATGCATTTGTGACATACCATGTACATGAATTAGTGCAATAAGATGTCTTGAGCCAGAATATCAATATAAGTTTATGAATGTAGTAACTGGGCCAGTGGCCTCATATGTACATCTTAGCCTCAATAGAGGACAGGGTTCATAGAAGAAAAAACAAGGAGTAATAAAGCCAAATTTCTGCTGGGTGAATATAGTAAAATAAAGTTAAGAGTCATATCATTGTTTTTTAGATAGGTCAAAATACAATGTAATTAGAAAAACAACAAGAAGAAAAAAACAATGCATGTGAACAAACCTCCCAAAGTCATCCCCTTTTGTGATGTAGGTTTATTCAATAAAACCTCTGTAATTTTGTCCTCCCAAACTCCTAGCTGCCTTTGAGGACAGATTCAGTAATTTGGGACTTTTGCCTAGGTGAGTTTTTGTATCCACTAGATAAATACATGTAACTTGAAGAGACTACTATTGATACAATTTCTTCTCATTTCTACTATTAATATATCCATGTAAATATTTAGATTGGTGGGATACACGGCTATTTTATTAGGTGTATAATTTCGACTGGTGTAAAAATTAAAAATATTGTGTATAGATTATTTAAAACTAGCCATAATCAGCAATTAGGCGAATCATTTTAGCTCATCCAGGGGGCTAACGTAGAACTAATTGCTTTAAAGCAGATGAAGGTGGAGACATTGTTAGACACTATCTCTGCCGACAACTTTTCAAGTATATAAAAAATCCTTGCGGATATTTTAAAATTAAATTTAGATGATTTGCTTCTCAAAATTTCAAAGTCCCGATTCTCAATTGACGCTCTACTTTTAAAAAAGGAACACCAAACTCATAGTTTTTTCCAAAAATGTGCAAATATGTATCATCAATATATTTCTTGAAATGGGGTGTATTCCCTGAATCATTGGCCATTTTACGTAAAAGCGGGAGACTTCCCAAAATTTCAATTTGAAGATTTTATGCTTTTTCTTTAGAAAAAAACATTTAATATTACTTTTAAAAAAATTACGGGGTTCCTTTCATAGAAAACAATTGCATAGTTAGAATGAAAAAAGTAAAACAATTGGTGTTTTGTTTTACCTAAAAATTGGAAAAAAATAAAATAAATCGGGGTTTTATGCCTTATAACAGCTATAGTAATTTATCACATAAAATGTTTTTGTATGGATAACATTTTTCAGAATGTTTACCATTAATATATATATTTGTTGATCTA
>CM032660.1:56639179-56640252 GCA_019095985.1 Streblospio benedicti | reverse complement strand
GTTTGGGGGGATGTACACTTAAACCAGCTATTAACGCATAAATGTAATATACACAAGAACTCTTATTAATAATAATAATAATAAATTTCACAACTAAATATCCAAAACACTTACAAATACTGTGGCATCCTAGGCAGAAAGACAATAGTTATTCCTTTATTTGCTTTGATTCTATTCCTTTATCCTGATTCTACTTCATGACAAGCTACATTTGAAATTTCTGGGTTCCAACTGACCACTCAGACCACTGGTCACATGACTATAACCTCGGTGATTTTGAAATGAGGTCACAGAGTTTTTCTTACATACCAAATACATAAGCAGTCTTTTGTCTCTTCCTACATAAGTATTCTACATACTAATAATGCATTTCAAACAAAGAAACCATAACGCCCCTCTATGGATGACTAAATTAAAAATTAACACGATGTTCTCATTCAACTGCAAAATCTAACATCGGACATTATTTCACAGTTTTTCGTCCTTTTAATCTTTTTGTCAATTTCAACTTTTTTTAACAGATTTCTTCTTTTTTTTTCTGGTTATCAGCTTTTCTTCTGTGGTGGTTCTCTTTTTAGCTCTTTCATACTTTGGCATAGACTCTACAAAAAGGTTTAGTCATCACCACTTTCGTCGAATCTGAATCAAACCCTTTAGTAACTCTCCCATGTCTTATCGAAAGTTAAAAAAACGTTCGATTTGACTCTGTTGCAAACAAGAGGTGTGTAAGATTGTGGTCTGTTCTTATCCAGAGACATTGTTAAACTAAGTGGTGGAGAGAATAGTGTTGCTATTTATTCAGATTTCTTCATCCATATCAAACATTTTTTATCATAGCGTCATTAATTATGATTTTTAATTTTTTCGTCTATAAATTTGTCAAAAAATCACTATTCTTATATTTGAACCTTAGACAGCTCTTGTGTAAAAAATTACCCTCCAGGCTTTCGCCAGAACAGTCTTTAACATATACATCTGTATCCGTCTTTTTTATATCTATAATCCATAACGAATAATTCGTTTGTGAATTTGACGTCACCTTCCCTTTTAAATTACCGATTTGTCCAAACTAA
>CM032660.1:56629179-56634179 GCA_019095985.1 Streblospio benedicti | reverse complement strand
TGACGTAACTATAAGAGAATGTGGCTAATGGACTAGTCCCTTTTGTAAGTAGTCTCGATCAACCAGACTCTGTAATGGCGACACTCATTTCATGCAATAGAGAGTCTGGTTGAACGAGGCTATTTTGTATGTTACGTGTGATTGACAGCTTGATGTTGACAACAGACTGCCGATTCGATTCTTTCCTTCCTGATAACGTCAATTGGGTTCTATATCTAGGTGTTATGAATGATCCCATGATATTTTGATTACAATCTATTTTATTCAAACATTGTATACGTATTTTTAACAATACACGTATATACTAAAAATGCCAGAAATTCAGATCACCAATAAAATATCTAGCTTGTTTACAATAATGTTAATGGCGGCATACTTCCAAGAATACAGAGCGATTAGCATAAAACATGCAGCATTAAAGTAGGACAGAGTGCTTCAACGTGTTCTTTAAAACGTCAACCCTCCAAACAATAACGTGCCCCGCATATCTGTGAACGTCATACATAAACTGGCCGACATCTCGGATTACAAACCAAATGTGTCAACTGACCAGGATCTGTATGCAATACAGAGTCTGGTTAAATGAGGCTATATGAATCAACGTAAACATCGCCGCTTTTTTTCCATTGCATTGGAGTTCAAATTCACTCCCATGCAGTTCAGACTAACTTCTTAAAACCAGCAACATTGTAATTGCACGTTTCATAGATTGTGTTCTAAATTTAGAATATCCAGGGTCGCCAAACCCACAAACAACTGTGACTACCGATGATAGTCACTCTTATGTACAAAATAATCGACAGCCATACGAGAATGATAATAGTATATGTTGCATTAAAGTTTATCTGGAAATATTATTTTTTTTTCTTTTGAATATTTAATCACTATGCGCTCACCATGTCAGGTTTTTTTAAGTTTACATTTGCAGTGCCTACACTTTGATTTATTGATTTTCTACCCTGAAATGATACATGGATCGCGTAAAAATAATAGTTAAAGTTATCTCTGTTTTTTGTGAACATATTTCTCCTAATGCAACCATTTTTACTCCAATTTTCAAAAAAAATTCTGGGGAGAATCCACCCCAAACCCCCCCCCCCCCTTATGGGCTTGTGGATACGGCACATGCTGCAGTGCCTTTGGCCCTGTTTTTCGAAATGCAGATGTGCATACACATCAGCAAAATCCTACATACGCCACTGATTTGTATGACAATGTCTAAATATATTATACATATGATTGTTTGCTCAGCAACCTGCTGGCCCGTGCTTTGACTTGTCATTATTATATTAGGCTTTATAGTAGTTTGGTATGTTATTGCATATACAAGGTTTAGAATGTTAATGTGTTCTATCTTTTGTTCTGTTAGCTATTCCGGTGAGTTTGGATAACTGTCACTAGTAGTATGGAGACGGCATGAGGCAGAAGACATAAATCAAATTAATTACTTTTGACAGGTCCCTCCTGACCCCCATCAATCACCGCCGTCACTGTCCCTGTCAGCTCTCCCTGACCCCTGACCCCCACATCAATCACGACCTGTCTGAAAGTGACTGATGATGCCCCCCCTTCCCTCCCCCCCCACTCAGGACCGTGAGCTGAGACTCTCTGCCGTCTACTCCACGAGAGACCTACCAGCATTATATAGAAGCCCAAGGCAAGTTCAATGTCAGCCTAAGAATGTTAGAGAACGGCATGATTCCCCATCCTCACTTGCCACGAGAACCCCTTGAAATGTTTTTGACCAATCTCAAGTAAGCATCATAACGCAAGCACAGTCATATTCAATGAATGGGGGAGTTCTTTTCAACCTACTACAAACACATTAGACTCAAGAAGACTCCTCAAAATAACAACTACAAAAAAACCCCACGTCTCTTTGGAGACGGATAATAAAAAAAAAACCACACCCCCACCCTAATACCTACCCCTCTCACAAACCTACCACCCCTTCACAGAATCAATATGGCGTCTCGTATAGTAATTTAATAAATTCTGACCGCCAAACATCCACCCGAGACCCCCTCATTCCCCGCCCTCCTCTCAAAACTTCATAAAAAACTCCCCCTTTCGACGGCAATCACTATAAATTACCATACAAACCCCCTCCTGTTTTTGGGAAAAAGCACCATAATTACCTGTAAACCGATCTTTACTTTTAGAATGCCAGCACATCGGATTCATGGCGCTTCGTATAGTAATCTATAGTAAATTCCATCCCCGCTTCACGTCAGCCCATTTCAAAATCCAACCTTTTTCAACAATCGAGACTGACGCTTTTTGAGTCCACTCCCTACGAAACTTCACAAAAATACACAACACCCATCCAAACTGAATCCAAATTACTATAAATCATTATCTGAAGCTAGCTCGTTTTAGGCAAAAAGTCTCTGCTTAAACGAGAGAAATCGAATTCATCAGTTACAAACTCCCCAGGTTACTGAATTTATACACTTTTTGCTGAAACCGGCCGCATTGTCTAAAAACACCCCGCACCACAGCAAACTCCAGAGTGACGTTTTTGTTTCCGCTCATAGGCAGCCGTGTCGCGTATTAGCATCAGCCCCCAGCGGTCCCCCAGGTGGTGGTGGTGGTGGTGGTGGTGGTGGTGGTGGTGGTGGTGGTGGTGGTGGTGGTGGTGGTGGTGGTGGTGGTGGTGGTGGTGGTGGTGGTGGTGGTGGTGGTGGTGGTGGTGGTGGGTGGTGGTGGTGGTGGTGGTGGTGGTGGTGGTGGTGGTGGTGGTGGTGGTGGTGGTGGTGGTGGTGGTGGTGGTGGTGGTGGTGGTGGTGGTGGTGGTGGTGGTGGTGGTGGTGGTGGTGGTGGTGGTGGTGGTGGTGGTGGTGGTGGTGGTGGTGGTGGTGGTGGTGGTGGTGGTGGTGGTGGTGGTGGTGGTGGTGGTGGTGGTGGTGGTGGTGGTGGTGGTGGTGGTGGTGGTGGTGGTGGTGGTGGTGGTGGTGGTGGTGGTGGTGGTGGTGGTGGTGGGTGGTGGTGGTGGTGGTGGTGGTGGTGGTGGTGGTGGTGGTGGTGGTGGTGGTGGTGGTGGTGGTGGTGGTGGTGGTGGTGGTGGTGGTGGTGGTGGTGGTGGTGGTGGTGGTGGTGGTGGTGGTGGTGGTGGTGGTGGTGGTGGTGTGATGGTGGTGGTGGTGGTGGTGGTGGAGACGGGCGCGCCCAGCAATTAGAAACCCACATGTTAGGACATCCCATGGATATAGATGTTCCTAATACTACTACTAAATGAAAAATATTGGATGTAATCGAAATCAAATAGATCAAGATTAACTAGATAAACAGTCTTCTTCTTATTTAATGCATCTTTTACCACACACACACACACACACACACACACACACACACACACACACACACACACACACACACACACACACACACACACACACACACACACACACACACACACACACACACACACACACACACACACACACACACACACACACACACACACACACACACACACACACACACACACACACACACACACACACACACACACACACACACACACACACACACACACACACACACACACACACACACACACACACACACACACACACACACACACACACACACAGAGAGACAGACAGACACACACACACACACACACA
This sequence comes from Streblospio benedicti, assembly GCA_019095985.1. Classification (NCBI taxonomy): domain Eukaryota; kingdom Metazoa; phylum Annelida; class Polychaeta; order Spionida; family Spionidae; genus Streblospio; species Streblospio benedicti. The sequence goes on along the minus strand of CM032660.1, from coordinate 56,630,550 downwards.
CACACACACACACACACACGCATGCACACCATGTATTATCACTTAACCTGCTCCCAGCGACCCCCACCGCCCCATTAACGTCATCCCAGGCAGGCAATAACTCATTTCTTTGTCTATCTAGCATAAAAGCCCCAGCTGCACGCTAGCTGTCTCACAACCGAGTTGAGTACGCTATCAATCACAGGCTCACTAGGATCAGGATAGAGGATCACAAAAAATGGAGTCACATGAGCGTGTTATGTTTTGTTTTTATATCATTTATAAACAAACCCTTCAGGGGGCTATCACCCCACCCCCCTGTAAAACCTCTGCCGTCTTTAGACGTTAAGTATACGGCTCTCATCAAACCGTTTCCAACTCTAGATAAGCGCCACCCTCAACTCATATAGTCAACACAGAACGACTTTTAAGCCCCCCTCTCCTCGTAAGTAAAAAAACCCTCTGAGAATCAGCACTTGTTGCATGAAAACCATGGCTGATCCACACCCCGGGGTAATAAAAAATAGCCCCCCTCTCTTTTTTTAAAAAAACATTAAACCCCTCAGACCCTCATACTCCCGCAACAATGGGCTTGTAATTCGCATATTGAGCTCTTTAAATATAGGATTTATATAAAAATAAATATGTCTACAAACCTCGCACAGTCCATCTACTTTAACCCTCTCCTAACCGGCTCCTCGCCTCAAATCCAGCACTCACTGCCCACCCTGTCAAATCCATCACTACCACATCATTGCCCTAAAACAATCATATCCATATCTGTCAGCCCTCTAATCAGAGATCCTTTTAGCCTTAGTGCAAACACGCCACTATCAACTCACCCTCCTCAATCCAACCCCATCACAGAGCCATTTTCTCAGCCATAATTGCATCCAACTGACATATCCCCTGTGCAGACGTAATCCATATCAGGAAAATAATTAAAACTATCACACTATCCATGACTTGTAAACTTAAAAAAGATATATAATATATTCCAGATGAAGGCATAGCCTTATTTATTGGAGATATAACAAAACCAGTTGATGTCTACAGTAATTTTTACATGAAAAAGATGTAAATATTTGTAATAAAAAAGTTGACAGGAATATTCATTGTATCCCCCAGATTTTTATCATATAAAACAACATTAAAAATGTAGATTGGAACATATACCCAGATTAAGACACAGCCTTTAGATTCTTACCTATGACAATTGTATATTGTATTAAAAAATATTCCAGAACTTTTAAATGCACTTCTTAAACGTTTATATGACCATTCTAATGTCTTCATGTAGGACTTATCCTGTATGCAAGCTAAGTTAGCTGAATGCAACAAAATGTGAACATTTTATTAAGTGTTTACATAACAGATGGATATACAAAAATA
>CM032660.1:56615609-56629079 GCA_019095985.1 Streblospio benedicti | reverse complement strand
TAGAATCCCCTTAGAAGAGCAATAAGGTTTGTTAAATTTGTATTTATGTTTCATTTCATGTTATTGTGTATGTTTAGTTTGATTCTCGTATTGTTAAAGCACTCCCTAGAGGATTTCGTTGTAAGAGGTAGATGTCGGAAATGAATGGCCGACAAAACGCCATTTTAGGTATTACTTTAAATATTTACTTATATGTGTTAAACCAAAGTAATTTAACCATATTATGATATTGTATTAGTTTGTTAGCAAGCTATATTATTTTCTGAAAAGATGCTGAATTCATGCCTTAATGTTAAGATTAGTTATAGCCAGACCCATGGTATGTTTTTGTTTTGTTTGATTTCAGTTTTTGACGAAGCTGAGGAAGTTGAGTTGTCGAATTTAGAAATAAACAATTTGCCTTGACTTTCGTTCATTCATACGCTCATACATCAACACAATAAGGGATCGGGGCAGCTACAGGGACCAGCAGCCCCAAAATCTATCTCGGTGGGGCCCTATTCTTATCAAAACTGCTACCAGTTTAAGGTAGATATACATGGACACATCCGTCCTCGTGTTTAGATACGTTTTATTGGTCTAATTGAACTGTACATGGACTAGGCTTGTGTTGTCAGCATTAGTGCAAAGTCCCTCTCGAGAATCTGGTGTGTCAATCTAACCTGGTGGTGGCCTGGTAGATGTATCGCTCCACCCGTTCAAATCTTCTGGGTATAAACAAGGTCCGTAAGTGCATTGCAAGTTCTATTTTCATGTCCAGCAGTCAAAAAAAGCTTACAATATATTTAATTTGAAGATAAAAATTTTCTTAGAACCAATTAATATTGGTTTAGCAAAATAGTTTCCAGCATGCTTAATGTGATATGTGTTAATGATCGGCTAAAGCGATGAAAACCATAGATTTCTTATTGTTAACTTGTAATAACCAAAGTATTTTGATAATATGAATAGGCAATGCCTAAGACAGGCGCAACATGTTTATCATCTAGGGATTAGAAATAGAAAAACTAAATTTGTATACATGTGTATTTATATGGTAGAACAAAATAATTAATCAAAAAACATTTGGGGTATTTTTTTTTATTACAAAATGTATGGTCTCTTCTACTTGTTGGTAAAATATGGTAAGTCCATAAAAATCATAATATTATAAGAAATATTCAAAATCAACATACAATGCTGCTGTGGACATTTAGACAAAAATAAAATATGATTGTGACTTATTTGATGGACTAGTTCATGCTAAAAAAGCAAAAACAAAATTGTAAGTATTACAGCTCGTTAACAAATCAGTGAATGCCTAATTGCTTATATCAATTTTTGCCACTTTATATGACCTAATCTTTCAAATTACTGTTCTCTTAATGAAAATCATGTACATGTAATGACACACTGAATAGTGCTACTTAAGATAACATATCATGTTAATCGTTTTAAAAATTAAAAGCATGTGTGATGTCTTTTTTGTGCGGACAACAACTTCATTCCACTAATGTTTGGCTTGTAACATTTTTTCCTTCAGACAATTATTTTGTAAATTATTAGAAATCATCCATGCTAAAATGCCACACACCCACATGAGAATTTTTGTGCATCTTCATAGCTTGTAAAGATGTGCCAACAGTCACACTTATATAGAAAAATTGAACATATCTGGCTTTTAACTGTGTAGCCATATTGTTAAGAGGCAAATGGGCTATGATTGGAACAGCTGTGTTTATATGCTTTTAGAAAGATTTAACAAATCCCTATATTAGGTCCAGATATCACATCCAATGACTGCTCAGGCATTAAATAATCTCCTGTGCATTTGGATATTATTGATTCATTTCCCTTTTTAAAAATGTATAACACTTTAGGGTTTGCGGGAAGAGAATTTGGTTTATGGACTATACAAAAGATCATGTATACAGTTTCGGTACAGGCAAAATTAACATTGACTCAAATGGGAAAAAACTACATGTCTTGATCTTGACGCATAATTTTAATATTTATCACGTAAACCAACTCATTTTTCCATTTTTTTTTGACTAGCCATAATCAAAACCTGCTAAAATAAAAAAAAATCACGCATTGCAGCGGGTTCTACTTTTTGCGCTACACAAGGTCAAAGGTGCAGGTCATGACAATTTTTCTTGCCGAAATAGACAATTTGCACATTTCTTTAAGTAATCATACAAAGATAGGGTTAAACAAATTTTGTGTAGTAAAATAGAATTATGCAGCAAATGCTATTCGTTTTCAAATAATTAAATTCCCAAATACAGTAGAGCTTTCATTTATGAGCCTAGATTCCCAAATACAGTAGAGCTTTCATCTACGAGCTTTGATTTACGATCTTAACTTGACATTTTGCACATTAATTGAATTAATCAAACAAAGATAAGGTTAAACAAATGTTGTGTAGTAAAATAGAATTATGCAGCAAATGATATTAGGTTCCAAACAATTAAATTTCCAAATACAGTAGAGCTTTCATCTACGAGCCCTGATTTACGATCTTAACTAGACATTTTGCACATTTCTTCAAATAATCAAACAGACATCAGGTTAAACAAATTTTGTGTAGTAAAACAGAATTATGCAGCAAATGATATTAATTTCTAAACAATTAAATTCCCAAATACAGTAGAGCTTTCATCTATGAACCTAGATTCCCAAATACAGTGGAGCTACGAGCCTTGATTCATGATTTTAACTCATTAAAGTATTCTAATATAGTCTGAGCCCTGTCATTAGAAACATTTGCTAAGACTCTTGGTTTGTTTGCATTGCTTCTTTCTGAAAGCAGTTTTTTCATTGCATCCTGGCCTCTGGATGCAGCAAGCTTGAAATGGGCAAGCCGTAAGCCAGAGGAAGCTGCTTTGTCCAGGAGGCCTTTTGACAGTACTTTGTCGTTGACAGATCTTAGGGTTTCCAGATTCTGCCTCTTAGCAATCTTGTGATGGAGTCTATCTAGAACAGAAGACAATGAAGATGTGTAGCTTCGAACGGTGGCAGGATCAGTGGATTTCTTCATTTCATCCAATAAGGTAATCAAAGACTCTACATCTCCAATGGCATTATGAGCATCATAAGTGCTCTTGAGGATATCCTTCAGTAATGCTGGCTGTGAATAGCCACCATTACCCCTTCTTCCTGGATACACACTTTTTGCCAAAGGGAGTGTGTCTAAAAACCCGATAACCTTTTTCTGAAAGGCCTCGATGAGATTCACATCCATAAGGTGCAGCAACAGAATGCGGCTGTCAAAACTATTAGCATTATGTGCCACCAGTATACACTTTTCAGGCAGGTAGTCAATGAACTGAGTCAATGCATCTTTCACTGTGGAGCTGTTCATCTTTTCACCTTTTGAAAACATGTTTCCATGTCTCAGTGAAATTCCTGTGAGGTCAGTGATGTGCTTTGGGATGCTGCCTGACAGAGGTGCCACATAACGGGAGAAGGTGTTGTTGTGACCGGATGTTGCTGCAATCTGGATGATGTCAGGCTTGAAATCTGGAGAAGGGAACAAATTTACCAACATAATAATTATTATTAGAGTGTAGATTGTCACATGCTTGTAAAAGTTGTGTGTATAATATTGGAAATATACAATTAATTATATTGTATTATCCCTAATTAGAGGCCCAGGTGCATTTTTAGGTCAGAGAACAAGTGGAGTTCAATAGTGGTGCAGGGTAGCTTCTACTCGCGCACTGCAACTCTAATAGGGATAATATGGTATTTGATGATATGAGTATAATACACACCCCTGCCAGTTGTTTCTAGATCAAACACAACTTCTACTCCTTGCTCCTCAATTGGCTCAACAGGTGGCTCTTGGACTGGAGCTGGTATTGTTTCTGTATCTTGCTCATGCAGATCCTATCATATAAGTAATATAGACATAATTACTCCCCTCCAAACTTTCGCAGCCATTTAATTTCAAAATTTCGTGAAAAAACTTTATTACTAAATAAAGTTCTTTAACAAAAAAACAATAAATAGCTAATAACAATTAAAACAGTTATATTTTAAATAGCAAAATTCCTTTAATTTACATTTGAATAAAACAGGAACCGTTATTTAGAACAAGCTTTTGGATAATACACAGGTATAATTGCTAACCTGATGCACTGATGAAACTTCTTCCACTACCGCGAGATTGCCAGGCCCCATCCACAGAGATAGTCACCCCACAGTCTTCTGTGGCTGCCCTAAAACACAAACATTATCAATCAAAGTTTAATTTGAAAACATGATACAAACATTGAAACATTTGATTATGAAAATGTGAATACATACAGGGTTGCCTGCTTCTCAATCTGTAGCGCTTTGTTTCACTTGATTTGGCAGCAACACTTATTCCAGGCGATGTTTCAGCCATCCTTCTTAACCACAGGTCATGGCTGATGGGGTGTATACTTAAGCCAGACAACAAGTTGTTGAGTTTCTCCTCTCCAATAACCGCATGTATGCATGCTAAAATATCAAAAATTCTGTGATTCAGTCTAAGACAGTATGATGAGTTTTTTGTTTGGAAGTCAACAGTTATTTACTTTTAATTAAAATTGGAATATTATTATTATTGTATTAATATTTGACTTTGTTGTGTTAACCAATCTATGTGTATAAGTGCAACACGTAAATAATTTGTCACATACTTTTGATGTTCTATAAATACACAAATGATATGATTGTGACAGAATCTTTATCTTTGACTTAGATGTTTTATGTACCACTCTAGACTAGTGTAAAATATAGATGTACTAGTATGTGCAGTATTAAAATAATACTTACATGGTGGCAATTTACTGTTAACATCCAATATCCCAGGCCCAACTTAGTTTTGTGGGTTTTTTCCCAGAGCCACTCTATTTATCATAGAGCAAGCCGGGCAAGCCGGGTGTTATAATAAATAGAAACCTTACAGACACTAATCATATCAAAGGTCATTTGGATAACAAAAAGCATCAAAGGGTGCTGCATATACCAGATTTACATTAACAAGGCATTCTGATATAAACAGAATTGATTTTGGCAACACCCTGTGGAATAATGCAGTCCTTCCTAGCTTATCACATGCTTGTGGTATTTGGTTCACAAATACAAAGACACCTCGATCAATATTGCATGCTGCTCAATATAAATGTGCCTAAAGCAGTACTGAAGCTGCACAGCAAGCCATCTGCGGTGGCTACTATTGCAGAAACTAGGATGGCTCCCCATCGATGCAGAACTAGATATCCAACGAATTAATTATTTTCAGCATCTAAAGAAAATGGAAAATACCAGAATCACTAAAATGGTTTTCAATGAGCTACAAGAACTTCATTTCTCACATATTGATACTCCCTTCAAATATTTTAAAAAATATGAAAGTAATTTTTTGAAAAATACGGTTTAGATCAATTATTCAATAGGGATGCTTTTCCAGTAAAAGAAACAAAGTATTTTGTGTATGAAAAATGTGCCCTTGAAAGGAATGATTATATACCCAAAAAATCTCTAAAGAGATTTACGAAGTTCAGGAAAAATGTTCATCTTACTTACTCACCAAAGCCAGTTTCTCTTCTATCCAGCTTAAGTTTAAGATGCGTACAGGTGTGCTAGGGCTAGGGGAAGACCTGGCACGTCAGCACCGTGGAACCGGTATGTGCGACCTATGTGGAACTTTTGAGACCGCAAAAGCACTTTACATTACACTGCCCCTTGTATAGTACAGAGAGACAATATATGTTTAAGAGTATTCAAGATTTTACTGGTAATGATGTATTTGGGGCAATCATGAGCTCTCCCAACACTTTTATGTTTTTTTTACTTCTGGGGAACATGACAATATTTTTAACAGTGTTTTTATTGATTTCATTTCCAAAGCATGGAATAAGAGACTTGAAAGCTTTTAAATTATTTTTCATGTATTAATGCCCGTACCAAAGGGCTTTTTACCATTTGTAATTAAAAACAAGCTGCGCGAGAACATGCGCAGATCGATAAAAACAATAAATATATATATATATATATATATATATATATATATATATATATATATATATATATATATATATATATATATTGTGATATTACAAAAGTGCTGAGTCAGATTAGACTCATAGGCATTGCCTGAAGTCCCTGCTTCAGATCCGCCTACCACCCACACACATTGGTATGCGGGTAGCTGGTATATAAATGAGGGAGAGCTTCTCAGAGTCAGTCAATAAATTGGATAAAGATTACTTGTTCGTTCTGCTATTACGTCTCATCACACACATGTCAAAATCATACATGACAATATATATATATATATATATATATATATATATATATATATATATATATATATATATATATATATATATATATAAATTGGGAGTGTGTGTTAGTTATATCTGCGCAACATCTTCAAAAGCAGATTTCAAAATACCACGAAACTTTGGCAAATCATTCTTCATAACCCAGTGGGTGCACAGAATAAGATTATGTTACCTTTACACCTCCCTGCTATGAACAATTTACAAATTATTTTCAAAATAAATAGATGCCATGCTCATTACAGGGCCATGTTTGTGTAAATAAAACGTTAAACGTGCGGGTTTCCTCTGCATATACGTCATACGTAGTACGTTAAACTATTCGTAAGTAGATAAGCGGAACGTCTTTCTTTCCTACAGCTAACGTTACCCGTGCGTTATGCGTACTTTAAACGTACCTCATTCTATGAAAAACGTTGCCTACGTAAATTTAAGTAAAGTAAATAAAAATAAATAAAAGTAAATGAATTACATACAATCCTTGACCCAAACTACACTAAGCACCGATTGAGTAACAGGTATTAAAATTAATTGTACATTATACATTGATACTCATCCACTTAATTAATTTATTTATTTAATTAATTAATTAATAGATTATTTCATGAATTATTTGAATCTGTAAGCATAAGCATAAGCCGGTGTAGTTCAAGTGCCCGTCACATAGGCTCCACTTATCAAAAACACGATCCACTCACGCATTACGGCAGCATACACGCAAGAAAACAATGCATGGCGCCATATAAAAACTTTTTTTGCTGGTAGTAGATAAAGCCATCATACATTGGCTAAAAAGGGCATTCCAAACTTCTGCTCATATCTATTACAGCCCTCTACACATTTAGCTGCATCTATCACTTTAATATTTTACACACACATGATTGCCGTATAAAACATATGTTCCACGTATTGCCAAAAATCCAGAATTGCGTGGAGTCTGTGTGACACAACACTTTAATATAAAAAGTCTAGCAAACGCATAAATCACTATTATTTTTTAAATGGGGAGTGTGTGTTCGTTATATGCGCAACATCTTCAAAAGCAGATTTCCAAATACCACGAAACTTTGGCAAATCATTCTTCATAACCCAGTGGGTGCACAGAATAAGATTATGTTACCTGTACACGTCCCTGCTACGAACAATTTACGAATTATTTTCAAAATAAATAGATGCCATGCTCATTACAGGGCCATGTTTGTGTAAATAAAACGTTAAAACGGGTTTCCTCTGCATATATGTCATACGTAGTACATTACACGTAAGTAGATAAGCGAACGTCTTTCTTTGCTACAGCTAACGTTACTGTGCGTTATGCGTACTTTTAAACGCATTCCTCATTCTATGAAAAACGTTGCCTACGTAAATTTAAGTAAAGTAAAAAAAATAAATTAAAAGTAAATGAATTATATACAATCCTTGACCCAAACTACACTAAGCACCGATTGAGTAACAGGTATTAAAATTAATTGTACATTATACACACGCATTCATCCACATTAATCAATTTATTTAATTAATTAATTAATAGATTATTTCAGGAATTACAATCTGTAAGCAAGAAAACAATGCATGACGCTCATATAAAAAAGAATCGATCTTTTTTTTTTTGGCTGGTAGTAGATAACGCCATCATACGTTGAGCTAAAAAGGGCATTCCAAACTTCTGCTCCGCGTATTACAGCCCTCCACACATTTAGCTGCATCTATCACTTTAATATTTTACACACACATGATTGCCGTATAAAACATATGTTCCACGTATTGCCGAAAATCCAGAATTGCGTGGAGTCTGTGTGACACGCACTTTTAATATAAAAAAGTCTAGCAAACGCATAAATTATATATATGTACACTTACACCTCTTATTTTATTCAGTTTCACATGACAAGGAAAAGGAGACGTTCATCAATTGGCCGCCTTACACTTTCACAAAAAAGGTTTCGCGTGCAAACAGAAAATGAAACACAAGAGGCCAGAGATCAGCGAACATCATTGGTTAGGCAGAGAATGGCTGCATATCGGGAAAATCAGAATGAAGAGGACAGAAATGTGCAAAGATTACTGGCTAGGCAGAGAATGGCTGAATATCGGTCACAGGAGACGGAGGATGTAAGAAATCAGCGACTATCACTCAATAGGCAAAGCATGGCAGAACAGAGATTAAATGAAACCAATGATGTACGAATTACATGGATAAAAGCAGCCTTTTCATACAATCCCGCAAATGATTACGCTTCAAACCCAAAGATTACAATCGGTAGCATGGACAATATATGCCGGTTCTGTCATGCCAGAAAATGGCCAGGAGAACCACCTGGTATGTGTTGTACTGGTGGTAAAGTCAGACTTGAAGCTATGCAAGCTCCACCTGAGGTACTCATGAAGCTCCTCACTGAAGATACTCACAATGCCAAGCACTTCCGCTCCAATATATGGAAATACAATGCAGCATTTATGATGACCTCATTTGGGGCTCATAAAAACCTCACAACCCCAGGATTCTTTACAACATTCAAAGTACAGGGTCAGGTCTATCACCGCATTGGGGGCCTTCTGCCCCTACCAAATGAGGAGCCAAAGTATGTCCAGGTCTACTTTATTGGTGGTGATAGGGAGGTTGATCAACGCTTAAGGCTCAACCAGGGCGTTCATCGTGGCACCATAGAGGATCTCCAGACTATGCTCCATGAAACTCATCCTTATGTGCCCGGCTTCAAATTGGCCTTGGAGCAGATAGACCAACCAGAGCACAGGGTGGTCATCCGGGCTGACAGAACACCTGTTGGAGAACATCCCCGTCGATTCAATGCACAAGTCGCCAATGAAGTGGGAATTATAATGGTTCTAAATGAGCATGACACAAATGGAAAACGCGACATTGTCCTGAAGAAAAGGGATAACATGCTAACCACCATCACAGAAACTCACAGATCATATGATACGCTTCAGTACCCACTGATGTTTCCTAGAGGTGAAGATGGCTATCATTTCCCCATCTACCAAGTGAACCCAATAAATGGGCATGAAACAGACCATAAAGTCAGCTGTAAGGACTTTTATGCATACAGACTGATGGTCAGAAATGGGGATTTCAACCAACTTCTGAGGTTTAAGGAGGTGACCTGCCAACTCATGGTTGATATGTACGCAAAACTTGAAAGTGAGCGACTACTATATATCCGACTGAATAAAAAAACACTGAGAGCTGAACAGTATCATGGCCTACAGGATGCTATCAATGCTGATGGCCATGCAAATAACATCGGAAAACAGGTGATCCTACCCTCCAGCTTTACTGGTAGTCCCAGGTACATGCACCAAAGAACTCAGGATGCGATGGCCTTTGTGCGCAAGTTTGGCCGGCCAGATTTATTTATAACCTTCACCTGCAATCCAAAGTGGAAGGACATTGAGAACAACTTATTTGATGGCCAGAGCAGTACAGATCGCCATGATATTATTGCTCGCGTCTTCCAGCAAAAACAAAAAAAAGAAACTTCTGTGGCTGCTTAAGGATGGAAAAATATTTGGAGATTTACAAGCTTGGCTGTACAGCATAGAATGGCAAAAGCGTGGCCTACCGCACTCCCACACACTCATATGGTGCAAGGAAAAGATCAGGCCAGAGGACATAGATAGGCTCATTTGTGCTGAGCTTCCAGATCGTGAGGAGGACCCTGAGCTCAATAGCACCATCAAGACGCAGATGATCCATGGTCCCTGTGGAAACATAAACCCTAGCTCACCCTGCATGGAAAATGGCAATTGCACAAAGCATTTTCCCAAGCAGATGCTACAAGAGACACAGACTGGCAGTGATGGCTACCCACTCTACAGGAGGCGGAAGCCAGAGGATGGTGGACACAGAGCATTGCTCAGGGTGCGAGGCCAGGATGTTGAGATTGACAACCGCTGGGTCATCCCCTACAACAAGATGCTTTCCAAGACCTTTAAGGCACATATCAATGTTGAAAGCTGCCAATCCATAAAAAGTATCAAGTATGTCTGCAAATATGTGAACAAAGGCTCGGACATGGCTGTATTTGGTGTGGAGCAGGAGGGGGAGCATCGTGATGAAATAAGTCAATTCCAGATGGGGTGATATATTTCCTCAAACGAAGCCATCTGGCGCATCCTGGGCTTTGACATACATGAACACTACCCCACTTTCGTCAATCTAGGTGTCCACTTGGAAAATGGTCAGCAGGTGTACTTCACCCCAGAGAATGTGGAAAGAGTCTTAGTGCAACCCCCAGAGACGACACTCACAGCCTTCTTCAAATTGTGCCAACATGATGCATTTGCAAGAACTTTGTTATATGGTGATGTGCCATCCTTCTATACCTGGGCAAACAAGAAGTGGAGCAGACGCAAAAGAGGTGCTCTAATAGAAGGAGGGGAGGAAGTGCAAGTGTTCAAATCTGATGCTATTGGCCGGGTCTACACAGTGCACCCCAACCAGCAGGAATGTTTCTACCTGCGTCTATTGCTTCATGAGGTAAAGGGCCCAACCAGCTTTCAATACCTGCGCACCTTTAATGGGGTTGTATGTGCGACCTATAGGGAAGCATGTGCCAAGCTTGGCCTGCTGGAAGATGACAGACAATGGGACCAGACCCTGGAGGAAGCTGCCGCCACACGAGCTCCTAGACAACTGCGTCAGCTGTTTGCAATTATGCTGAAGACCTGTGGGATGGCGGATCCAATGCAACTATGGGAAAAGCACCGGGACAGTATGGCTGAGGATTTCCTTCACAGAGTTCAGAGGCAGAATGCAGGTGAATTTACCTACAATGATGCAATATACAATGAGGCTCTCCTTGAACTGCAGAGTTACGTTCAGTCAATGGGAGGTAATGGAGTTGAGGAATATGGCATGCCTAAACCCCAGCTGAATGAAAATTGTCTTGCCATAGAGTATATTCATGAGATGAGTTACAACACAGAGCAGCTGGAAGCCTTTTTGATGTTAAATGAGCCATGTCTCATGGTGGACCAACAAAGAGCCTACAATGCCATCAACTCAAGCATTCGTACAGGCGGTTTATTCTTCCTAGACGCCCCTGGTGGAACTGGCAAAACTTTTGTAATAAACCTGCTCTTGGCCAAGGTCAGGCACGCCAAGAAGATTGCTCTTTCTGTGGCTTCCACTGGCATTGCTGCCACCCTGCTGAATGGAGGAAGGACTGCTCACTCTGCATTTAAGCTACCACTTGATCTGGCCAAACAGGAAACACCTACCTGTAATATCAGTCGTGGGTAAACAAAGGACAAGCTGCTCATTGATTGCGAACTAATCATCGGGGATGAGGCAACAATGAGCCATAAAGGGCCATTTGAGGCTCTTGACAGGACTCTTCAGGATCTGAGACACAACACAAGACTTATGGGAGGAGCCACTGTTCTGCTATCTGGAGATTTCCGGCAAACACTGCCAGTAATTCCAAAGGGAACCAGGGCAGATGAGTATAATGCTTGCATCAAAGCATCATACCTTTGGGCAAGTGTTCAACGCTACAAATTTCAAACCAACATGAGGGCACAGCTACATGGTGATCAGGAGGCAGACATCTTCTCTCAGCAGCTGTTGGAAGTTGGCAATGGTACCCTGCCCTGTGACACTCAGGATGGTCAAGTCAAACTGCCATTCGGCCACATTGTGCATGACATCAATGACTGGTGACAAAGGTATTTCCAAACCTCAACCTTCACTACCAGAACCATAGCTGGCTGAGTGAGCGAGCAATCCTTGCTCCTAAGAACACGGCTGTAGATGAAATCAATGCCAAGCTCATGGCCCAACTTCCAAGAGAGGCATATAACTACAAATCAATAGACACAGTGCTTGAACACGACGAAGTCTTAAATTACCCAGTTGAGTTCTTGAATAGCCGGACACCAGCAGGATTCCCACCACACAACCTAGAGCTTAAAGTTGGGGCCCCAGTCATGCTGTTACGGAACCTGCACCCACCCCATCTCTGCAATGGCAGAAGGCTGGTCATTAAGAAATTAATGCCAATGGTGCTGGAGGTCACAATAATGACAGGCAAGGCAAAAGGGAGAGATGTATTCATACCACGGATACCCCTCATACCTTCAGACATGCCGTTTGAGTTCAAGCGTCTCCAGTTTCCCATCAAGGCCAGCTTCGCTATGTCCATTAATAAGGCCCAAGGGCAGTCCCTCAAATTGGTGGGTCTGAATCTGGCAGAGCCCGCATTTTCTCATGGCCAGTTATATGTTGCTTGCTCTAGAGCACAAGACTCAAAGCAGCTCTACATGTACGCCCCAAATGGCCGAACAAAAAATGTGGTATACCAAGAGGCTCTGCAACACTGAAACTCATTCAATTTTGTAAATTCTCTGAAACAACCTTACTTCCGGTTCATGAAGCTAAGGTGAAAACAAACACATGTGTGTGACAAAAATGTGTTCATTGTTATTATGTAAACACGATCTTCCACACAGTTGGTGTACGCTAGCATAACTTAAAAATTAAATTATTGTTGAACGTTTATTATTCCATTTGTGTTACAAGCTATCTACAGTTGTTGCTCTGTTATATTCATATCTATATTTATTGTATTGTGTTACCAATCTATATTTGCTGTCATTTTTTATGAAAACCCATACATATGTACTAGATTTGCTGTTATGTTATGTACATTCAATAACAAAGTTTTCAAACAAATGCTTCTCCAGAGCGACAATTTACAAATTCAAACTTAATGACAAGGATGCATGAAATATCCAACTTGATGGCAAAGATGCATGAAATATCCAAAACTTAATGAAAAGGATGCATGAAATATCAAACTTGATGGCAAAGATGAACAAATTAAACTCTTCAAACTAATTCACAAACTGAAAACTCCAAACTAATGCTATCTATTAAATTGCGAGCTGCCTTTATATATATACCCTAAGGTCTAGAACAATTCAGGGGAACAATCTACATTATTCTTAACAAATTATGTAATGCATTGAGAACATTCCACATTCTAGAGTGTAAACAAACATAATCCATAAACCTTTTTTTTTCTGGGAAACCCCCCCCGGGGCGCCCCAAAAAAAAAGATTTAAAAGAAAAAAAGGATACTTTCTTTAAAAATTTTTAATAAAATAAAATCCCAAAAAAAAATTTTTTTTAAAAAAAATTTTTACAAAA
>CM032660.1:56549237-56586896 GCA_019095985.1 Streblospio benedicti | reverse complement strand
TCATGTGTTTAAAGAATGTATATGAATTTATTTGGTATTCATTGAACTCATCACACATGTAGTGTTTTACATAAAAATTTGAATACAGGAAAAACCTAATTATTATTTCAAAACATTCATAGAATGACCCCAGTAAATAATCTGAAATGACCCCACCATTTGTCCCCACGAGGCTCAGTCCTGCGCAGAACACTGTATGGAAACAAATTAGATGTGGATTTATCAACTATGATTCAACTTCAAAGTTAAAATGTTTAAACTATATAATTACAATAATAGAATATTAAATTTTTAAAACAAATTCTATTTGTAAATTTAATGAAGAAAATTATGACGATAAAAATATACAACAAATTGTTAAAAAAAATCTTTTGTACTATAAACTCACGTTAGAAAAAATAGATATTAATGTATCGAAAATTAATTATATTGATAGATTATATTATGAGTTATGATTTTTTGTCTCTATATATTATAGATATATAGGGAGAGAGATATCTCTATGGTATTACGTTTATATATGTTTATCGCATATTTATTGATATTATATATGTCATATAATACTATGTAAACAATTGTATATAAGTTATCAATAAAGTTCACTTAAATAAAAAAAAAATAAAAAAAAATGCTAGAGCTTTTATGGTTGACCTGATTTCGTTCAAACTTTACACAACTATGAGGTATGAGGCGACACTGAAGTGATTCCATTTTGGGCCCTTTATTATAATTGAAGTGGGCTTTGCAATTTATGAAAGATCTATTTTTGCTTTTATTATACATGTATATCACCCGGGTTGTCGGGTCAAAAATCGCCTTTTTGAGCAATTAATTATTTATTTTTCAAGGTCACTAAGGCTCCATAAAATTAATAACATGTTTCTCGTCCTGCCTATTTTCCTACACATCAATGAAGTACACGAAGTATAATATCTAGCGTGCATAGCAAATAAATGACAGGCCTCTGACACGGGGCTGTTTTGTTTGCAGCCAGGCGGGAGGGCTGTTTATTTTTTATCACTGGGGAGGCAATAAAAATGTTGAGGAGGCTGCACGATACACAGGCGGGCGGGGACGAGAAACATTTTATTATTTTTAAGGGGCCTAAATTGGGTTATGAAATAATTCAAACTTGTCAGTAACCGTCTGCAAAACATTATATTACAGGACGTTAAAATATTAAAGTCGTCATTTGACAAATGCAAACGGCAATGCCGAATCAGAATTACTGCACTAGCTTACAAAATAATGTTACCTCTTTCATCAGGATGCATTTCTACGTACTTTAGTACATTGTCAATATATAATCAATGTCATCGATCGTTTATATTGTACTGAAGTGAGTATTTATGTAAAGGATTGATTCATCCATAGATGACGTACTATAGTACACTACACTAGACGTTCATGAGTTTTTAGATAACCCGAGCTATTTCGTCAACTCGGGTCATGGCGAACCAGATCAAATTGATTCTGATGTTTTCTCCTCAAATTTATGAAGTTCTTAATTGTAAAGTATACATCGTTTCAGTCTATATCTTAATTGCCGATAAGTCACCGCTGTTCCAGCGATGCCTTTTTCTGGTTGAAGTTTTGGGCTGGTTTTCGAGTTTTTGCTTATTTCCAATAGCATTAAGAGAATTATCTATACTTATCATACAACCTTGGAAAAGTTAAATGAAAAATTTGTTATTTATCTATACGAATAGAATATCATGTCGTTTTGATGAAATTTATTAGTAATGACTCTGTCAATGTGTGAAAAATTATCATTTTGTCATTTTGTTGTGTGTAAATATTTATCACGTGAATGAAGCTGTAAATCAAATAAAAAAAAAAAAAAAAAAAAAAAAAAAGTACTAAGCGCGGCTAAGTACCTTGTCATTGAGGATGACTGCGGGCGCCCCCAGGTGGCAGAAAGTGGGGCGGGTCAGCTGGGTCCAGGTGTCCGTCGGGGAGCGTACGCCATGAACATCTGCTCCGACCCCCCGAACACGTAGATCACGCCCTTGTACGGCAGCGCGGAGCCTACGCAAATGTACATGTGGCTATTTATAGTAAAATCGAATGTACCTGGTATGCAGAATAAGGTCTCATTTTATACACAACACTATTCTATTCACTGCCTTTATTTCCAAAACTCAAAACACATTCAAAACAATATATAAAACTAGTTTTCGAGATCCTTAGTCTCCTTTTCAATAGCAATGTTATTGAAACGTTGTTATTGAAACGTTGTTATTGAAAAGGAGACTAAGGATCTCGAAAACTAGTTTTATATACTGTTTTGAGGTGTTTTGAGTTTTGGAAATAAAGGCAGTGAATAGAATAGTGTTGTGTATAAAATGTTATTTATAGTCACAATTCACTGTTATCGTGCTCTAGTGACTTTACATATTTACACCAGGTCATTGGCAGCAGCATCCTTGTCACACTATAGCTTTCTCAACTCCCCGCGTTTAGCCTACAGCACATGGCTGCTAAAAGTAGCACAGGCGTGCTAATCACTCGCATTAGCGTTCACTCGCCTGACCTGTACCTGTTTAACGTGTAGGTACCGCGGAGCAGTGTGCAAACTGATAGAGGTAGGTTTGCTCAACACCCACCGACAGACCCCATCAGATAACAGTATTTCATTTTGGATATCTTCTACATATTTTAAAAACACAAGATCATATCCACAGAACAAGAGGGTTGTATGTACAGCTATATACAGACCATAGTAAAAATCATATTTGTATTTGAAATATTTGTACAGCAATGTAATTTAATATGTCACAGTTTTTACTCTATGTCAAGAGAAAAGGCTTTATCATGCCATATTTTGGTTATATGGGAGCCTAAAAACATAAGATATTGTACAATACCAGTTATAATACTCATTTTATACTACAGTTTCTTTTTCGCTGCTTTATTAAAATCACAAACAAATTAATAAAATACTACTAGTTTCGAGATCTGCAGTCTCCTTTTCAATAAAAAAACAAATGAAATTACATATTCATAACAATATCAAGTCAACATCAATCCCCATAAGTATTTTACATTATTCAATTTAAATTAAATAGAAATAAAATAATGTAAAAAAATAATGCAAAATACTTAAAAGAAATAAAATAATGTAAATAATGTAAAATACTTATGGAGATTTCATCACAGCTACATGCTGTGTAAATGTGACCTACATTACCGGGGCTTTGAATTGCAGCCATATACGGAGTCGTGAGATATGACGATGGTATTTGTTTTGCTTTAATAGGCTTGCAATATCAACATATGTATCATATAAATTGCTTTTCAGATGGAAATAACCAGATCTGCAAGTTTTACTCTTATAATATTTCGTATTAGCCTCAAATCAATGTAAAAATGCCATTCTTAAAACGTCTTCGATATGAATACTGACAAAATCCTTACAAAAAAATACACATAAATATATACCGTACCCACTCATTCAAACGCCCTCCTCTGTTTATCCGCCCACCCCCTACTTTGGAAGATTTCAACTCAAACGCCCACCCCATCCTTTTTTCATGATATTTTTACAAACATTAAATTACTCATGGAAATGGTGTGACAAGCGAACGATTCATCAAATGTTTCCGTTTTCGATTTTGAAACAGCGCCGGACATTTAAATAACTGAGCATGCACAATGAGACAAAAAAGCCAAGTGCATTTTTGATTTCATAAATAAGTAAGTTATTTTGATTTTCCGATGAGCATTCGTAATAGATTATTAGGATTATGTTACTAACGGATTATACAATTATATTTTTGAGAACTACAATTGACTAATACCACGAAAATCGATATGACACCCAGAATCATAGGAAAATCTACACGGCTGAGCGATAAACGACTATTGGTGGTTACTACCAACCTCCAAGCAGCATCCCTTCCGGTCCGAAACATTTCACGCTAAACGCCCACCCCCGTTTATCTGCCCACCACCCGAAATTGATCAATTTTGAACGCAAACGCCCAGGGCGTTTGAATGAGTGGATACGATTTATGCAATACAGATAATTCCTGAATTCGGGATACGACAATTTTTATTTTCAAATACTACTTTTTTTGGCACACTTTGATTTTACCATGCGCACACCACCCACTTGCACAATCGCCAAGAATAAAGACACAACTGGAAATAATAGAACTCACGGCAGACTCGAGATTTACAAGTTTCATGCTTACACTATTTCATTTTAACCTTCAAATCAATGAGAAAAAGCCATTTTCCAAATGTTTCCAACCAAGTAGATGTAATGCTTTTGACGTAATTCCCGAACTCAGGTCACAACAGCAGGGTGAGGATTCGCCACTCGTCCGCTCGTATTGACTTGTAAAAACTTGTGGAGGACGAGTACGAAATTCTAGCGACTCGTCCTTCTGCCAAATAACAATTCTGGTCAATTTGACATACAAGAGTTATAGCGTTTGTGCAAGGAGGACGAGTACATTTTTTGTACGACGAGTAGATATTTGAGGGTTACTCGTCTTTTCTACCTAATGCTGCCCCTGCACCGGCAGCAGCCTCCTACCTGAGGGGAGTCCGGTGGGCATCACCGCCTTCTTGTACCACGAGTCGGTGATGCGGTTGTACATGTACATGCCCTTGGAAACGTGGATGTGCGCCTGCAAAAAACGGTCATCGCGCAATAATTGCATAAATCCAAGATGGCCGCCAAATAAGTTAAAATTTAGGAAATTGTTTTTTTTTCGACCTGTTTTTTTTAATTTCATATCTTTACTCCATATACTCTGAAAGTTATTGCAATTTTAGTGTTGTTGTTTTTTTGTGAAAAACTATATTTGTTTGACCAGGTTTTTCTCAGTTTTTCTTGTACAATTACTATGGGAGACTTTTCTAATCAGATGGCTTTACAGCAGCGCATTTTTGGCCATAACTTTCTTATTATATGTCCAATTTAATTGAAATTAGTGCTGTTGCATTGCGTTTAACTTGCTCTACAATCACAACATGGAAATAAACACGATACTTTTGTTGCATGTTCTTTTAGGCTGTGCAATAAGCAGGAAAGAGAATTTTGAAATTAATATTATCTTAAAAGTTTTCAAGCTCTACAAGGCTCCTTATCAAATAAAATGTCTCCACAAAATCAAACAAACACTACTATGTATCATAATAATCATAAGGTATTAAAATATTGCAGTACAAAGAGATTAACATTGGCTGGTTAAGGATCATATCAATGATAATAACGTGAAATATGCTTACATGTTTAACTAGACAATGTATCAGTGAAAACCAACACGTTTGTTAATATTCACCTGTACAGCTGCACGTTTTTGGCCATAACTTACTTACTATTTGCCCACTCTACTTGTGATTAGCGCGCTACTTGTGTTCCGTACCTGCACTGTCTGCTGGTGGCCGCCCATCACGTACAGACACATGCCCAGCACACACAGGATCGGAGAGCGCACCGCAAACTGGAAGTCCGCAGCAGACGCCCACTTGTGCGTCTGCAACCAGAGAAACACGGCGCCGCTTAGGGACCAGTCAGCATTTATGGGGACATGGGTGGGGTAGGAGGATTTCCCCCAAAATGCTGTGAAAAAATTAATAGCCTCCCCCCTTTGAATCTCTGTGAAAAAATTGGTGACCCCCTCGTTTTCATGTGATAAAAATTGATGACCCCCCCCTCAACAGTTAACACAATCATTGTCAGTTAAATCAAATTCTATTTGATCAAAGGAAAGCTTAGTACAAAATCTCTCAAAAATTGGGGTACGTTGCTGTGAAAAAATTGATAGCCCCAAAGTGTGTGAAAAAATTGATGGAAAATCATGGAAACGCGCTTATTTACTGTCGAAATTCACAGTTTGCTGTTGTCCAGTCGTGCTGGAGTAGATGTCATATCATTTGATTTGATTTTTCTTATATTTCTGCTGTGTTAAATTTTTCAAAATTGCTCAAAAATGTGAAAATACTTGTTGTTTCAAAATTCTTTATCTACTTTTTATTCTATTGTCATATCCCTTGTTTAAAATATTTCAAGAAGTTCCAATGTCCCATTTTACGGAATAGAATGCAAACTTAGGCAAAAAAATAATACGTGTTTTCTGTTTTCCCGCCCTATATTCTCTGTCGATCCTATGTTTCTCATTTTTAACTATCAACAATCTGAGCATTTCTTCAAACCACGCCGGTGAGTCATAAAACAAGAAATGCATAACAATGTTTTGCATTTTTGAAATAATCATGAAAGAAGGAACAAATCAAAAAGACTTATTTAACTTTCAGACACCATGTTAAAGTTGCATTAAATTACATCCTTTCAAGTACATGAAATGTCTTTCTTCCTGGTAAAAAAAATAAAAATAAGAAAAATAAAACAATCTCGACCTACCCATCCTATTTTTTCTGGTATGAAACAGGAAAATGTATCATTTTGTTTGGCATTACCCCTTTGGTGGCCACAATAACTTAAATAACTGGGGTTAGTGTCATAGATGCGCGCTCGTTATTGCCACATACCATCCAAGTGCCCACCCTCGTGTAACAGCCCATCCCCTAGTATGAGAAAATTTCAATTCAACGGCCATGGGCTACTTTGGATGGTCGTATACCGTATATCATATTAATATGTGCTGTTTATTTTCTTTAAACATTCATCCACAATGCCTCCGTACCTTCATGTCCATGAACTGTTTTGCTGAACTTTTAAACATTCATTCACAATGAATGTTACAGTTCTTTCACGCGAAACTACGAATTTCGAATAAGGTCTGTGGGACAACCCATAAACTTATTCAAATTCTGTAAAAACTCACATGTGACCTGTTCATATGATCTTCAACCCCAGAAAATGTATGGAGCCCTGTTTCGGAAAAAAACATTCCTCAAAATGAGCCGCTCTACCGTACTTTTATGTCCATGAACTGTTCTTTTTTATAAGATAAGATTAATTTCAGCTCTGTCATAGCCGCAGAAAAGGAGATGTATATACATCTTTTTACTTGTAATTGAGGTTGCTTCTTTGAACATTCGTCCACGATCCGCTGGATGTGTGGTGTGAAGCCTAATGATGACACCAGTTCTGAGAGCCTTTTGGAGAAACTGAGTATTACAGATATTGATAGTGTGCTTCGTAAAGGGAGACTGACATGGCTAGGCCATGTTGAGCGCAGTTCTGGCTGGATTAGCCAAGTAAGAAAGCTTGAGATAGAAGGAAGAAAAGGAAAGGGAAGACGGAAACAGACTTGGGATGCAGTCTTGCAGAAAGATCGTGCAAGTTTTTGGTAGATCCAAATGACCGAAAGGCTTGGAGGGGACGGTTGAGATCCAGACTGGGCAGCCAGGCCACACCCTCTGAATGAGGAATGATTAGGGCCTGTTTAAAATAAATTTAGGCTTTGATTGCTGCGCCCCCGCCGCCCCCCGGTACCTTCATATCCATGAACTCGACGCTCTTCATCTCGTTCAGCTGTTCGTTGTTCCTGCTCACTCCGCCCACCACGAAGGCGTAGTCGCCCATCCCGATGGCCGTGTGCGCCGTCCGCCCGTTACGAGGACCCGGCGGGAAACTGAAGCACGCGCAACGCAATATTTATTCTTCGAGCTCAATAGAAAATTTAAAAAAAACAAAAAAACAAAAACATTTTTTTCTTTTATTAAAAATTCAAAAAGAAACCAAAAAAGATACATTTACAAAATGTGGACAAGGTTATGGTGAAAAGTGTCTGAAAATTTACAAAATACATTTTTATCGTTACGCAGACCCGCCGGGAAACTGCAGCACACGCAATGCAATATTTTTTTTTTTTTTTTTTTTCTTTTATCAAAAATTCAAAAAGAAACTAAAAAAAGATACATTTACAAAATGTGGACAAGGTTATGGTGAAGTGTCTGAAAATTTACAAAATACATTTATATCGTGATTACAACTAGATAACTATATGTAAAACCGTACAAGGAATCGTCATGCATAATTTATTTTAATGTTTAGCTTTTATTTTAAGGGAATATAAAGAACTTTCAATTAACAGCATTCATTTGCACTTACAAATGGCGCCATGTTTGCCATATGGCACAAAATGGGAAAACACCAATGTTTGATCGCTTTGTAGACATACTTATAACGGTTCAATCTTGATGAGAAATACATATTCGTGTTCCTAACAACTTAAGCTTTATTGTGATATATAAATGAGTTCAAAAAACACCAGATAAATATTTTTAATTATTTTCTTAATTACTGTGACTCATTTACTCCGAAGTGGCGCTGCAACCACAGTCCTAACCGATCCGAACAGGGCTTCCCTTTACCATTGGAAATGGAGATGCTTTGTTGCAAAACATTTGTGAAATTGGGAATGGGGTAAGCCAAAAATGGTTTCTTTGTATTTCGGTGAAGAAATGATTGAAATACGAGCATTTTTATGGAAATTATGGCAGTTTAAAGTTGCCAACGCAGCTCCGACAAATGGAAAGATTCTATATGCGCTACGCTGCAACTATTTGCGAGGATACGAGGGCTGTCGTGTAATAAAACTTAAGGCGTAATGGGTTAAGACAGTGAGTTATATATGGATTCATCACAAAATCAATAAATTTTAATTGATCATCATTTATCCTGCTCCCCGAGAGGGTTATCACCTGGACTGCTTCCTGACGAGGTCGTAGACCTGACAGCGCGACGTGTTGTTGTGGTCGAGGCCGGTGATGACGATGGAATTCTCCACCACACACGCCCGGTACCCGCGGCGCAGCTGGTGGTATCTGTCGGGACAACAGAGTATCAGTCTTTTTTCATGTAATTTCAATGGTTATCATGCTCAACAAGTACCCGATAACCCGGAGGGGTGATACCATGGTTATCATGCTTGTACTCAGCTGGATTAGTTTTTTTTTTTTTCAGATTTTTTAATCCACTTTCAAGATGTACCATTCAAATTAATAAGTTATCAATGCCGTAAATACTACTTTAAGTTGGGCCTAAGAACATATTGATTTTTGCTATTAAGCCGTGACCTCCTTTTTTTGACAGATCTAGATCTAAGAAAAAAAAAAATCTTACGGCGACAATATCGTGATGATTTCTAGAAGTTGATTCAAGAGAAATATGATGACCTACGCACTTATTTATGTCGCATTTAACAGATGATAAGAATATATTGAGGAAACCATTCAAAATATCACTGGAATATTTGATGACAATTAATAAAACGTGATATTGTGTTTGAAGCGGGGGAAAATTCGGGATGATTAGTGTGGTGATTATGGAGTGTATTTCTCACGCCGATCTACATATATGGATTTACTCAACAAATTCCAGAATTAAATATGTTTTTTTAGGATAGTTACTTTTAAAACCGTATGTCAAGCGTTTAAAAGCAGAATGATAAATACAAAACCGGAGTTCGTTGTTTAACATGAATTTTGTTATTAGGACTCGTTCTTGTGGCGAATCACGACTCGTCCTTCGGACTCGTCGTGATTCGCCACAAGAACTCGCCTAATAACAAAATCATGTTCAACAACTCACCCGGTTTTGTGTATAAGACAGTGAGTTATATATGGATTCATCACAAAATCAATAAATTTTTATTGATCATTCTTTTTCGTAATCATTTATCCTGCTCCCCGAGAGGGTTATCACCTGGACTGCTTCCTGACGAGATCGTAGACCTGACAGCGTGACGTGTTGTTGTGGTCGAGGCCGGTGATGACGATGGAATTCTCCACCACACACGCCCGTACCCCGGGGCGCAGCTGATGATATCTGTCGGGACACCAGAGTATCAGTCTTTTTCATGTAATTTCAATGGTTATCATGCTCCACAAGTACCCGATAACCCGGAGGGGTGATACCATGGTTATCATGCTTGTACTCAGCTGGATTAGTTTTTTCAGATTTTTTAATCCACTTTCAAGATGTACCATTCAAATTAATAAGTCACAATATCAGTAATGTTAGTGCAGATCAAGTTTTTTTTTTAAATGTACCTATTTTGTTATATTCAATGTTTGACTTAGTACACTCTCTAAATAAAGAATTAAAACTGAAAGTTTACGACGATGATTTGCAAACATAAGGGTATTTATTATTTCTTTGAAGCTAAGTTATTTTCAAAAAGTGTTGTGGTTGTTTAGAAAAGACTGATAAATACAAAACCGGGTTCGTTGTGTCACATGACTTATGTTATCGGGATTCGTTCTTGGGACGTATGACGGCGAGCCCTGTTTTGTGTATGTATATTGAAATGGAACAAATTGTGAAGTCCAAAAGGTACTAAATCTTATCAAAATCACAAATTTTCGCATCTTCAATGCTTTGTCAATTGAAAAATGTCATTTAAAATGATGTTTTTCACTTGATAAAGCATTGAAGATGCGAAAATTTGTGATTTTAATAGAATTTAGTACCTTTTGGACTTCATAGTTTGTTCTGTTTTGGTGGCACCTGCTCAATACACGGGACTTATGTAATCTTGACGTTCGTTTTTATATATAATCACAACAAAGTCTCCCAGTTAAGGCCTCAACTGTTACTCTTCAGCAGGGCTAGTAATTTTAGAAATATCATGTTTTTTTCTTTTTTAACTTTAGGCATTGTGAAATAATTGGATTGTAAAAATAAGATATGATGAAGTATGCTAATTAGTTGGACCCACTAAGAAATCACTACTAATTAAATGATATGCTAATTAGCTTAGTTCAAGTATGTTTCCAAGAACATGTGTCATGTGACTATCAGGGCAGGTGCTTGCAAATGTCAACAATTGCTGTTGGGATTTTTTTTATATCAAATATATCAATTTTTGCATTGATTTACATTATAACTAAGTGTGTGGCAACAATCTGTCATTTTATTCATACTACTGTTAATCATTCATTATTTACTCCATCTTCAAAATGAGAACTGGATTTTAGCATTCAAAGCACTGGACACATGAATAGGTAACTTTGTAGAGCTATATCTCCACACCAAATTTCTGAAATCCAAGAATTTTTCAAATCAGTTTTCTCTTTAACGGTGAAAAAGAATCTCTACATTTTTGTTTTTTTATTTAAGCTGAATATCTTCCGAAGAAAACCTTACCAGGGTTTTTTTTTTTAAATTTTTCATTGATTAATTATTAGGTATTTTGTAATAATTGGCCTGTAATTAATGCGATATAACTGTTTAATAAAATTGAAATGAGTATAAAAAGAGTAATTTGACAGATATAAAAAATTTGAGGCAGGGTTTTCTAGATAAGTATATGAATTTTCCTGGTGCATAATGTTTTCAATGATTGCAATATTCCTGTCTGGAAAATATCGCATAAAGCCAAAATCATGAAATTTGCAATTAATGATTCATAAATTAACTTTGGGATATAATTTCCTTTTTAAAACCATGTTATATCAATAGATAAGATTATTACCTACAAAACAAGGTATAAATTGTAAAAATTGGTGCCATAGGTACTGAGAAAATCTCATGTTTGTGAAAAACTAAAACTGAGTTCATAGTCCCCTTAATTGCAGGTTTTACTGTATAAACATAGCATAAATACAATATTTTTCAATCTCTTCAATCATTACCTGCTTTTTATTTCCAAATACACTTTAAAATCTAAGTACTAAATACAATTTTTAATTGATTTCAAAACACTACAGGTTACTTTTTAAAAAAAAACATCATTTTATTTTTGATGTTTGAAGTGTTTATTTTTGAAAAGGAACCTGCAGTGTTCAAAATCGACCAAAAATTGTATTTAGTATTTAGATTTTAGAGTATATTTGGCAATAAAAAGCGGGTAATAAATTTGAAGTGATTGAATAATGAGAGCCACAGCTGTATACCACTTATTGAGAATCAGCTGGACAAAAATACAATTTCCTACAACTATAGACCAGTGAAACTCCATTGGTTATCGGAAAAAACCCATATTATTTTTTTGGGAACTGCTCTTGCAGAGTTCAATCTGGCTTTGCTAAAATAGGGGTGAAATCCCCCCCTCTCTCTGAAAAAGGGGGGGATTTTTCAGAGAGAGGGGGGGGGGGATTTTTTTATTTGCTTTCCAACTGACAAAATCTACTATATATTTTAACAATGGCATAAGCCCTTAATATTATTCAAATATTTTTTGCTCACCAAAAATTTCTTTACAATAACATTTTATATTTTGATCAAGATAATTGGTCTTTGGGTATATTGTTATAATGTACCCATTATAAAAAAAATGTTTACAGTGCATTTCTCGGACGCATCCTATTTTTTAATAATTTTATTGTGTTTTCCCACCATCATGCGTGACGCCATATTGTAAATGAATGTGAATATTAAACGCGCCTCGTGATTGGCGCATTCATTCCATGAACACGCAACTACGAAGCTTCTGATTAGCTGCTGATATACTAAATTACAGCGTGTTCAGCCATGTTATAAATGAACGAGAGCGCTATTCGTTGCAACGGTGTGTGTTTGTCAATATGGCAATATGGCAGCACCCATGAGATGAATATTTTCAAACATTATTTTTTATTTTTTCAAGTATATTCTTCACGCTTTGATGTAAAATTATAGCGCGAATAGTTATAATGCAGCCCCCCTTGAGAAATGAAAGTTGCGTCTGGAAGGATTATTATGCAGGAATCGCGCAATCGCGCATACCAGATTGAACTCTGCGCTTGCTGTGCCACCTACTTGAAGGAGTTTTCCTGTCGGCTTGTGTCCTCCGGCGTGAAATCCACCCACTCGTGGCGCGGCTCTCCCGCCTCCACCTGCGGGGAGATAGGCGCGGTTTAGTTAAAATCCAGTAGACTTGGTTCACAGCACTTGGTCTCATGACGTTTTTTTTTAATGTTCTTTTTTGGCTGTGCAATAATCAAGAAAGAGAATTTTTAGAATTTTAAACATGATAGTTTTGTTGCATGTTCTTTTAGGCTGTGCAATAATCAAGAAAAGAGAATTTTTAGAATTAATATCATTTTAAAAGTTTTCAAGCTCTACAAGGCTCCTTATCAAATAAGGAGCCTTGACGTTAATGAAGTGGACTAAATTGCGTTGTAAATGTATGATAGATTAAAAGTTTGACTAGTTTAAGGATGTTTACACGCATGAAGATTAATACATTACTTTGCATTGTGGCTAATGTAATTAGAAGGAAATGATTTGTATTCATCACTATTTAACCAGGGCCCTGCAGATGAAGCCTTCTTGATCAAGAACGAGAAAATATTTTTGTGTTAATGTTAATGTATAACTGTACTGCTGTTGGCGTCACTTTAGTTGAAAAGGAAGCTGAGGCTTCGAAATTAATACAAAATTCCAAAATAAAGATCACATTTTATAATATTATATTTTATTAGAAATTATCAAAATTATAAACTTTTAAAGTGCCGCCAATGAGGCCAACTGCTAGATTCCAAATTAGACAATTATCTCAAAGAGAAAATATATTTGGCTTATAAGAAAGCAAGTATGAAGGATTTTTCTCTGTATTGTGAGCGCGTGTTTCCACCTGCTCGGGGTCGTTGATGCGGAGTCTCCAGCCGTGTGGGTTCTGTCCGTCGAACTTGGTGCCTCCCAGGATGGCGAGCTGCAGGGTGCACTTGGGGTAGAGCAGGCGCGGCGGGGGGGCCCCGGGGGCAGGCCCTGTCAGCACCTGCTCAGCCAAAATAACATTTCAACAAATATCACTAATTTTGTGCTAAATCCATATAAACTTACTATAATTGTCTTAATATTTTCGGACATTTTCAATGTCCATCGTCTGAGACTTTTCTGTCACCAGGTGGCAGCACGTGACAGAAGTGGAAAATGTCCGAAAATATCAAGACAATTACAGTAAGTTTATATGGATTTAGCACAAAATTAGTGATATTTGTTGATATGAAAAAAAAAAATCCAATGAATCTCTTTACAAATCTACAAAATAATATTTGTTCTCAAAAGTCCAGTATCAATGAACAATGCTTTTGCCATTGCAAACGTAAGAAAAATATCTTTATTTCCCACATTCAATATTTATCACATCTTTAAAAATACCATGCTGTCTTGTAAAACTAAAACACAAGGTCACGTGATGTTGCATAATGGAATGATTTTCGCCAGATGTACCGTGGATTTCTCACGGCAGACGTGATATTTAGCATGGGAGAGAAAGGCGACTTGTTACGTGCACCGTGCAAGTCACGTCTGACGAAAATCATTCAGTTGACATTTCTCGCCTACATGTGTTTTGATGAGTTTCTATACCCCATCTTATTTTGCAGTAATTAAATTGCTCTAAATACTTTAATATGCTGTTTAAATGAATGAAACTTTCAGAATACACAGAACATGTCATATTCCTTTTATACAAGCATATTTGTTTGGTCACTGAGCATAACAGTGGTAGTGGTCTAGGGTTTGCAGGGTTTGACATAAGGATTGGTATGGCAGAAGACAACGGGTCTACCAAGTTTAAAAATCAGGTAGCCCGGCACTCACGTGTTGTTAAAAATGCATAATGTTTCCTTCTGTTGCCCTTTAAAGGGAACATTATTCAATACATTGACATAATATCATAATTCTCTGTGTTTGTTGAAATAAGGATGATGATTCAAACGATTGTTGGATACCAGTATTTTGTATTTTTAATAATACATAATGGAACTGCCAAAACCAGGCAGACCACAGGTCTACATGTACCTACTGGCAAAAGCTGGTAGACCAGCCAGTTTTCAGGTAGACCAGGGCTGTAGTGGTCTAGGGTTTGAATCCTGCGATGTGATACCTGGCACATGGCGCGTGCGAGCAGGGCCTGGTGCTGTGGAGCGGCCAGCAGCTCCTCCTCGTCCATCAGGGAGCGGAGGTAGGCCGGGGTGCAGTAGTGCAGGCGCACGTGTCCCAGCAGGGTGTCGAGGTGGACAGCGCGCTCGCCCGCAGCGTGGCGCACCCAGCACAGGGCGGCGTGCAGGATGATGTCCTCAGTACGCACCTACAACCAGACACAATGTATACAGTACAGTGAATATCCTCAACAAAGGAAGAGTAAACAAAGGAAACTCTGAATAAAGGAAACTTTTCCCATGCATTAGCTTATAATAATGAAAGTAAATGATGTAGTAATCAAAGGAAACCCTCTACAAAGGAAGGATTTGTCACTGCAAATAGGGTTCTGTTGTTGAGGATTTTCACTGTATATAATGTATTATTTTAATATACGCACCTTGATCCATAAGGCCCCCAAAAAGAGCGATAAGGAAAAAAAGAAAAACCACGATTTTGGGGCAGGGCAAAAGTATTTTTACTTGTCGTATGAACATCGACGAAGTAAACGTCACGCACCTTGATCCAGTTCTGCTTGATGTATCCGACGACGCCGTCCACCCCCAGCTCCATGAAGGCGTCGTGCTGGATGACCTTGGCGAACTTGGAGGCGAGGATGCTGGCCGCCTTGGTCTTGAGGCGGTCGAGGCGATACATGGAGCCCAGCGTGACCAGGCCCAGGGCGTTGCTGGGCTCCGCCCCACACACCATGAAATCCTCGCATCTGTGAACAGCCGAGGCGTTCGTTACACAGGGCGCCGCGAATTTTTGTTCGAATAAACGCGCGCCGCACGATGCGCTTACGAAAAAAAAAAAGCAACAAAAAAAAAAAAAAAAAAAAAAAAAAAAAAATAAGAAGGGATGATGTACATTTTATCACAAGTGGAACAGTGTTCCACTTAGGGGGAGGGGGGGTTTCGGTCAAGTTTTGGATGTTCCACTTTTTTGTGGGTGTAAAATTTTATCTTGCACGCTAAAATTTTTCATACCAGAATTCCACTATTTACTATCTAAATGTGGCATTAAAAAAATATACACAGCAGATTTCACACATTCATTAATATTATAATTTACATTCCTGATATCTAATAATAAATATTATTTTATGGCATATATAAGTAATATTCAAATAAATATCGCGAAACACTGTGTAGATATTCTTTGATTATGTCACACATCTGATGTTTCCACTTTTGGGGGAGGGAAAAAAAAAAGAGAACACTGTTCCACTTATGCTGAGCGTGACAAAATGTACATCATCCCTAAGCGCAAACCAACAATTTTTCGCGTTTCGTGCATTTTTCTTTCATAACTCACTTTGATCCCACAGAACATGAGAACACAACGCCGCGGCCGGATGGTTATGTGGTGATCCGAATACGGAATAATACCGGCGTGTTATAGTCTTACAATATGGCGTGGAATATAGGGGTGTGTGGAATCTTTGCCCCCAAAAGAGCAAGATTTGTATAATATTTAATCTGCATAAACAGGGATACAGATGGATAGAGGGCGGTGCGCTTAACGGGGCAGATGCGCTTATAAGAACGAATACGGCACGCGAATTCCCCTTACGTACACTGGCGAATGAATTTTAGTTACGGTTCGCTGGAAAGAGTTATGTTTTACCATAAAGTCCTCGCACCTAAACATGAAAATTACTACTTAATACAGTTTACGTGGTAGTGTGGCCTCATATTTAATATAATACTTTTTATTCTTTTTATCATGGAATATTCAATAAATATTCCTATATTTTATATTAAAATAAAACAATAAAATTTGTCTTGTGGTAGGAGCCTGCTTGCCATAAAAAAGAGACAGAGAATATAAAAATTTTGTATCCACAAGCAGACTTGGGAAAAACACATTAGAATAAAATTTGAAGATTCATTGGATTTCTTTTTTATGCATATTGATTAATTTTGTGAAAATCCATTCGTTGCTTGCTGTCAGAATATTTTCAGACATCTTTCCATGTCCATCGTCTGAGACTTCTTTCTGTCGTTAGGTGGCAGCACGTGACAGTGAAGGAAGACATGGACATGAAAAGATGTCCGAAAATATTCAGAACAGTAAGCAAAGAATGGATTTTCACAAAATCAATCAATCAATCTACAATATTAAAAGACATTTTACGGGTTTTTAAGGATCTGTAGACGACCTGGTCTGATCTACAGTATCAAAATGAAATAAAAAATCGAAAAAATTTCCAATATACGATATAAAATACAAAAATAAAAATTAAGACTATTTTATATCTATTTGTCAGTTGTTGGATGGTGTTTTTTTTAAAAAAAATGTCTCAAAAACATTTTAAATAAAAGGATTATATGATTTTGAAATATTTTTCTGACTTAACGAGACTTGCTGGAGATAAAAAAATTCTTAAAATGTGCTTGTTTTTTATTTTAGTATAAAAGTACAAGCATTCCCTTTATAAAAATGTATAACACTAGGGGTTTTGGGAATAGATTTTGGTTTATGGACAATTTCTGTACAGTCAAAATTAACATTGACTGAAATTTTCATTGTATTTGTATGATCTTTTGTATGGTCCATAAACCAAATTCCATTTCCGCAACCTTTAAAGTGTTATACATTTTTAAAAAGGGAAATGAATGTACTTTTATACTAAAATAAAAAACAAGAACATTTTAAGATTTTTTTTTCTCTCCAAATTCTTTTATCTCCAGCAAGTCTCCTTAAAACGTAAAAGAAAAGAACAACAAAAATATAATCATATGTAATCAAGTCATTAGACTTATGACTCCCAGTCCGATTAGGACTATACCACATAGTCTCTGGTAGGATTCGAACCCAGGACCATACGGCACCAAATCGTGTAGAATATCAGGCTAACTCACTAGTCCACTCTTCCACCAGAACCAGGTTTAAAAACCATGGCTCAAGAGTCATAAGTCTAATTACTTGATTACATATAATAACTTGGTCAGGATTCGCCACTCGCCCGCTCGTATTGACCAGTAAAAACATGTGGAGGACAGTAGAAATTTAGCAACTCATCGTTTTAGACAAGTAGCAAATTCTGGTCAATTTGGCCTACAAATATAGAGCTTCATGCAAGGAAGATGAGTACATTTGTTTCTGCAGGACGAGTAGATATTTGAGGGCTTCATCCTGCTGACGAGTAGCACTTTTCCACCTAATCCTCACCCTGAATAATTTGATATATAATAATAAATAATAATATATACCCAAGTCAATAACAATCCTTTCAAAACAAAACTGACGATAATACAACACTTTCTTCATAGCAACAGCTATCATTATTTACAAATATATCTCAATATTTCGACAACAACAATGTCTGCTTTTCTCACACTTGCAATCCTAAACTCATGTTTGCATTATGACTCCACACTCTTGAGAAAGACAAACAGACATTGTTGTTGTCGAAATATTGAGATATATTTGTAAATTGTGACAGCTGTTGCTATGAAGAAAGTGTTGTATTATATGAATTAATGAGACTTTCTGGAGATAAAAAATTCTCAAAATGTGCATGTTTGTTATCTTAGTTTAAAAGTACAGTCATTTCCCTTTTTAAAAATGTATAACACTTTAGGGGTTTCGGCAATAGAATTTGGTTTATGCATCATGTATACAATTTCGGTAGAGGCAAAATTAACATTGACTGAATTTTTAATTGTCTTTTGTATGATCTTTTGTATGGTCCATAAACCAAATTCCATTCCCGAAACCCCTAAAGTGTCAAACATTTTTTAAAAGGGAAATGAATGTACTTTTATACTAAAATAAAAAACAAGAACATTTTGAGAATTTTTTTATCTCCAAATTCTTTTATCTCCAGAAAGTCTCCTTAACACGGCTAATGCATTTGTCCCACAGAAGCGTCAGGGTGAGGATTAGGTAGAAAAGTGGTACTCGTCAGCAGGACGAGTAACCCTTAAATATCTACTCGTCCTGCAAAAAAAAAGTACTGGTCCTCCTTACACAAAGCTCTATATTTGCATACCATATTGACCAGAATTGCTCCCGGTCAAAAGGACGAGTTTCTAAAACATTCTACTCGTCCTCCACAAGTTTTCACTAGTCAATACGAGCGGACGAGTGGCGAATCCTGACCCTGAGCGTGCGCTCACCGTGACTTGAGCGTGTCGAGTTGGAAGAGGTCGCTGAGTCGGACGATCTCTTGCACGTTGTCGTTGCTGATCTGGATGTCTGACGTGTACATGTAGCGGATCACGACGCGTAGACACTCGCTGTCGTAGAGTTTCAGCGACACGACGCTCGTCAGCGCCTCGCGCATATCCACCGAAAACATGGCCGCGAAGTACGGAGACGCTGCCGCCAGCACCACCTGGTGGCCGAAACACACGGCGGTTATTTGTTATACGAATACGACAAGGAGATTGTTGGGCAACAGCTAAAAATGCGATTAACGCCCTCCTCTCTCATGGAAACAAAAACAAATCGCATTTATAGCAGTCGCCCAATCTCCAAGTGTCGTATTCGTGGCAGAAACAACGGCGCTAATTCGTTGATTTATTATTTTCATCTTTCACAACAACACAAAAGAGTTTATAAACGTTTGTGGGCAGTTTCGTCTGCTTCTGCAGACATTTTCAAAAACACTACTGCACATGTCAGATCATGTGCAGTAGTGTTTTTGAGAATGTCTGCAGTAGCAGACGAAACTGTCCACAAACGTTTATAAATTCTTTTGTGTTGTGAAAGACGAAAATAATAAATCTACTTAATTACCAACACGATGAACTCATTCAAGGGTATTTGTTATACGAATACGACAAGGAGATTGGGGGACAGCTAAAAAATGCCATCAACGCCCTCCTCTCTCATGGAAAAAAAACCAAACAAAACAAAATATATATATTATACATAAAAAAGAGAACAGCTTTCACTCACACATGCATACAAACCGATTGTACATGATATACTAGTGTCAATTCAAAGCCTTCCAGCTTCCTCAATGAATTTATGTATTAGATTATGTCAAAGAATTCCTTATTATTCGGAATGTCAAGTGCATCACTTCCTTCCAGGAGCATTCTAACGGAAATTTTTATCACCAGTAAAGGGGTATAAGGATTATAGGAAGTGGGATAAGGGCAAAAAGGCTGAAAAAAAAGAGGGATAAGGGATCTCCACATAGTGGGATAAGGGGGAAAAAATGGCCAAAAAAGAGGGATAAGGATAAAAGGGCCAAAAAAGAGAGATAAGGGTAAAAAATGGCCAAAAAGAGGGCTATGTGATTTCTCGCCTTGTGAGCGCGGAGCGCGCTGCCCGTGTCGAGCTCGAGGGTGACGTCGCAGAACGTCTCCGACTCAAACAGTGCGTACAGCGCCGAATGGAACGCGGACGTGAACGTCGCATCCTTCACCTCCTCCATCAGAGCCGAGCCCGAGTTCCTGCAAGCGCATGAAAAAAACGAGGTCGCTCAAAAAAAAGGGGCAAACTACTATTTTGAATTGGATGTTAAGGATACTGTTGTTGTCATTGAATCTTGTCGAAAGAGTAATTAAGAATATATAGAGCATTTGGACGAAAAGGTGTTTAATGATTTAGAGGATAGGCAGCAAGTAGAACGAGGATTAGAAGAAAATGCGACCATATGCTGCATACCGAATTTCAAGAATCTTATAAACTTTGAGATTTTCTTTAAAATAATCCAAGCATAAATATACAACGATCTATTCAATTAGTCTATCACTACTGATTAAGCCGATCTCTGTGTATTATGTCATCCATGTGAAAACGTGATGAGAGTCCATTTTGGATTTCCTAATATTGCGTAATCAGTAATTTTTCACCATTTCATTGTATGTTGCAATTAGATCTCAATCTGCATACCGTGGGGTAACGAGCCATACTTACGTTTCACCAACGTTTAAGTCTTCAGAAGGTGCCCAATTCATACCCAAATGTCTGGAACTAAAACAAATCAATCGTAAATGACCAGGGCCATGGATTAGTAAATTGTACCCGTCCTATCTCCCAAGACAGGTATCTGTGTTGTCAGAACTGATAAAAATATTGAGTTAACTCATCCTGTGAACGAGTATTCTCAGTCACACGAGACATTAATTTCAATTGCATTTTTACAACACATGGAGTTTAGTGATTTGAACATCTGGAAGTGTATTTTTCAGGATACCCATCCTACGAACATATATGATTTATCTTCCAATTCTTGGCCCTGGATATAATTAATTTATGTAAATTTATGGTTGCTAAAATTAGAGCATATGAATCATAGTGCACGTCACACACTCATTTCCACATGACAGAAATAAAGATTTTCTGAACTGTGCGCCTTCCGCACTACAAGTACAGTTATCCTCACCTTCCTTCAAGTCCCTCTTTTTACAGACTGGATCATGTTTGTCATTTGATTTATCTACTTTATCTTACTTAGACTTTATATACAATATTTGAATTTCAGCTCATGCATAATGTCATGCGTGTCGGATTGATAGTGCGTGCACATAACTATTGACTATTAAAGATTTAGACGTCATTAAGTTCTAGTAAATGCAATTAGGTACAATGGGATTGGGATTTAATATCTAAGTGACCATGAATACTTGTCCATAGGACAAATAACTCAAAATGTTTACCTGTTTAGACAACACAAATGCCCATTCTTGTACAATAAGACAGTGAACTGTTTGTCCTAATGATTTGAACAGAGTTC
This sequence comes from Streblospio benedicti, assembly GCA_019095985.1. Lineage (NCBI taxonomy): Eukaryota > Metazoa > Annelida > Polychaeta > Spionida > Spionidae > Streblospio > Streblospio benedicti. The sequence goes on along the minus strand of CM032660.1, from coordinate 56,565,423 downwards.
AACAGATGATTTCAATAACGGTATCAAAAATACTTGTCCGATCTTGATGAAACATATCATTCATAAATTTAATGTTGTCACCATGGGGATTACAAGTTCAAATTAATATGATAAAAAACCTAAATACTTTAGAAATAGTTTGATGGTACTGGTAACCATTGGCATTGTTTGGATGATTAACAATGTCAATGACATTGAAAGTGCAATAGATAACATAAAAGTATATTGATGTGCATTCAAATATTTCAGCTATGAGTATTCATGAGTATAAATGCAGCGACAATCACAACACTTACCTAGACAGCTAGAATCCAAAACCAGTAAAGAGTAACCTGGAAAACAAAATAAAATCCATCAACTTGATCAAGCAGTGTTTGAACTGAATTGACATAGGAATTATGGAAATTCCCTTCCTGAATATTCGATGAACGAGGCTGATATCTAGAATTGAATGGGTGTTAACTTAACCAAGATCTCACCTATTAATAGGGAAAACGTAGGGCTTGCGTTATCTGTTATTGCTGACTCAGGCAAAGCCATCTATTATGCCTTAATTTGCAAAAATTCAAGCTGAGGTAAACATGATGAGGTGCATAATTTCGCCAGCAATTGCAAGTCTTTACATAGAATATTCTACGATGACTACTGACATGTACCAGGTTGTTGTGTATTTCAAAATGAAACAAGACAAGCGGTACCATTCCCTTTATAATAAACCTCGTGTTTTATCTATTATCAATGGCATAATGTACATAGAAATGATTATTTGAATACTGAAGAGGTGCCTTGCTTTATAAACGTTGGACTTAGTGAGAGTCGACATTTTACATCGCCGTATTAAGCTGTGACTGTGTTTTGGCGTACTCGATTGTACAGCTACTTTTATTGTTGCGGCCTTAGGCCTAACATTATAATTGAACTGAATATGAGTAGGTATGACGGCGATGATTAAATTTAATAGAATATCTAATTATATACATGTATAGTGAGAAGAAAACTACATTTCTGTACTGACGTTCTTGCTCTTGCCTGTTAGACTGGCGCACATGTAATCGTGAACACCCGATTTTTATCCTGCTAGTCCTTGTTAAATTATAAACGCATAGACCTCATATATCACACATTTTATTTGCGCTTTCTTCTAGACTATTTGTATTCCAGTAAATTCAAACCGACCTTCACCTCAAACTGAAACAAATTCGCGCGATCATGAACTCTGAATCTAAAATAAATCCTACTGTAGCACACCAGAAGCTTTACAAACACTGCAGTCCAAACTGGAAGGCCGCATACCGAAAGGTGAATCAACTAAGATGTTCTGAGCACGTTGACAACGTGTGTTCTGGGTAAATGACGTGGTTAACATGCTCCATCCTTGGAGGGGACGTTTGCTCATGTTTTGCAAACGTGCAAGTTGTCTTTGACCTCTGCGACTTTTCCTTTAGAGTAGTCTCCTAAAACCTACCCCCAGCATTGAAAGATTGTGTATTGCATTTTTTTTAAATTGACGTAGACGACTCTATATGGAAAGGCTTGAGTTTATCAATCAAGAAGCCACATGAATAGTTTTGAATATGACCATAACAAATTTTAAAATGTTTATTTTTCATTTTTCAATTGTTTTTCTTTCTATATTTACATGTATGCTTAGTGAGTCGAGTTGACTGATTGGTATGATGCCCAGAGGTAATGACCGCATGCCCATAATAATATTAATAATAATAGTTCATTTTTAGAGTATCACATTCAGAAAATTCACGCTTTTGATACTTAACAATGTGAATAGAAATACATAATAAAACAGACATTATTAGTTCAAATGGAACATATTACATCACAGCTTTAAAAGTTGACAAGACATTAAAAAAGAGCTATAAAATAGAACAGAACTCTTAAGTACTGTAAATAGCTTGATTAAAACAATGACTTCAGATAAAAAGCAGAAGCTTATTTAATTTAATACAATGTATATAACACCTGAAAAGGCATAACAGTGAATTATAAGTGCTGTCAGATGACTGCATTAAAAAAACAGTGGTTTCTGATGAGATAAGATTGTAGCTAAGATAAGATCTTTAATATAAATAAAGCACTTGTAGTGCATCCTATTACCAGATGGCTAAGGATATGCCGTAAATGCACAAGACTGCCCATACCACATGTCAAATTTAATAGTGTCATGTCATTGTACATGCATTTGGCCAAACCTACTAAAATTATGAGCCTGAAGTACGAATTTGTAAGAAAGTAGTTCTTGGCCTTATCTGAAGATCGTTCGACAACCTTGATACGGACACTCTCACATGCTTGTATAAGACTTTTGTTCGTCCCCATTTAGAATATTGTAATGCGGTAGTATATCCCCAGTACCAAAAACAGGTCAAGCTTCTTGAGTCGGTGCAAAGAAGAGCAACGAAACTAATACCAGGTTTCAAAGATCTGGATTACCAAAAAAGACTCGAGGCACTTAAGCTCCCTTCACTCATATATCGGCGAAAGAGAAGGGACATGACAAAAGTGTTTAAATACACGCATGACATCTATAAGGTTCCCGCCTCCCCATTTGAGATGGAACGAGGTAGTACTAGAGGCCACTGTTACAAGATTGCTAAAAAAAGATGCAACAGCAACCTACGTCAGAATTTCTTCTCAAATAGGGTTGTGAACTCATGGAACAGCCTACCCGAAGATGTAGTTACGTGCAAAACTTTAAATGCATTCAAGAATAGTTTAGATAAACATTGGTCTAACCTAAAATATATAACTGAATCTTCCATTTCCCACTGCATGCATGACTTTTAAGACATAATAGAGAAAGTGTTTAAATAACATAGTGAAGACCGGTCAACAGGTTTTTTGAAAAACCTATGAAAGACCGAAGAGGATGTATGTATGTATGATCATTTGTAGGGAACAAATATGCAGTCACTAACCATCTAAGCCTGTATAATTAAAGTATGTCCATTTCTCCATGTTCCTGATAATTTGCAGATGAATTCAGTAAGAAATGCCTGTTATAGAAGCTATTTCCCAAGTGTACTACTTCAGATTAACGTATCTAGTACTTGAGTACATTACTGTTTATTTGATAAAAATAGTATGGATATAGATTTCAGAGGCTGGTTTTATAGTCTTATGCTATTCCTAAATTCGAATACACCACGCCTTCATGTCACGTACCTGCAATGTTCATGTACGTATGATGTATGATGGCTACGTCGACGCTTTCACTAAGAACGTAACCAATTACAAGAATGTAGTACACAAATTTCCAGTAACCGGTAGTATCCGGTTAATAGATGCACAGTAGTAGTAGAGGAAGTAATCACGTTATGGGCACATCCATCGTAGGGTTGAAAATGATAAGTTTTAATATACATATTTGCTGAAGAACATTAGTAACTGTAATTCAGGCAACCTGTTAAGTTGTGTTTTCAATCAGGGAGACGTTTTACAGAGAATACAGAATTCACAACTGCACCTCGTGACCTGCCCATAACGTGAGCAATATTTCGTACGTCGAACGTGTACAGGTGGAAACGATCATCAAAACATTTTTTTTTTAAATATAATACTTGGATGAATTTAGTACTGAATTATTGATAAAAGATAAAACATGCTATTTTCTCCGCTATACTTTAATTATCTGTTAAAATATATATGTAGTCATTATTTATGAAGGAAATTACATAGTAAGTCAGGACGTTTCGGAAACTGCCCATAACGTGAGCACTTCCTCAACCTCTGTTAAAATGTCAAAATAGAAATGGAATTGTTTACATGAATGTGGTGTCAAGAAGCATTGCAGTTGCACACAATGGCCTTAATTATTAATCCAGACCTTTGGTACAATTTTTGACCATTCTTTGCAGAGATGCCAGGACCGTCTTCGTGGCAATCGGGACAAATTTATTTCGAAATTTCGCAATGTGTCGATCCCACCTGAAGGAGCATGTGCGGGGGACGGACACTCCGTAATTAAGGATCTGATGGTAGAAGAATGGCAGAAAATGGCTACAGAAGAGTCTGGACTCCCAACGCTTTCCACAGAAGACATGGAAGACATTGATGTAAATATACAAACTATCAATATATATATATATCTGCAGTGATAATTTTTTTGATTTATAAATAAACTGTTTTCTAAGTCCACTGGAATTAAATGGAACTCTCTTTATACACTCTTGTTTTCAATTTTTTTTATTATGCTTGTTTTGTGTACATTATATTTGATTTAGAATTTACAAATGTTACGATACTTAATTTGTTAATTAAGTGACTGGTGTTCATTTTAGTTTGACAACCTCAAAGATGGTAATATTGATGAGTTCTTGTCAATTTTTGAAGAAATACGGAAAGAACTGCTTCTTGAAGGTATTTTTAATGCTGACATTCATGCTTTAGATACTGTAAATTATTGGTCTAAGTAGCAATAAAAAATATCATTTGGTGTTTTTGACATTTGATGGACAGTCGAATTTATAATTTTAATCAATTTTGTTCTGAATTTAAATTTCTGGGCAAACTTTTCGATATCATAAAATTGATTCATTTTGGATGAAATTCCAGATAACCATAATTTTGCTAATGAATTCAAATTATGCATAATTCACTGTAGTACATTTTCCTCTCTATTTTTCAATCCTTTAGAGCGAGAAATCCTCGCGGAGTATGAGGCTGGGATCTGTTTTGAGGAGTGTGCGCTGTCGGCGACACTCGACTGTCTCCGTGACCGCGACGACGTACTGTGTCCAGTGTGCAACAAGTAAGACGCTCAAATCACGCCAAACAGTTAGCATCGGCTACATATTTTTTTAATTGGGCTACTTGGAAAAATTGCTGTTTCAAGTTTGAGATATAAAGGGAAAAAAATTCTGGAAATTTCATTTGATGCTTTCTAACTACAACACAATTTTGCCTTCATGCTTCAATTATTAGTATTTTGTTGATTGAAAGAATTTAACTTAGTTGAAGATAGGGTTGGCAATCTTCCGGAAGTTTGCTATTTCTTCCGGGACGGCGGAAGAAATGGAAGTTTGGTCTCTGGTCCAAATGATTTGATCAGTAAAAGATGTATTATTTACATCTGAATTAGTATGACTGTCTTTAGTAATTTGTCTTTTATTGGTCAAATATTATAACTAAAAGCCGTCGTCCATAGAAGAACAATTGTCTATATGCTCAGAACCTTCGTTTATGCCATAGTAATTACATTGATGGGTTTTCATCCTACATGGTTTTATAGATTGCATCTTGCCACACTTGTTGCATTTGGCAACTAGCTTACCATTTCCCTGGATCTTAGTAAAAAATTCCCATACCGTAATTTTGAAAAACTGTATATGTAGCTATTTATCTATTTCTAGAGTAATGGAAAATTATGGAATGATTTTATCTAACCAATGATTCGCTCTTTATATGGGAATATTGAAGTTCTTACGAGGTTGTGACAAGCATTCTATCAACACTTGTGTGGCTTCCTTTATTTCATATAAAGAAGTGAAGATGCCTTTTGTAATAGAGAACATTCACAAATGTATTTGTACCTTGATGTATCTTTGGGTTTTGAGCATAATAAAGAGTTCTGAGTTCTGACTAACTAGATGAAAGGACAGTCTGAGGAAGTTCTAACAACCTACTCCCTTTCAAGTCAAGCCACTAAATAGTTCAAGTTCTTACGGAGTTGTAGGAAGATTTCTTTGAAGTCAAATTACATTTTACTTGGGATTCATAGAATTTGCTACATTTATAGTTAATAGCTAGATACAACAAATATATAATACATAAATATACATATAACTATTGCAGAGAATTTGGTAAGTATGCTAGCATCTTTAGCTTGAGATAAAATTATTATTTTGTTATCACAGATGCTTAATAATAAGTAAAAAAAAGGTACAAATTACTTGCGAAAAAAATATGGAATTTGGTATTTCTTCCATTTGGAAGAAATGGCGGAAGATTGGTATTTCTTCCAGACGGAAGAAATGCAGAAGTTTCCGCCAGTGGAAGAAATTGCCAACTCTGGTTGAAGAAAAAAAAATCTATGCTGGTTAATAAATTCTGAATTTTGTAAAAAGTTTTTGTGTGGTGGAAGATTAAAAGGAAACCTCTTCATGTTTTCATAGAATGAATAGGAAAGTCATAAATTTTTTTCTTGTAAAATTGTCATGCGATGTAGTACACAGATGTTAAAAAGTTCATTTCTTAACATTTATGCGTCAGTACATTCTTTCTAGATTTGAATCTTACTAGGTTTTAATCACCGTCTACACGGTTTGTTTCAGAGATTCCCTGCACCTCAATAAGGGCATCATCTTCTGTCAGTGTGGGGTGAGAATCGACACAGAGGTGAGTTGTCCATTCGGCCGGGGATCGCAAACTTGCACCTGTTAACAGAGCTACAAATGGATCACTATACCTGGCCAATGTGACGGAGACGGCTCACTAGGCAAATGAAAATTTGTATCCGTCCCTTATCACAGCACCTGTTGTAGGGTACAAAGTTTTTGTGAGAACGTTATCTGAATTTCAACAGTCTAAATTTTCATATGCCTCACATTTTTGTGCATGGCCCTTGAACGGTGATTTTGAGCTATCTGAATCTTATTTTAAACTGGTAGGTGAACTGTAGCGATCCTGTATTTCTCCTTGCAGCAAGACTGCATCGATCTGGGCTTTGTGAAGCACAACATCACGGAAGGAGTGCAGTCCCACGAAATGTTCTGTGAGGGCAAAGTGACGTTCTCTGTAAGGGCGCATTGTGAAGGCATCAACAACCTCATCATGGACTGTCCTGTAAGTCTCACAGCATCGGAGTCATTTCTTTCTTTATATTTATTTATTTATTTATTTATTTATTTATTTATTTATTTATTTATTTATTTACATCATACAAGTTGTTACACTGTCCATGTCTTGAAACATTGGATAAAAAGATAACATAAAAATATTGTAGTGTAAATTCATCTATCCTGGTACATATACATAAATATATGTTTGAACCAAATATACTATTCTTGTTATTCGGTAAAAAAAGTAGCACAAAAGATGATATATTCTAGTAGGTATTATCCTTTAATTCAAAGTAATAAAGTGTATATTTATTCATGCAAATAATATAATATAAATTAAAAATGCACCATATCTGCAGCAGGTGATTATCACAGTTAGTTTTGTTATCACCTGTTACTAAAGTTGTATGAAATCTTGTTCCATTCATTAGTTATTACAGAACCATATATATGAGCAAGAATCATGATTTCACCATGCCCTTTTGCCATATCATACTCCATGTTTGGTTATTAGTCTACATTGTATGATATAATTTTAAAATATTTAACTCTTAAAATGGTCTATCACTAAAAGTCAGTTTTGCATTTCGTCCGAGGAGCTACAAATTTATTAATCATGGTTCTTCATCTAGCATGTTTTTCGTTTATATTTTCATTTTACTATTACTGAAGCAGTACTTTTGAGCTCATCATTATTATTCTCGTCTGTTATCTGTTGTGTGAATTTGAACGAAAAATTATAAAAACAAATAAAGCAAGTTTTACAATTTTTGATTCAAATTCACACAGCAGATAACAGACGAGAATAACGATAATGTGAGGAACTGCTGGTGCTCAACTCTTTCATTTAACTAATTAATACCTTTGAGCTCTTGTGAAAACTACAATAATATCGGTGCTTATTTGTTTTGCCAGGAGTGCGACTGTATGTACATAGTTGTGTAGCCTCCGCTGACCACATCAATCTCATCGGCCGCCTGAAGCTGCCTCAGATCTTCACCGTCATAACTGCCAATTTCATGCTGGTTCTGGCATCTCAAGCTATTTTTTTACCCTGTGTCTTATTTTCCTACATGTAGTTTTAGACTGAAGTGTGTGTTACTTATCAATCCTAGTTGTTTTAAAGACATCGCTAATAAAAAAAAAAAGTGGAGCCAAAAAAAAATCAAATTCCATTGACAAAGTATTTGTGTTAACCATTTATTGTGAAAATATAGTGCTCAAGTAGTTAAGAACGATTCTAGATTTTGTAAATATGCACTATTTTTATTACTGGAAAAGCTATATAAGTTTATGTTTACAGGTCAATTTAGTCAAGCATTTGTATATTATTTTTCTGATAGCTTTAACGTGCGATTAGTTTAAGTAGAGTGGTGATCTTCAGTCTGTTATTTCACAAAATTGTTGCTTTCCAAAACGCTGATGAAACAATTTTGATGTACATGTGTAGTGGACAGATCACTAGGGCTATGAAGAAGTTGTTCACCTGAACCTAGTGTTGATTGACACAATATCTCACGGAAGTCACATTTCTACTGTTCAAATGTTACTTAATATTGTGCAATAATAGCCGCCATGACATGATATTGTTTGTGTACATTCGAGTAATCGTATGATGAATCCTGGATTACATGGCATCTGCAAATCCATCCCATTGTAGTAAATGTGTTCATTGCTGGTCGTGAATATTTATGTACATTTAATTTAATTCTTTGCATGAGTTTACCATTTCTCATATGTGTCATATCTAATGTTATTAGAAGTAAATATTAGAGAAATTAAGCCGTTTATAACTGGTGTGTTCCTATTCAAAATCAAAAGCAATTAAATTTTCAGCTCCCACTGCAAAAGTGTAACATAAGGTATTTTGTGATAAAATGTAAATATTCAACAATGTATTGAATAATTAATTTTACCATTGTACCGATTTTTACTGTGATACAAAGATCTGTGTTAGATATTCATTGTCATGAATGAAGTCTGAGTTTTTAAAGCAAAATAAATTTAAAAAAAATTTTTTAATATGAATTTACTTCTCTGACACACACACACCCAACATAAAACAAACGTGAGTAATAAAACCCGAAAAGTAGATGGACTAGAAAATTAATTCGGGTCTTACAATTAATCAAGAAGTGCGTTACCTGAAAAGCATTTTTTTGCCTAAACAAGGTACCCGGTAGTCATATAAATCCATGTAACTAATGTTCCACGGAATATCTTCTAATGTGCTGACAGCAAGTTCAGAACTATACATTTTCAATCATAACTAAAAAGTGGTAATGAATATCAAAATAAAAATTATAAGAATGAAACGCTATTTTTTTGCCAGATCTACATCGCAATTTTGATTATTCTGATTGGTTTACATAATAGTGAACACTTACATGAAAATGGCATTTTTCCAGTGTCTGAGAGTCAGACATTTTGAACAAGTCAAAATTGGGGATTAGGCACCATGATTGGAACAGCCAAGTTTGTTTATTATATACTTTTGATTTGCATACACATTCATGTATCACCAATTATGTGACTATCCATGTGTATGCAAATCAAAAATATAAACTTATATATATAAACATCATAGCTCAACAGCTTGTCAGTCCGTGTTCACTTGGCCATTATTTAGACATAATACCATCTGACGGAGTTATCACAGTTTACGGCCTTAAATATTGAACTCGTTATGTCACAATATTCCAATTTTATATTGATCACGTCTTTTAGGCGAATCCTATTCTCTTCTGATATTCATCAAAATAAATTACCACCAAAAATATTTGTTAAGTGAAAACGAAGCATTTATAGTTCTTTTCTTTATATTAGAAACAATAAATTAGACTACATGACACACGTCATTGTAATCGAATGTCATACAAATATTAGATACGCCATGTTCAACTATCCTGACTTTTCTCAGCACGAAATGAAATTTCCTGACTTTTCCTGACTGATGAATTTTTAATGCCATGCTTGCATGGTGTGACATACCAGTATGAAAAACAGCAGAGCGAACTACATAAGTGTATTCAGACATGTCTTGTTGGTGGGTTAACAACCTTACCAGATAGTACAAAGTCGTACCTTATTTCAAACAAACTTAAGAGGAAAGCCTAATACATTTTCATCAATTAGGGAAAAATTCTTATCATCATGATTTTTACATCATTCATTTACAAAAAATAGCCCCACCACATAAACTTAAGAAAAAAAAATCTTTTTAAATATTTTTAAACACAAAATGTTCAGAAATATAGCCATATCTTTAGGTACATAAATAAAAATAGTCAGCCACATGTCACTTCTATAAATTCTGCGGTTCTATCTAAAAATATTTATGAAAATAATCTATATCAACTAAGAATTAGAAAAGTAAAAAAAAAAAAATCTGGGCTTCCCCCTTAATAAGGCATCGTCGGTCTATGGGAATTTCTTTTACATAGCAGTAATATTAAGTTTTGCAATAACTACTAATTCTATAAGTAATAAGCCGGAATAGATAAAGATGAATCTAAGTAACAACACTTTTTTCACAGAGGAATTAAGTGCATTACATTCCCACTGAATATTGCATAACCCACCCTTTACCTAAAGGTTTCTAGTAATTATGTCATACCCATTCAATCATTCACACCACACAGCTCTTTTCTTGCTTCTCTAAGAGATCTTAGAAGCATTTCACCAAGTTCAATTGTTTCTTCAGCAAATGGGTCAGTATCATAGGCTTTGATGTACTGGTTATAAATGTCTTTACTTGTGTCCGTGAGTCCAGGGATACACGGACACAAGTAAAGGCGTGAAACAGTGGAGGGGGTGGACATGACACACAACAGTAAGATGGCATGGAAAACGCTAAAAAACTCAACTCTGATCAGGAACCGGACCAATGCACTGCAGCAGTGACCCCAAACCAAGTAGCTAAACAGTTATTTGACAATGGCAAGCCACTGAAAAAGGAACGCGGATAATAAAGAAAGATGAAAGAAGAAATGCAACGTGTTCTTGATGAAAGTGATGACATCTTCATTCCATTTTCTTGTGAGGAACTGCTAGCAAATCTGAAGTACTTGAAAACTGGCAAAGCATCAGGCCTCGATGGAATCAGCGCAGAGATGGTTAAACACTTTGGAGAGAAGACTTTAGAATGGCTATTAAGATTATTTAACAACTGTGCCAATAGTACTCACCTGCCTAAAGTGTGGTGAAGAGCAAAGGTTGTGGCTCTTCTAAAACCCAATAAAGATCCAGCTCTACCAATGCATGGTCACTTGTGCAGTATTTGTTGATCTCACAGCTGCCTATGATATTGTGAATCATCGTGCTCTACTCACTAAAGTTGCCAAGATTATTAAGAATTAACACACTGTCCGCATCATAGTCACTTCTCTCAAATCGATAATTTTTTGTTGAGATGGACGGCAAGCAGAGCAGGTGGAGATGTAAAAAAAATGGCTTGCCACAGGGGTCAGTACTGGCCCCAATGCTGTTTAACATATACACCAACGACCAACCTTCCTTCAACAACATTCGACGATTCATATATGCTGACGATCTCTGCACCCAGTCGAGAAATTTTGAGACAATTGAAACTCGCCTCACAGATGCTCTAACAACTATGACAGAGTACTACAGGTCTTGGTTCTTGAATGCACATCCAGGAAAGACGCAGGTCTGTGCCTTTCACCTCAACAACCGTGATGCATCAAAGAAGCTGAATATCACATGGGACGGAAAGACTTTGGAAAACATGCCATACCCTGTATACCTTGGTGTCACGCTTGACAGAACCTTGTCTTTCAAAGAACATGCAGCAAAGACACGGAAGAAGGTCTCAGCCAGAATGAACCTTGCCAATTCCAGTTGGGGTGCAGACCCGAGAACTCTTAAACAGTCTGCATTAGCGTTGTGCTTCTCCACAGCCGAATACTGTGCAGCAGTGTGGGAAAGATCAGCCCATGAATCAAAGGTAGATGCAGAGCTCAACAAAGTCTGCCGAATAATTACTGGAAACTTGAGAGCCACTCCAATCCCTTCGCTGTACAGGCTCGCGGGTATATGCCCACCTGGCATACGTCGTGCAACTCTAGCCCAAACAGAAAGAGAAAAACAGCTGAACGATCCCCGTCACCCCATGCACGGACACCAAGAGGTTGCAACAAGGTTGAAATCAAGAAACAGTTTCACCAAGGTTAAGTGCGAAGACACACCAACTGATACGTTCAGAATGGCAATGTGGAACAAATCTGACCAAGGCAAAAACGCAGCTCTACCCCTAGCAAGTGAAGCACTCCCCCCTGGAGCAGACCTTCCGAGAAGACAGTGAGTGGCACTGAACAGAGCAAGAGCAAAGGTGGCAAAGACAAGAGACAACATGTGCCGATGGGGATTTTTCCAAAACGAAGCCTGTCAGTGTGGTGAGGACCCACAGACCATAGAACATTTCCTGCAGGAATGTGAAATGAGCTAACACTGTTCAGACTTTGACCTGAGGGACGCAAATGAGACAGCCCGACAATGGTTGGAGATCTGGTGCGACAAGATATGATGACTACACAATACAAGTAATAATTATGCCTTTACCTATATATGCTGTTTCCTAACGTTTTCAAGCTCTGAACGGATCCGTCTCAAACTACAACACCAAAAGAAATGTACTCACATTTACACTACTAATTAAAAACATTTCTATTACACCATTGAATGTATGTGCTGCAGTTCATTATTATCAAGTGCCTCATTCAATTTCATCATACAAGTCCGAGAATGTAATCCTTCTGATCCCTGGTTGTAAAGAATGTATACTAGGGTAACAGATGATAGGTGAAGGATAGGGTGTGGAATGGAAGCAGGAATGGTTGATTGCAGTAGGAAATGTGTGACCAAGATGTGTCTCTCACAGCAAGGAGTGGTGGGCGTCTATTGGTATAATTTGATATAATATGATATTTTGGTATAGAGATGGTTTAAAATATGATTGGCATTGTTGTTTGATTTTGTAATATTCTATATTTTTTAAATGAAATTGAGAAGGACACTAGAGATGTCGAAACATGTTTAAATAAATTTGATTCTTCACTAAAAATAAGACTTTGTTTTTGGAGTATAAGGCAGCAGAAACAGAAAAAAAATGCGACCACATGCAGCATACCATATGTCACAAATCTTGACTAATATGTATAATAACTGGGAGAAAAGGGGTATTGCATGTGTTGGAGTGGGCGATAAGAAAATATCTCAGTCGTTATGATTAGGGCTCTGTAGAGCCGAAAAGCTTAAATAAAACCTTTTTAGAATAAATTTTGACCATTTTTATGTGTTTGGAGATTATGATAGCATAGACAGAACAACAGAATACAGAATGAGATTTATTAAAAACGGCCAGTTTCGTGTCGCACCTGCTGTTGATTTTGCAGCCCGTTACGGTATTGACTTTTGTGGCAGCTGCTGCCGCCCCACACCGCTATCACCCGGCAGCGTGGGAACATTTCAGCACGCTTGGGGTGTTGAACAGCGAGTACCCGCTGATAGGAGCTTATCGTGAGAAGTTGAGTACTTCTTATCGTCACTTGTAGTGGAGTATTCGGTGGATAACATTCAAAGCACACGTCAGCCTTAATACAACACGCGACTTTTACAATGGCGGACCTCAAAAAGTGAGTTGAGCTCTTCATTTTTGCTTATTTGAGTGGTGCGAAATGTGACAAACGTTGATGTGGAAGTTGACGATGCATGTGCTGCAAAATGATAATGGTTCACGAAATTTAGATTGAATTTGACTTAAACCATGGCCTTTAAATTCAATTTGCTTTACTCATATGTAAATGTTATACGTATGAAAAAAATGAAATGCCATTGGTATTATATTGGTGACTATAAATATAAACTCTGTGTGACTGTCATTAGATTAATATATACATATATGATTACTAAGCTTCTTGCGGAATAAACTAAACCAGATATATAGAATATAGAATACAACTAGAATAACAATGTTACTTCAAAATCCCCTCATCTATTAAGACATTCCCTTGTGTCATTCCTGCATAGAGCAGGCATCTCTTTCAGTGGAGAGGATTTGTACATATTTCTTTATCAAGCAGTCCCGTTTCCAAATATGTCGGACATTTTCCAAGATGGCCGCCGTAGAGAAGAAAATGTCTTATGTCAGCGCTTTTCTGTTTCCTGCATGAAAGTTTCTGTACAGGAAATAAAATCTAGCCTCATTACATGTAATTGTCTCACTGGACTTACAACTCCATGTCAGAGGCAGACTACCGCTGGGATTTAAACCCACAGCCAAACAGCACGTGAGGCTGACTACTTAGTGGCCCCTGGTCAAGCTCAGTTAAACCTAGCTCTGGTGGCCTAATGACAACAGTGCACATATCCCCAGATCCGTAACATCAACACTGGGTTTACAGTTAAATCTTGTTGTCTCCATATTGCGTGTCTCGAATTTCCTCTTAACTCGAAGTTAATTTCAAGTCCAGTCAACAACATTATATCAGTTGGTTATGTCGAATAATAAATTAGGTGGTCTCAACAGAGAGGTGGTCTCTATACAAGAGGTTCATTTTGGTATGTTTATGAAGTTGTGGGACCGTGAAAGTGGTCCTATTACAGAGGTGGTCTCATTAGACAGTTGGTCCTACCGTTTTCCAGGAGGTTGTCGTTGCTGGCGGACTTTTGGTCGAGTCAACTGTAACGCCATTTTAGTTGTTTTAACTTAGCTCGGGTGCTCCACGGACACGATTTAGTCTTTCAAAAGACCTTTATATCTAATAGTTGTTTCCTCTATTATAACAACAACAAACAACGCTCATGTAAGTGCAAAGACGAAGAGCAAGTGCAATCGTGACAGCCTCTAGCTCTAATAGATATCATGTCAGATCATTTAAAGGTCTTGTGATAGGCTAGACACAATAACACCCGCCCGGGTCCGTCATATCAACACTGAATGTAGCTCTCGGGGTGGGACTGGTGTAGTATCGCGGTCTAGCGACAAAGTGAAACATCCCCAGGTCCTAAATATCACCACTATTTTTTATATAACATTGTGTGGTTGCAGGCGGCTGCCGCTGCTGCCGCTGCTGCCGCTGCTGCTGGTGGTGTCTCTCGCGGGGGTGGCGGGGGAGCAGCCGAGCGTGGACGACGTGATGCGGACCGTGCAGGCCGCCGTGGGCTCCGGGGGGAAGGCGCCGCCACGCGACGTGCTGCAGAAGTTCCAGAACAGGGTGAAACAGCTGAGTGACGGTACGCGGGCTGCCACACGGTAACGCCAAACGCTGCCTTTCCTTTGTGAAGCAGTACGCTACACGTTCCAGACGTTATCCTGTTTACGTAGATAGAACTGGAACGCGCGTGTGCTTCCTTGTTTTCAATACGCCACACGTGAGTTTGTTATCGCAGGCGACACAGTTACGCTTACCGTAACCGATCTTATTAGCGCCCCCCCCCCCAAAGCGCCCCTTGTTAATGCAGATCAATGCAGATAATTATACAAATATTGTATAAATATTATATCATATAATTATATAGATTATACAAATCTTGCTCCTTTTACGGGCGCCATGTTGTATGTAACACGTCGGTATTATTCCGTATCCGGGCGCATTCTGTTATCATGCTCTGTGGGGCCAAAGTGGAAAGAATGCCTAAACCGCGAAAAATTGTTGGGGTGCGCTTATTTTTTTCTTCTGAAATTTGTTCTTGTAAGGGCACTGTGCGCTTATTAGAACGAATACAGTATAAGGATATTCATTTTCTACATTCTATCAAGCATATTCTCCCACGATAGACATAGTTGAGGACAGGTTTAGAACCCTAAGCTTCAATTTGACTATCATGTATATCCGATGGCCCTGGCGGGACTTGAACTCACGACCCCAAGGTTGTGAGCCCAGAATGATACCATCATCCCAAGCAGTGGGCTGTTAAAAGGGTACACAGACGAACCATTGTCTCTGTAGCGCCCAGCCTACATACATTTGTACTTGGTCAGTTATCATCTCAACCCAGAGGTCGTGGGTTCGAACCCCGCACGAGGATGAAATATAGAAAATGAATCTCACAAGCATTGAGAACCACAGAAATATAAGGAGATGGTTGGATAAGGATAATTTATCAGCACAGAGAGGGTTTTCTTTTGTGTACATGTCATAACATAACGTAAAGCATACCCGTACAAACACTGTTGTTGGTCGATTTTGATGAGCGCAAATAGCAGATGATGAGCAGTTGAACATACATACATGTAGAAAACAAAACATTGAAACACATTAAAGTCACTGGATACTGGCAATTGTACATTTTATATTCTAACCTGTATGCACACTTGCCTGCTCCTATGATGCTCACCAATGTACTGGGACAAGGCTACAGTATAATATTCT
>CM032660.1:56526523-56540652 GCA_019095985.1 Streblospio benedicti | reverse complement strand
CAACTATTTAGGGATGAGTTTGCTCAACACCCAGAACCAGACCCGACCGGGAATCCAACCCACGATGTTCTGGTCACGAGTCCAACTCCCCATCCACTCGGCCACAAAACCCCGAAGTAACGGCACAAACCATCTTGGTGGCCATCTTGGATTATGTACAAATGTGAATTTAGCGTCATAAATGTCCTCAGCATTTTAAATATCGTTAAGAATAATGTATTGATTAATATCATATGAAGATCTGTAAAGGTTTCCTGATAGTTAGAAAAATCATAATGGTGGCCATTTTGAAAACTTTCCCCAAGGCAGACATGAGTAAACCTTTTTTCATTGAAAGTACACATATCAATGATTCCAATTCAATCATTAAACCTTTGCCAACAATTTTATCCAACCTCTTCACTTTATTTCTTTATTTACTGGGCTAGCCTGAAGACAGAGCCACTCAAGCATAACACAGGGGATTAGGCAAAATGTTATAACAAAAAATTTCAGTAAAACGCCATTATCTTTTTGAAATAGTATATGCAACTGACAAACATTTTTTCATTATAATTAGAAGTTGATTTTATAGCAGCATTGAAAGGAATACAATTAATACATGTGAGTTGAAAAGACATGGATACTGATTTGCAGTTATATTTTTGTGCCCCCTGTAGTGGTGGCAACTTCAACCTCTGAAATATTGAAAAATTGTGATGTTCAATTTTTTTTTTGCACCAACTCTAATTCTTTGTCCATATTAATTATATGTATGGTTTATAGATAAATAAAGAACATATAATCTTAAGATAAATTTATTAGCTATACAACCCAATATTTCTATAAAATTAAGAACTGACAAAGCTCTTAACATAAACAAATTAATTCAAATTTTATTTTTTTTTCAATATTGCTATTTAACCAAGGTTATTAGAGTAAAACTTTATGATGGATTATCGCTTTAAAAATCTACTTTACTTAAATTCAATGCCAAAACAAATAATAATAATAAGAGCAAAAAATTAATAATATATATATATAGTTTGAAAATCCATATGAAGATCTGTAAAGGTTTCCTGATAGAAAAGACATAATGGTGGACTTTCCCCAAACAGACAGCGAGTAAACCTTTTTCATTGAAAGTACACATATCCAATGATTCCATTTCAATCATTAAACCTTTGCCAACAATTTTATCCAACCTCTTCACTTTATTTCTTTATTTACTGGACTATGAAGCACGCACCTGCGCACAGTGCGCTTACAAAAAAATTTCAGCAAAAAAACAAAAAATAATGAGTGCACCCCCCAACTAAGGTTTTTTTGCCTGTGTGTTTATGCAGTAAATGGTATTTTCTCACTTTGACCCCACAGAACACATGATAACAATAACGTGGCCCAGATGGTTATCTGGGCAGTTAATGAGTACGGAATAAATGTGGTGGTTTATAATATCGGCGTGTCTATAGTCTGCAATATGGCACCAGTAAATAGAGCAATGCTAATTTATATAATATTTAATCTGCATTAACAGAGGGGTGCGCTTATTGGGGGGGGGGGTGCACTAATAAGATCGAATCGAACCCACGGTATATATAACATAGGAAAGGAGTGTCTACTGAACTATGAAGCATGCACCTGCGCGCCAGTCACCAAGTGTAAGTAAATGTAAATTCGGGCTAAGTCTGGAAGGGATCCCAGTTTGGTTTATGACTTATCACCCCCAGGTCTGGCTTCTCATGACTTGTTTTGCTAAAAATTTGATCATTTCTGCATTTTTTTAAATCGGCTAACACATTCAGTTGCACAATGGAGCAAAATCATGCATACAATATCACTCACTCACTCTCTTCCAACCCAATGACCTGTACCTATTAAGTTTTAGGTGCCATGGAGCTGTGTCCAACCTCTTTAGGGGTAAGTTTGCTCAACAACCATCACCAGAAGGGTTTTATATAAATCGAACCCACCTACTTTCTTCTGGTAAGAATAGGGGGTTTTGAAAAGAGTCCAAATTTTCCTAACCTTTCTGTGCCACACGAGCACACAATGAAAAGATGCAACCCACGGAGATGGGGGCTTGGCGGCAGTAAGTGAGTAACCCACTCCATTACACTAAGGTAAAAGGTTGGTGAATATAGAAGAAAAGTTTTGAGTTCATACAACAATCCAACATAGATATGAGGTATTTGTTTAGAGAAACTATCCAGAGATGTTGTTGGATAAAAACCAGGCACAGTAATGAATAGGATACAATATAACAATACCCAAACTACCATAGAATATAATTCACATAATCCTTTTCGGATGATGTACTGGTACTTATCTTCCACTATTACACTATTACTTAAGGACTTTTACCACCACCATGAAGTTAGGAGGGTGGGGGTCAAGAACCAATCACAGTCCATTAGTTCAATGGCAGAATTGGAAAGGGCTAGTGCCACCTGCTTGTTCTTAAGTTTAAGTGAGCAACCCACGAGTTCAATAATGCTTGATAACATTATAAAACCCGAAGGAGCACTGCGTGGCTGAATCAGAGGTCCCGGCCATCTTGATTAGGACTCGGGTCCAGCGGCGTCCTGGCGTTGACCGTGGTCGTCACCGGCCAGAATCGCGTCTCGTCTGAGCGTGGCCTCCTGGATGATTGGTACGATCAGGGGTCGGACATTGCCATATAACTCTGGAAGAATTATAAAGAAGGGAAGGCTTTAATAGACATATTAAAAGGTCATATACCATTTCTTAACAAAAAGTAAAACAGTACAGTATGACTAATAACTATATTTTGTGGGATAAATGGCATTTTGATCAGTTATTTTATATTAACCTCTGATGTATTATAAAAAATTCTATAAAATGTACATTTTTAAAGCTGTTATGCTTCAGTCCCCGGTCATTAGAAAAGCAACATTCTCGAGCTCCTGCCCTTCAACAATCTATATTTTGAGTTGGTTTGGATGGTTTAGTTCGGCAAATAGATTTTTGGTAAATGGACCATACAATGGTCAGGTGGAAAAAGGCAAATCAAAACTCAAAATATGACTGAATTTTTTTTGTCTTTTGGTATAACTTTTTGTATGGTCGTGTATCAATCCAAATTCTATTCTGAAGCTGCACAATCCCATAAAACGTCTGTTTTAAAGCATTAGTTTATGCAATATTCTAATTCTGATTGGTTAAAAGCAAATCATGGTATTTTTGAAAGGTAAAAACTAGCAATAATTCGGTTAAACTCAGCAAGTCTCCTTAAGGATTGATCAACATTGGATCTAGGTCTGTTATTCCATTAGGCAGACCTGACACCATTTTTAGAAAACAAAGGTTAAAATGTAAATGTCAATATCTCATGAGTAAGAATAGGGGCTTGAAAATAAGGGGTGAAATTTTGAAATCAGACTTTCTAAAGGTGGATTAGTAAAAACTGAGCTATTTTGAAGAGGGGATACCATTATTTTGGCGTTGCCATGGAGATGGGGGCTTGGAGAGTCGTATATGGTAGTCATTTTGTTGTAATAATTGTATCATATTGATGTTTTGCATGTTTTACTTTTGCGTTGTTATGTAAGGAGCAGTTTATACATAGTTGATTTGTTCGTGGTAGGAGTTTGTTAGTTTTGAGTTCTAGGACAGACAACGCCAGGGCCGCAAATATGAGAAAAATCATACTTGTCCATAGGACAGGTATCCTGAAATTTTCAGAAGGATCTAATTCTAAATTCTTCAACATTTCGATCAAATGTTACTCTACAAAAAACAACACACGCTTTCAAACTATATAAATCAGGTTCAGCATGCTGGTGGGAAATGTCCTAAACATAAAGCTAAAACACAATACAATAAATATCTTTTTGGGGAAAAAAAGACAAAAATATATTGCACAAAATAATATCACAGTTTAAACTGCTGCTGCTGCTGCTGCTGCTGCTGCTGCTGCTGCTGCTGCTGCTGCTGCTGCTGCTGCTGCTGCTGCTGCTGCTGCTGCTGCTGCTGCTGCTGCCATGGCAACGCTACCTGCTGTAGTTGCGATCCGGTTTCCGTCAAACTGAACACCGCTCTGAGCTACACACGGAGCATGGATAAACATTTAAAATACATGGAAAATAAATCATAGGAAAAATTAAACATAATCTGATCTAAAATTAAACTAACATAAAATCCAAGGACATTAAACAATGGATAAAGTAAATGATACATGGATT
Organism: Streblospio benedicti; assembly: GCA_019095985.1. Taxonomy (NCBI): domain Eukaryota; kingdom Metazoa; phylum Annelida; class Polychaeta; order Spionida; family Spionidae; genus Streblospio; species Streblospio benedicti. The sequence goes on along the minus strand of CM032660.1, from coordinate 56,536,468 downwards.
AAGATTAAAGACTGGTCACTTCACTAAAAATATTGAGTGAAAACAAAAGTTTACGCATGTAGATTACAATGGATGAAGACTGCAAAAGGCTAACAATAAAAACATTTGATTCCCATAAATAGAGCGGCATATGTAAAAATACGTGTCATATTTGTGCAGCAAGTTCTGTGACAAACATTGGCGAGATTAAGTTTTAATGTGCATCAAAGTATCCGTAACTCCAATTATAAGGGCCTTTAATCCTCTAAACAAAAGACAACACATTATGCAACCACAATGCAACACAAGTTTTGAATGTATAAAACTCAGCAAAGAAGCATGCAAAATCATCCTATTTTTAGTTTTTTGTCAATCTAAGATCCCTTTGAGGCAATGTTCATCAACCATGTGTGTAACTACGAGACGTTTTTGTGCCACTTGAGCGATGAAATCATCCCACTATGCCCAGTCTGACAGTCACAAATGTTCATCTAAAGCCTCAGTCAGACAGTCACAAATGTCCATCTAAAGCCCCAGTCTGACAGTCACAAATGTCCATCTAAAGCCCCAGTTTGACAGTCACGAATGTCCATCTAAAAAGTCACAAATGTTCACCACCAAAATGTTACGCTGCACAGTCCTGAACTAACAATAACTATAATGACTATTACAAAAGACAAACCAGCAAACAAGAAAGGTTTTTTGAATGCCTTTTTAATTAAAGAAGAAAAACATTCATCAAATACTTTAAAGAACCTAAATTTCTATAAGAGATACAATTGGGTTCCCATCATTTTTCAAACAGTTTTTGGTTCATTTTAAACATAGTATGAATGCTTTCAGCGACTCAGCTATGGGATGCTTCAAAACAATTGTCAATATTGCTAGTTTTATCAAACCAATAGCCCTAAAGGCTAAAACCCATCATTCAGTCCTGTTCTAAACCAAACCCACAAGACGTTGCCTGAACATCCAGCAATGAGTATCGAAATACGATCCTACAACGTTTATTTGTTTGCTGGTTTCATCTATCAAACAACAAAATAGACATTAAGGCCATGAAACATGCAGACAGCCATGCAATGAAAACTAAACCATTAACACATGCAATTAGACAGACATGCAGGCTGGGGTTAGGTCATGCTAACAGCCATACACTTGACCAGCCGATTGACTTTACACTTGGTCAATTCTATAGCCATGCATACAGTAGAACTTCGTTATCTTGATATCGCGTATCTCAAATTTTGTGTTATCTCACGGTAAGGCCGCTATGTTTTTTTCTCTGTTTCAGACCATCGCCCTCATTAGTTTTACAACGCGCATAACGAAAACAAACATTTGTTGAGCCACTCCACCAAATTATATTGTTATCTCGTTATGGACATGTTTTATGTCTGATTCAATAAATGATTTGATTTGATTTGAATTGAAATGCCCATAAAATTGGCATCAACAGCATGTCAGCTTGCATCTAGTCGAAATCAGCTAGCGATGTTGTTGGTCTGTGAGTCCTAGACTAGATATGTTTTTGTTTTTTTATTCGCCCTCATTAGATTTTTCAGATAGCCCACAAAACATTTTTTAAATTAAATGTTTTTTTTACCTCCCTCATTAGATTTGGAATATTTTCTGATCTAAAACAGAGAGAAAAAACATAGTGGCCTTAGTTTAATTTCCCTTCAACATGTATCCTTTGGCTCTGTCTGGCGATCTCGAGCATTCTACTGGTTCATCCCTACAGATTCGAGATAACGTCGTTTCTACTGTATAACGAGCCAACCAACCAGCCAACCAACCAGCCATACAACCAGCCAGACAACCAGCCATACAACCAGCCAGCCACACAACCCGACATACTTGCGAGAGCTCGGTGAGCTTCCCTTGACGAGTTGTGGTCTTCAGATTCTCCATGGATTCCAGCAGCTGATGGGAAAAACCACAACACATTACAGCCGACGGGCGAATCGGGAGATACGACGGCACATCAAAATAGGCAGATCCAGGGTGCAGGGGGCGCCACCCCCCCTTTTTCCCACCAAAAAATACTTCATTTTCCTAGGGTATTTGGCATGTCTGCCATCCATCACCCGCGTACAAAACCCTTGAAACCCAATCAGTGTGCCCCCTTTTCTGAAAACCTGGATCTGCCAAAACATTGGACAGCTGTACACAGCATAACAACATAAAAGCTCAATACAGCGTTCACATGTAGGCGTTTTCTTGTGGAAGCACGAGGCGTCTTGCCATTGATTTCTGGAGGCTAAAAATAAGTTGTATTTGGCCGTAAGTCGACAGTGATGGGGGGAGAAATGGGAGCATCTGTTACAGCGGCTCCAGAGAACGTTCAAACGCTGCCTGAAAATGGACCTACCAAGGAAATATTACCTTGTCAGTGATGGGAATGTTAGAGAGAAGGTAGCTCTTTGGAGGGGAAAACACGTTCAAATCTTTCAGTGTATTTACATAGTGAAATGTGATGTGAAAAGAGTTTTTGTATCAATGTTAAAAAGCGTAAAAATTAATCAGCTTGAAATAGCAGATAAGAGAGTGTAAGATCGGAAAATATATGGGGAAAAAAAGTTTTGAGATTGCAGTATAATAATTATGGGATGATATATGATTATATGATATATAGATTATCCATCTATTTTTTTCTGATTCGAATAATGTTTTACTAAACAAAGCCTTATTTATGCTTTCAACCATGTACATACACAGGTTACAGTTTGTATGATGAGTCAATAGTCCGGTCAACAGCCAACAATATCAGCAATACCCTAAATAAATCGCTACAAGGGGCGAAGTAACACAAACATAGTTCATGTGACTGTTCATCATTTGCAAATGAAATATTCATCCAACTAGCATCTAAATTTGCAATTCTGGACGCCGGACTAGGAGTGAACTTTGAGAATAAATATATCGTATGTTATTGCACATATGCTTTAATGAGCAGGGAAACCGTAAATATCTTGCAACAAAATTGAAGATGAAAAGGTGTAAGAAAGGTCAGTAATACGGGTTGTTCAACTGATGGAAGAAATACACAGTGAATGAAAAGGGAAAGTACAAAAAGCGGCAAAATGTTAGCTCTTTTCAAACCACTTCCTTACTTTCACATGCTTAGACACGGCTTCTTTTTTCTTCTAAAATCAAATCAACATGCGGATTAAAGGAGATAATTCATTAAACAGTTCATTGAATAAAGAAAACTCCCTAAATGAGAGACCAAAGACAATATAAAAATATTTTGATCAAAGTAGTTGTCAAATTTACAGCAAGCACATGCATTTGATTTACAACAAATTATACATTAGTCAACAATAAATTTAATCATTTTCGAACAGAATTTTACATACATTAACTGATCACTTAATTCATTCAACAATAACATAAGGTAAACATGTAACTATCATGTAATTGAATTGTAGTACAGCATGGGTCCTAATATCCGGATCCGGATTATCCGATAATCCGCTTTATCCGGATGTCAAATCTTGGCCCCATTTTTAGAGTTACGGACTCGAACATGTCTCCCATCGTGTTAAAAGAATTCACAAAAAAAAATAGCAAATAGGCAACCCATAGACACTAGCCTCATCACCCAGCTTTTTATTGATTTTCTAAGTTATTTTACCGGTTCTTCTTCCGGGTGATAGAGACTAGACATCTTCTTTGTTTGACCAGGTTTTGTTATCGTTTTTTTCCGCATAATGGATTGCATTAAACTTCAAAGTCCGATGAAAAATAACCTAACAAGTAATTACTTTGCAAACGTTATGGCAACACAAATGTTCCCGGATCATAAATGTTCAACGTAGCTAACGCCTCGTGGTCTTGTTTACTCGAACGAGGTGATAAAAATATGTTCAGAAACTTAAGAAATATTATTGTTAGAGCTCAATACAAGTCAACTATGGCAGCAATATTAATAAATGTACAATGGATATTGAACCTCGGAAGGTTGTATACAATACTTAGAAACTAAGCAGCAAACTTGGCTCTCATTTTTCTCGTTTTTGATCTGAATTCATGTAAATATAAGGAACCGTTCATTATTTATGGGAAGGAGGGTAGAGGATTTTCTGAAAATTTCTGTACAAGTCGCAGACCCCCCACCCCACCCCTCAATTTCCATATACAAAGTTGATGCCCCCCTCCTCATAAATAATGAACTGTCCCTAACCTGATATTGATTTCCAACGATCACGCATACAACGTTTAGCTGTATAAAGATTAATGTACACGACTCCCGTGACAGTAACAAATGTTCATGTAATGCCCCAGTCTGTCATTCACAAATGTTCGACGTACCTTTTTGGGCTTGACGTTTTCAGCGGCCGACTTGATGGAGTTCCAGGTTTTCTGTAGCGCCTTCTGCTGGGCGTCGGCGGGACTCTTCTGGATCTGAGCCGGACGTGCCATCCCAAAGTGGTGCTTGTGGCACATCTACAACACACAGTATAACGTCATCTACAACACACAGTATAACGTCATCTACAACACACAGTATAACGTCATCTACAACACACAGTATAACGTCATCTACAACACACAGTATAATGTCATCTACAACACACAGTATAACGTTCATTCATTCTTGACAAACTAAAGTGAACATCCTCAACAATGGAACCCAGTTGTCCCAAATCCTTCCTTTTTTTAGTGGGTTTTTTTTTAGGCTGATAAGCTAAGCGAACTTTAAATCACGCGGATACGCCCGGTATGAAATGTAACGAAGAAAGTTAAAGGAGGAAAGTGGTGTTATTGAACTGAGGCTATTGGACGCCGAGCTGGAGACTGCGCTATATATTCATTGATCGAGGCTGAATTGCGGCAGCACGCTTTATGATAAGCCAAATCTCCTCGACGGCGTGGGCCGTCCGCCCGCCCGGCAACACACCCACTTGCTGCAATGTCATGCTGCGCACCAGCACCACGCACCACGCGCCGTCTGGAAGTAACATGTAAATGTATTGATATTGATTGATATTGATATTCTTCAGGAACTAATGTTCCTAGGATAGCACATGAAAGCGTACATATATGTAATGCTTATTTCATTCAGCGCACAATGTAATCACTCACACAATGGTCCTTGTTTGTTTGGCAGGTTAGTTAACCAACTGAGCCAGAGGTGTACTGGAGGGATCACACTATGCTATAGTTTTCAAACTAGGCGAGTTCTTTTTACATGCAGAGGTGTGACTCTCTCACACCTGGACACGAGTTTTAATTTAGGCTTCCGAACCTCGGATGAATTAAATGTCTGGTTTATAGTCTTGATCCAAGTTTTGATCTCACGACTTTACAATTTACAATTTAGACCGAGGTCATTGGCCCACTTGGCCAATTGATCATTTCTCACGTACTTGCATTGGCAGCACATTCAGCGCACAATGCTAATCACTCACACAATCACTCACTCACTCTTTCAACCCTAAGACCTGTAGCTGATTAACGTGTAGGAGCCACGGAGCAGTGTGCAACTATTTATGGGTGAGTTTGCTCAACACCCACCACCAGACCTGGTCCCGAGTCCAACTCCCTTACCACTCGGCCACGGAAGCACAGCAAGTAGTCACATACAGGATTCTTTCTCCAAGTCTATAGGGCTACACAGTGAATGTCCACAACAACGGAACCCAAGTCACAGATCCTTCATTTTGTTGAGGAAATTCACTGTATATCATATAGCTGTGGGTGTACGTGTTGACATACAGGATGCTTTCTCATAGCACACTCCACCTCAATAACACAGTTGTTATTAAATAATACCGTTTTTTGTTGCACAACACACTGATTTTTTCAGCCTTTTGTCAATATATGACGGCTCAAGTCGCATTTTGTCATGCTGAATCCTTTTTCATTTTTGAAATAAATATGTTTAAACCAATACATGTGGTTCCTTTTTGTCTACTTCAGGCTGTTTTCATGCTCAATTGTTGCTTCACACTCATTGAAAGAAAACATACACAGGGCCGTAGTTACATATGAGGCAGGGGAGGCAGCTGCCTCCTCTTTTATTGAGGAGGGAGTTTGTTTTTTCGGACCCTGAATGAAACTGAAAGTTAACGTATTTGTTTTGTTATGTTCCAAAATTATATGAATATGTCTCATAAATCAAACTATACAAATTTGAAAAGCATCTGTATGCATACTTGTCAAACGTACTCCTTCATTTTTAACAGGAACTCTTTGCTTTCTTAATCAATAACTGTGTTTTTATTTCTGAGCCTCAGAAGCTAAGAATCTAATAGAAAAAAAAATATTATTATGGGGGGGGGGCGGGGGCCTAATCCACCCTAGAACTGCTGTGCGGCCACGGACCTGATACAGCTGTGTATGCCTGTAACACAGGAATGGTACAGAGAATGTAACTTGCTGGTAAAAAAGGCCGCTTGAAGGTTGCTCAGTTGACCAGCTGTGGTCTCAGTTCAAAGTGCTCATCACATTGTATACAAATCAATGGTCGATCTATCACTGGACAATCCAAGGCTCAACACAAATGTATTGTACGAAATGGCTGTAAATGCACAAGTTCGTTTTGTTTGCTTTTTACGTATGCTGCATTGAAATAGATGAATTAAGGAGCAGCTTCGAACTTATATTATATATGCCTGCGATGTTAGATTTAGATGTACATATTTGGTTTTGTTGTACAATGATTTGTTGTTTGATATCATTAAGCTTACTTTACAGTCAATAAAAAGTTATGTAAGGAAATTTCAGAGACAGGCTTCTAAAGCTATTTGAAACGCCGTGGACGTCTGTTTTACCCTCACTTCGTTTGAATAAATCAAACATCAGCATGCTCAAATTCACGATTGACACGACAATCGAGCTGTCAAATCGTACAGTATTCTCCATTGACAGTAGGGGAATCTCTCCCAACCTATTGTGCTATAACCAAGTCCATTATTAGATCTACATATTTCTTCAATCACAACACTGAATTTACTTTATTATTTACAGTTTCAGACAAATAACTATGTCTATCCTCAGAATCTCACAATGCGCATGTCAGTCCGAGTGACTTCCCATTGTCTTCCCATCATCACAATGGAGTCGTACACGTGTGAGAGTTGGTGGCCCCCCCTCGTCCCGGTTTATGACATATTTGTTTCACCCGTATGTGAATTGTTTCCTTAATCATGCGAGTCTTATAATCACTTTCCCTGTCTACGATCACTGCTCCTTCCCACTCAATCTCACGATTGTCTTTGTTGACATGGCTGTTATAGCACTTTTATTCACCTCTGTCATGGACTTTTTCCTTGTAAGACGCGTGAAAGAAACTTTCTTTTATGACAATGGGAAGTCGCTCAGACTGACATGCGCAGTGCGAGATTCTGAGGATGGACATGGTCATATGTCCGAAACTGTAAATAATAAGGCCAAACAGAATTGATAGTTCCGGTTGGCGCCCGCCCCTCTTAAAACACCCCCGACCCATAATATTTTATAAAATTAAGTCCCCCCAGCATATTTTTGTCATAAAAAAATGGTTATATCTTACGACTCTGCCTCAAAACTGAAAAAAATTCAAGAAATATTTTACCGATCCTCGATGAAAAGCGAAACGAAACAGTTACAAACTATTGCCTTATAGTAGATGGCGCACCCAGCCTTTTATCAAAATTGTCTTGCATCGATTTGCAGTCGGCTGCTGCCGCGTATCGAAACATTTGATAGACGATCGAGGCTGTAAATTCATTAAAATAGGTCAGTCGATCGACGATTTCTGTGAAAACTTTCAGTTTTATGCCATTTTCTACGCATACAGTTACATTTGACTGCCTTCACCCCCAAACTGTTCTCATGACCTCAGGCTAGGTTAGTCTCGCACAATAAAGACCAACGTACATGTACAGCGAGCTCCAGCAAGCCACCACCACGTGGCCCTGTCAAAGTGAGGCTGGCTGGTCGAGTCGAGGTCTTTTCTGAATCTGAATCTGAGTGTTGGTGTCCAAGAAAAACATCAGATATGGCTCTATCGCCCAAAAACAGGTTGTGTTGTTAAAAAGAGAACAGAAGATAGTATTAGTAAGAGTGGGGTAGGGCCGATAGTAAAAAGAAGTCAAAGATAAAAACAGTTGTTAGTAGTGCAGGTTAAAAACATAAAAACAAGAATGAAATTAAAGATTTAGAAGTGGGCCTTGGCTAGGTGGCTTTTCAAAAGCTTCCAGTGTAGGGAACGCTTGACCACCTTTGCTGGCAGGTTATTCCATAGAATTACTGTGCTTGGAAAGAACGAGTGTCTATAGTAATCTGTCAATGTCGAATTTCAAAATATGTCAAGCTGTGTGTCCTTGACCTTATGGATGCTAGATGAACGTGTTGAGGCATTTGTATGTTTCAAGATGATGATGGATTTTAAAAACATACATAGTTTTATCTTCCTACTTGTCTCAAGTCTTCCCCATCCTAGCTCCTCCGGCATGGCTGTTGGGCTGCTGGTATTGTGGAATCTATTGGTGACAAATCTGGCTGCCCTCCTCTGTACTTGTTGGAGTTTGTTGATGTCAACCTGTGTATATGGATCCCACACTGTTGCTGAATATTCATCCTCCCCATCTAAATTTGCAATTCTGGGCCTTGGGACTAGGGTGAACTTTGAGAATAAATATATCGTACATGTTATTGCACATATGCTTTAATGAGCAGGGAAACCGTAAATATCTTGCAACAAAATTGAAGATGAAAAGGTGTAAGAAAGGTCAGTAATACGGGTTGTTCAACTGATGGAAGAAATACACAGTGAATGAAAGGGAAAGTACAAAAAACGGCAAAATGTTAGCTCTTTTCAAACCACTTCCTTACTTTCACATGCTTAGACACGGCTTCTTTTTTTCTTCTAAAATCAAATCAACATGCGGATTAAAGGAGATAATTCATTAAACAGTTCATTGAATAAAGAAAACTCCAATGAGAGACCAAAGACAATATAAAAAATATTTTGATCAAAAGTAGTTGTCAAATTTACAGCAAGCACATGCATTTGATTTACAACAAATTATACATTAGTCAACAACAAATTTAATCATTTTCGAACAGAATTTTACATACATTAACTGATCACTTAATTTATTCAACAATAGCATAAGGTAAACATGTAACTATCATGTAATTGAATTGTAGTACAGCATAGGTCCTAATATCCGGATCCGGATTATCTGATAATCCGCTTTATCCGGATGTCAAATCTTGGCCCCATTTTTAGAGTTACGGACTTAAACATGTCTCCCATCGTGTTAAAAAAATTCACAAAAGAAAATAGCAAATAGGCGACCCATAGACACTAGCCTCGTCACCCAACTTTTTATTGATATTCTAAGTTATTTTACCGGCTCTTTTTCCGGGTGATAGGACTTCTTTGTTTGACCAGGTTTTGTTACGTTTTTTTTCATAATGGATTGCATTAAACTTCAAAGTCCGATGAAAAATAACCTAACTAGTAATTACTTTGCAAACGTTATGGCAACACAAATGTTCGCGGTTCATAAATGTTCAACGTAGCTAACGCCTCGTGGTCTTGTTTACTCGAACGAGGTGATAAAAATATGTTCAGAAACTTAAAAAATATTATTGTTAGAGCTCAATACAAGTAAACTATGGCAGTAATAATAATAAATGTACAATGGATATTGAACCTCGGAAGGTTGTATACAATACTTAGAAACTAAGCAGCAAACTTGGCTCTCATTTTTCTCGTTTTTGATCTGAATTCATGTTAACATAACACCGTTCATTATTTATGGGGAGGAGGGTGGAGGATTTCTGAAAATTTCTGTACAAAGTTGCAGACCCCCCCCTCAATTTCCATATACAAAGTTGATGCCCCCCCCCCTAATTTCCTCTGCCCCCCCCCCTCCGCATAAATAATGAACTGTCCCTAACATGATATTGATTTCCAACGATGACGCATACAACGTTTAGCTGTATAAAGATTAATGTACACGA
>CM032660.1:56482391-56526423 GCA_019095985.1 Streblospio benedicti | reverse complement strand
TCTACAGTATTCTCCATTGACAGTAGGGAATCTCTCCCAACCTATTGTTAACATAACCCAGTCCATTATTAGATCTACATATTTCTTCAATCACAACACTGAATTTACCTTATTATTTACAGTTTCAGACAAATAACTATGTCCATCTTCAGAATCTCACACTGCGCATGTCAGTCCAAGCGACTTCCCATTGCCATAATAGAGTCGTACACGTGTGAGAGTTGGTGGGCCCCCTCGTCCCGGTTCATGACATCTTTGTTCACCCGTATGTGGATTGCTTCCTTAATCGTGCGAGTCTTATAATCACTTTCCCTGTCTACGATCACTGCTCCTTCCCACTCAATCGCACGATTGTCTTTGTTGACATGGCTGTTATAGCACTTTTATTCACCTCTGTCATGGACTTTTTCCTTGTAAGACGCGTGAAAGAAACTTTCTTTTATGACAATGGGAAGTCGCTCAGACTGACATACGCAGTGCGAGATTCTGAGGATGGACATGGTCATATGTCAGAAACTGTAAATAATAAGGTAAAAATCAGTGCTGTGATTGAAGAAATATGTAGATCTATTGATATAACCAAACATGATGAACTCATTCAATGACAAGTCCATTGTTCCACTATCTCTATGTATAACATTCCTCAGGTTTTTGTTTTCTGAACTCTGGTTGCAGATTGATGCACTTTGGTCTAGTAACCCAGTTACAAGACAGCAGCAGCGACACTTGTTGTTGATTGAGCAAAAACATGTAGGGCATAAATGTCAAGAGTACAGTGGAACCTCTCTATTAGGACCTCCATTGGGACCAGTGTTAGGTGGTCTCAACAGAGAGGTGGTCTCTATACAGGAGGCTCATTTTGGTAGCTTTATTAAGGTTTGGTGCAGTGAAAAGTGGTTTTATTATAGAGGTGGTCTCTATATGGAGGTGGTCTTAATTGGAGGTTGTACTGTACTAATAATAGGCAGTTCAACTGGCGAAAAACAAGCCACAAGTGGCACAAGTCATTACCATTGTAAAACCATTGTCACTCTGTGCATTATAAAGTTACTAAAAATGTGGTCAAATTCTTATACAGTAGAAACTCATTGTCTTGATTAACGTGCATGGATAACGGTAAAATAATTCAATCCTACTCTTTGTGATATGGCAAACAAGCTGAAGATAAAGCTTCCATTTGACCATATCAAGTGGGGCTGACGTAGGTTCGTGTCCCGTCAGGCCCACTTGATATAGTCAAATGGAAGCTTTATCTGCAGCGATGTCAGTACAGTGGTAGGAGCTTGCCTTCATAAAGCTACCAGAATGAACCTCTGTACAGAGACCACATCTATAATAAGACGACTTTCACAGTCCCAAACCTTCATAAAGCTTCTAGAATGAAACTCTGTATAGAGACCACCTCTCTATTGAGACCACCTAACACTGGTCCCAATGGTGGTCTCAATCGAGAGGTTCTACTGTATTCATTCAGCTATCACAGAGCATTCTATTTGTACAGTCTCTGTGCAGAAATTTGGTTTCTTTGAAACGTCATCTAAATCCACTCTGAGTATCAGATGTCCTGAAGAGACCTCTGACACATAACTATTCTCATTAAAATTCTGACCAACCACAGGCTGTTAATCTATATTCATCACAGGACTGTGATGAATATAAATGAGGTCAAACGATCAATCCAAGTTGAGTATCAGATGGGTGTGGCAGGTTCAACCAATCAGGTTGCCGTATTTAAACAGGTCACATTAAGTGATAAATTATGTTAATCCACTCTCAGGCGAAACATTTCAGAGGTCAATTTGCTTGACATGTGATACTCAGAGTGTCTAAATCACACACTGCAGCTGATATGGCAGGGGGAGGATGTGTGTCCGTCATTATCAGGCCACACACTCTACATGGGCATTCTATCATTATCAATATCTATATATTAAAGAGACATGCACAGGTGAATTTCATGTCACATAAATGTAAATAAATAAATGTAAATGTCTGGTTTATAGTCTTGATCCAAGTTTTGATCTCACGACTTTACAATTTACACCAGGTCATTGGCCCACTTATTGATCTTCAATTGATCATTTCACGGAGCAGTGTGCAACCTGCTAGGGGTAAGTTTGCTCAACACCCACCACCAGAAATGTAATCCCAAAATCCTTCTGGTCACAAGTTCAACTCCCTTGTGTCAGCCTTAATAGACCTTTTATGCACAAACCTTTTTGATGCCACATAAATTTCTTCACTTGCTTGAAATTCATAGAATATATATATTTTTATCTATGTGCTGCAAAATCATTTCTTCCAATTAATCATTAAACTAAAATGGTTATGGCAGTACTACATTTTTATGGGTATTGATATTTTATCAAAACGCATACTAATAATTGTTAAAGTTATGAGGAGCAACATGCCAAGTGTATCAAAAAACAAAATATTTAATTCAATCTATCTAAGTTGGCATTTGCTGTGCATGTCCCTTTAATACCATGATGTTTGATCGAAAAATATTTCACCATATGTAAAACACAGTTAGCCACACTCAATACAAGAAATGAACTACCAAGCGAAGGTAGGCACAAGAAAAAACACCTCTAACTTTATTGCTGACAATATAATCCTCTATTGTTCTATAGTTCTATTGTAATATTACATATTGAATATTGCTCCTGTAATAAATGGAAATATTGCTACTGTAATTCCTGGAAATATGTATGATTTTGTCACTTTATTCTGACGATTGAAGAATCATGAAACTCTTGAGTAAATAAAATGAGAATATATTGACTATAACTTTTATGATACCGTATTCGTTCTTTTAAGCGCACAGTGCGCTTACAAAAACAAATTTCAGCAAAAAAAAATTATAAGCGCACCCCTTTGAAGTTTGACCCCACAGAACATGATAACACAAAACTAGCGCATTAAATTCTGCGGTTATCTACAAATTATTTATCCGAATTTAATTTTGGAAAACCTGGATACTTTACATAGGCAATGTTATTTAGTCTTTTTTGCACCTACCGAACAAAACATTTCTATGGCGGTAATCCGAATACGGAAAGATGCCCCGAAAAATAGTCTTTTCTATGCCAAAAAAAAAAGAGCAAGATTTGTATAATATTTTATCTGTATAAACAGGGAGTGTGCTAAAAGGGCCATGTGTCCTAATAAGAACGAATACGGTATATATTAATACCCTAATTTTGGGACTTTGTTCAAGAAACTTTTAGACATGACTAGGTAGCTCAATGCTTGATATCTTGGTCACTGCGGAAGTTTCTACACGATGGGATATTGATTGGCTCTGAGTTTTTGTCCCCACAGATGAGAGTGTGTCATTCATTGATGACACATGAATGTTCTAACATATACACATTTTCCATATACACTTTTCACGCGAACTCTTTTGAATGTAAAGAGACTCGTGCTCAACTGTACAGACCATACAAGGTGAACGGTTAATGGTTTATGGAAAGTTTTCAAGCCCCATCCACATTCAATCTAAAACGAGGCTTATTAAAAAATGAAACGACACGTTTTGCGTGTGCTCTTCAGCTATAGCAGCGATTACCCTCGACTGTCTCACCAAACACACTAAAACTGCAATTGATTGTCAGATAATAGACCTTGTTTTGAGATGCAAATCATGATGGAAAACGCAACATTGTGCATTTAATTAATCGGCCCATGGCTGACACCTGTCTGCCTTTTTCTGATAGCAGAGATTAAACGTGACATGACATCTCTGTTCTACAGGCACCAAATCAATACAAGAGGATGTCCAATTAAGACCATCTCTCTATTGAGACCACCTCTATAACAAGACCACTTTTCACGGCCCCAAACCTTCATAAAGCTACCAAAATGAACATCTGTGTAGAGACCACCTCTCTATTAAGACCAACTAACACTGGTCCCAAAGATGGTCCTAATAGAGGTTTTACTGTATTATGATTTCATAGAACGCATCAACAACAACACGACGAATGGTTGAAAGTTGCATGTCATATTCTATGTTTACTATCCACCAGAACCAAACTCTTTATTCTAGATATCTTAACTCAATATTGCAGTAAATGAATGTTGCAAACTTGTTAGCCGCTGGGTTATATCTAAAGTTCAGTGGTTTTATAGCTGAGATGATAGGCAAACACAAGTCAACAGACGGCGGTTTGTCAGTGATAACAGCAGGGTCTGTTTGGTCAGCGATTCACATCATCAAATAGATGTTTATGTAAATGTGGCTGTTTATAGTCGTGACCCACGTTTTGCTCTCACAACTTTACAATTTACATACAATTACATACTATTTCTCGTATGCTTGCATCGGCAGCAGCTTGCATTCAGCGCACAATACTCATCACCCACACGATTACTCATTCACTCTTTCAACCAAATCACCTGTATCTAATTAACGTGTAGGTGCCACAGAGCTGTATGTAGCTATTTAGGTATGAGTTTGCTCAACACACCCACCACAAGACCCACTACCTTCTGGTCACGAGTCCAACTCCCTAACCACTCTGCCACGGAAGCACACACATCATCAGAACAGGGATTGGGTTTTGGACTGTCCGAAACCTATTTCCGCCGGATGGGCAGCGAAAACATGGCTGAAACTGTCCGAAACCCTCAAATGACTATGAAATTGGTCAACCATACATTAATATGAATGTTGTGTAATTATCGTAGAAGGTAAATAAACCTACTCAGATGCTTCTTTCTGTCATATCTTACGACGTTTTAGTTGGAAAAAAAACCTGAATCAGGCTTGTCTGGCAAAGTGCGCCGAATGTTGTTGTTTTGCACTCTGCTTCCTCGTTGAGTCACATGATGGGTGGAATTCCCAGTCACGTGAACAAGTCTTGTCAGAACCGGGGGGACCTTCTTGCCTTGGTTTAGGTTGAGCTTGGGTCTGCGTGTGGCGATCTTCAGGGCTTCAAGGGTTTTTCTTCTGCTCCAATTCTCTTCCTGTCCAATGATCTTCACCTCTTGTTTCGGGATCACATGTCCAGTTTTGCTGGCGTGGATCTGTATGGCTGACTCCTGGTTGTTCTTATCAAAGTGTTCTGTCATTCTGTTGCCAAGATTCCTTCCAGTCTTAAGACGTACAACCTTGCACTGGGGATATTGAAATGTCTTTGCTTTCAAATGAAACCAGTGGGTAAGACTTGTCTTTGGGCTTGAAATTGGATTAAGGTGTGTTCCTGACTGGGAATTTTACCCATCACATGAGATCAAAATGTTGCAAAATAACAACATTCGGGAGACCACACACAATTTGATAATGGGAGGAAACTGCTTAAAAAAACATTGCAAGATATGACAGAAAGAAGAATCTGACTAGATTTATTTACCTTCTAATGATGATGAATCCAGATGCTATGAAATCACTACTAAATGATGTTGTGTAATTATGTTTATTGAATTTATATGAAAGAAGAAACCAGTTTGAAATTATCTTACATCTTTTATTTTTCATTAACCAAATACAATATCATGCGAAATTACATTATTCAACATCATGCTGTCAATGAAATCATTTTACATCCATTATTTTTCATTGATTACTTAAAATACCATGCAAAATTACATTGGTGCTATTTCTATCACTAAAAAGGTATATATGGTGTTATTTAGTTGGGAAAAAAACACTTTCCTATAAAATACTGTCAAAATTGATAGAGATTTTGAGTTTCCGCCAGTTTCTGCCCTTTTCACGCTCTAAGTAAGGAGAGTTTGGATTTCTTTCAAAAAGATAAGAAACATATTGACTTTATATCAAAACAGCAAACAATATCTTTTTCTACCATTTAGTAGTGATTTCTAGCATCATCAAAAGGTATGCACAAAATTCATTTTTAGTGAAAATGACTCTTTACATCCATTATTTTTAAATGAATACACAAAAACAAAATTTTGCAAAACAAATATCTCCACCCATCACGTGACATTCAAAAATAGAAGCAGAGTGCAAAACAACAAAATTGATAAAGACTTTGAGACAAGCCTGATGCAGGTGGAACGCCCAATTTAAAACGTCAAAATATATGACAACCGTAAGAAGCATCTGAAACATGTTGACTTTATATCAAAACAGCAAACAATATCTTTTTCTATTAAATGTATACCTACTATTGTTTATTCACATAGTTATATGTAGAGCATATAAACATTGCATTTGTAAGCAGATTTCCTCAGTTTTTACCCATTCAGCTTTTTTGTTAGAAAAATGATGCCTCTGATTTTACCGTGATCTTTGCTCTGGACAAAATTCGCCAAAGATTTAGCCATAACTAAAAAACTAGAAATACAATATGCATGCCACTTGATATGGATGTAGTTTGAAGACTATATTTCTTATTTATGTGGATAATATTGACTTTAAATGTAGACTTCATTGAGTTTACATCTGTCTTGTGCACTCGAAATGAGCCAAATCTAGCATGTGGAAATTTGTGCAAGCGACTGTGATTAAACCGTAAGGCGTAGGACAATTTTGAAAGAAGTTCTATAAACTTTGAATACTCCCGCATTCCCTGTACATACTTAGAAATATGTATTACCATTTTAATGCCACTTTTGTCCATATTTGATGATGTAAATACTGCAAAATTTGATCTCTAAGCCCTTTTCCTCAGTTTTTACCACATGCCACCTCAGTTTTTACCGTGTTTCACCAGAAACCCTCAGTTTTATCCGTGACAGTCTACCCACAGTGAACTACAGCTACTTTTGAACAGCAAAAAAGCTTATTTTACCGATGGAAAAATTATTATTACAGGGAACAGGTGATCCCAAGTTAGATGAAAATCTATTTAAAATCGTCCAAACATTTATAAGTGAGACAAACAGATTTAGTAAGTAAATGAAATATGTAATATGTTTGAAGTCTAATTTGAAGTCTAATTTTGCTATTTGAAACATGTATATACATATGTGTGTGTGTAGACGAGAGCATCTTGTATTCTAATATGTATGTAATCATCAGAAAATAAATTCTTATTAAATGAAAAAAAAAGCTACTTATTCTGACATTTCAGGATCCTGTTTTTAGATAATGAGAGTGAATTACAGCGGCTATTACAGCCGCTCTCATTCTGCCAATGTTAATAATGTAGTTTGTCATATGATTCAATAGCATTGATGTTTTGACTGCAAAAACTATGAATTATAATATATGAAAAGCAGCATTTCACTTTTTTTCCAGATAGTTTTAAAAAATACCCCATAGATTGAAAAAAAATCCCGCATACGTTTACTTACAAGGGGAAATTCCCTCATTGTACGTGGTTTTCTACACGAATCACTGACCTTGGTGCAGCTTGACCTTGCCCATCACCCCGTGGACGAGTCCCAGACACACGGGGTTCCACGCCGAGCAGATGTCTTCACCTGCGGGAAGCAGACGCCATTTTAGACAATATGATCAGGGTCAGGATTCGCCACTCATCCACTCGTATTGACTAATAAAACCTTGTGAAGGACGAAAAGAATGTTTTAGCAAATCGTCTTTTTGACAAGTAGCAATTATGGTCGATTTGGCATACAAATATAGAGCTTGGTGCAAGGAGGACGGATACACATTTTTTGCAGGATGAGTAGATATTTGAGGGTTACTCATCCTGCTGATGAGTAGCACTTTTCCCCCTAATCTAAATATACCTATTTTGAGATTTGAGAATGACCCTTGATTTTTTTATGAGAAATGAGAATGGGGGTCAATTTCCCAGAATTGTGAGAAATTCAAAAATGTAGAAATTGTGAAATGAGAATGGTTAGAAAATTAGTGAGAATGGCCCTGGATTTTTGCTGAGACTTGAGAATGGGGTAGGGTATATTCTTCCCTCATTAAACGTTTGGCGTTACGGGAACATTTCAACGCTGATACTTCTCTAACAGCAATGATTTACTGTTTGCTTTATTTGTAGGGCCTAGGATAATCACATGATGAGCGTTTGTAAATACGAGCTGCTTGAAAGTTAACATTGCGGTGAAATAGTCAACATCACAATTTGATGTGTAAACAAGATGGACAGTACTCCGGGGACAGCACAGTAAAACCTCCAATTAAGACCACCTCTATAATAGGACCACTTTTTGCGGTGGCAAACCTTCATAAAGCTACCAGAATGAACCTCTGTATGGAGACCACATCTCTATTGAAACCACCTGATACTGGTCCCAAAGGTGGTCCTGATAGAGAGGTTCTACTGTATACGACATGATGGCTAAAGACATAATGATATGACAATTCGATTAACCGACCATTCATTTTGTAACCGACTATCAGCCAAAACCTACCCGATGTCGGTTAATTGACTGACCGTCCGAACTCTACCGCTTGGTGTTTGGGCCACTACTTTCACAGACGCGATTTTAATGACTCTCAGTACATATCTGTAAGATTTCCTATTGCAGTTTTCGTGAAACAGAACCTTAGTAAATGAGGGGAAAAGCATTCCTATGTACACAGACAGAAGCCTGGGAGCTGGCTAATTTGTGGATTATAAAACCAGAACCAGATCCAGATAAGCACATCCCTATAAGTGATAGTCAACCTCCAGTTTTTGGTATGGGGTTGATGACTTAGGATGAATTAAATGTACACATATAAAAATGTACATTAAATGTACACATATAGAAGTCCTACATAGCTATTTGGGCTTGTCTACACGAAATCTGCTCCCTGTGTTTAACCCTCAATCAATGACAGACAGACGACATATTAAAAGCCATGTTTTTACAAGAAACAACCTAAATGTTCCGACTTAAAAAATGTTTCAGTGGCTAGACTTTGAAACTATTGAATAAATCTCATTCATCAATTATTACTATTGTTTGTGACACTCGGAATAAATAGCCTGCAATAAAAATGAGCACTCAGAGAGTGGGTGAAGATAAAAGGATTTAGCAAATTAGCCAGATTTCCCACCTTTCCTTGCCGTAAGAGTGCCATCGAATCTATTACACCAGAGAGCATGTTCACCATTTTGTACGATATAATGATCTCTAGCTTCAAACAACTCCATTGTACACATATACTCAATGAAAATGCAAATATTTATAAACTTTTGACAGAAGCAAAAACTTAATCGTTTCGCCTGCTAATGTTAATGAGAAAATAGTTCGGACGGCAAATATTAATGGAAAATAGTTCGGACTTCAATAACCAAGCTCATTGACCTTGTAATATTTCAGTTGCTCTAGAATTGACACCAGTTAATTAGTACACGAGACACAAATCACTGGTAGATCCAGTGTATCTGAAGTTACTTCCAGGGGCAAGGGAGTTGGGGCATGTGCCCCCTGGATCTACCATGCAGTGCTGTTCTATTCTATTCTATGCAATAATCGGCTAATTCCCCTGGTGGGATATCCGCCGATGATAGTGTGTGTACCACATGGCTAGGGCAGCCAGTCCTTGAATATGTTCAAAGATGCACTCTCAGCCACCTCCTTCTTCAGATTATTCCATTCCGGTATTGTTCGGGGAAAGAAGGAGTGTTTGTATTGCGCGGTGGCTGTTGTTATACTCCGGAACTTAAATGCCTGGTTCGCTCTGGTCCTGGTGTCTGCTGGTTCTTACGATGATGCCGGCACTGCCACAAGTCCCTGCACAACCTTGTACATCATTGTAAGCCTCTGGTTAGATCGTCGGTGCTCCAGGGTCGGCCATTCTAGCTTCTGAAGCAGATCAGAGGCACTGCATTGGCGATCATATGTGTTCGTCACGAAGCGAGCTGCTCTTCTGTTAACCTTCTCCAGTTGGTCTTTGTCTTTCTGGAGATGTGGGTTCCATATCACACTGCTGTATTCAATGGTGGAACGCACTAAAGCCAGGTACGCGGTCTCCTTGGCCTTTCTGGGACAGTAGCAGAGGTTACGCCGGAGAAAGCTGAGGGTGTTATGAGCCATCTTCGTCACAATGGCTATGTGCTTGCTCCATTCGACATTGTTGCTAATGATCACACCTAGGTATTTGGCAGCAACCACCTCCTCCAGTATGACTCAACACAGTTCGTACAGCTTGGTAATGACTTGCTTGCTCCTTGAAATCCTCATGATGTTGCATTTCATGGGATTGAAACGCATGCCCCACCTCTTTGCCCAGTTGTCTAGTGCTGTTAAGTCTCGCTGCAGGCATACTTGGTCTTCTACTGTACTGACGTTCATGTACACTAGGCAATCGTCTGCGAATAGATGCACTCTGGTGCCTGGCGAGACTTGTTGGGGTAGATGGATTGATAAAGATCAAGAACAACAGGGGACCTAACACTGTCCCCTGTGGTACCCCCCTGAGGCGACACGTTCTTTCGCCGAGGTCTCTATGGCAACCCACATGCGGAGGTCGGTCAAGAACGATCTCACCCATTCGTTGATCACTCCTCTGATGCCATAGAACTCTAGCTTGCCCAGCAACTGTTCATGTGGAACAGTGTCAAAGGCCCTGGAGAAGTCCAGGATGGCGAGGTCGGTCTGGGCTCTGCTGTCATACGCTTTCATCAGATCATCTACTATGATTAGGAGCTGAGTCTCACACGAATGACCACTTCGAAATCCATGTTGGAGTGTGGTCAGGATACCATGCCGCTCCAGGTGTTTCAGTACATGTTTACAGATGATATGCTCCATGACTTTACACAGGATACAGGTGAGTGAGACGGGCCTGTAGTTAGAGTCTAGGTGCACATTTCCTTTCTTATACACTGGTGAGATGATTGCATCCATCCAGTCTCTGGGGAGCTGTCCACTGGCCAGGGACTGTCTGAACAAAGATCTATTAATTAGAGAATATTTGCAGACTATATAACAAGGCTACTTGTGTATGGAATGTAGAGGGGAAAATATACCTATTTTGAGATGTGAGAATGGTCCTTGATTTTTCATGAGAAATGAGAATGGGGGTCAATTTCCTTTGAGAATTATGAGAAATTAAAAAAATGTGAAATTGTGAAATAAGAATGGTTAGGAAATTAATGAGAATGACCATGGATTTTTGCTGAGACTTGAGAATGGGTGTGCAGGGTATATTCTTCCTTCAATGTACAAACTAGTATGTGATGTAGTACCATGTATAATCATGATAATACTGATTGTAACCACATTGAGATTTCATTGTAGAAAGGACTTCATTGTACGTTGTATATTGTATCTTTATCATAAGTTAATAAAATAAATAGAAATCAATCTTATATATCATATTATCTCCATCATTCACTCATTGCCTCATCAGAGGAGGCCAGTCCCCATAACTGGGGCTGGCTTATTTGTGAATTGATGAAAGAGAACTATTACTAGATATACAATCAGTTTACAGACCTAGGAAAAGTTGAAGATATAAGTGGGTCACCATTGCTGTATACCACCATATGGTAAAGTTCAATATCAAATGCCTGGTTGTGGAATATAAGTGTGAATGTAAATCAGTTGAAACAGTCATAGCAGCCTTCCTATTGAACATTCATGCCACCACTCATACACAACATCAGGCACCATCTAAATCTAGCAACGGCACAGTGGAGAACTTGAAATGGTCCATCATATCAATTGCAGGCACCAGTGAGCAGTGGGAGTACTTCCTCACCGGGTGGGGTGAATAGCGCAATGGAACCCACCTTGAAGGTACTGATGTAGTTGCACAGCTCCTGGAGTGTTGTGATAAGGCACTCAGGAAAGATCTGACAAATTCAGCAGAAAAAAGCCTGGCTAATGAGACTGAGGCTGACGTACTCAAGGCCATGAGGACCCCAGCAGTCAGGGGTGAAAATATCATGGTAGCAAGTAGAGATGTCAATTTCCACCAATTTTGATATTCGAAGCTTCGGCCGTTTTGAGGGCCAAAGCTTCAAAGCTTCGGCCATAAAGGGGTGGCAAGAGCTTCGTCGGGCCGAATGAAATGATCCTCTCAATGGGTCACATGACCACCACGGTTTTGGCGATCATGTGACAGCAGAGCTGTGTACACGGTGGGCAAGTCATAGCCGGTGTCGCAGTTCATTCCACTTTAGAGTCACATGATCTGCTGTCTGCTGTCACAAATTTATGTCAATGCAATGGTAGGAGCTTGCTTGCCACAGAAAATGAGCAAGTAGAATTTAATAAAATATTTTGTAGCCTGTATCTTGGAATCAGCAATTTAATGACAAATGTGTTAACATAAGTATTCCGCGATATACAGTCTGCCATGGACGCAAACTCACAATGGAGGCAAATCACGTTTGAAAGTCGTACGCTCTAAACATTACACTACTAAACAGTAAAATAGACTAAATTTCTCCTTTGTTAGATTTGCTGTTAGTGTTGGTCACAACGCCTTTAATTTGTAAATATTAGAATTTCATTACAATTTGACCAAGTTCGTTCACCAAAACCAAACATTAAACTTACCACTGACATACTACTCCATAAAACTGCAAGACATATGCAGTACAGTCTCATGTAAGGATAACTACAGGACAAATTTGTAAACAGTGAGTATCATATTGTCATGAGCAAATATATCAACATCAAACTAAATTATTAAATACTTCACAACAACCACCAAGACCACATGTCTCTGGCTGTGATATTTCTTTGTGCAAGCTTGAGAATAGTCAGTGGATTGGGGCCATAGCTCTGTGAAGGTGGTCATGCGCATATGAATTATCCCCTCATCAGCATGAAATGAAATACTCTCAACTATTAAAAAAAAATTTTGTTGGTCACTAGTGGTAAGGAAAGAAACAGAGACCTAATGATGTCTACAGCTTTTTTCACACCTCATAAATGAACTTTTTTGGTGGTCTGAACCCTGTGTGGATTTCTGGTTCCTGACCAAAACATCAGATATTTCTCAATTATTTGTTTTTCATTAAATGTGAGTATTTTAAATCTATGATCGTGGTAGATTAATTTCCCCTGTAAAAGGAAAAATTCAAATTGTTTGAGTACACTGTATTTAATCAAATTACATTAGCTTAACAACCAAAAGAGTGCACTAATCGGCTTCTACCCTAAATATCGCCCATAGGCCATGGAAATAATCTAAATAAAATTGATTAAATATTTGTAAATGTGGCGAACATGAAAGATAGATCTAGATATTTTCACCCATGATAATACAAATATGTAAACCAAAAGCTTTGAGTTTAGGGATTTACTGGAAAAATGACGATTTACTTTGTGGAGGGTTGGGTGTCAAATTGTATTTGTAGCTACAGTCGCTAAATACAACGTGACCTGTCCCCCAGGGGGGGGGGGGGGCACATAGGGGTTAAAATGGTGGGGGTTCTCAGCCTGCGCCTCATTTAGAAGGGCAAAAGTGCTGATCACGGCCATAAAATTAGGGTCTAAAGAGCTGATTTTTTTAAAATGATTTTTTGCGGGGTCAAAAGACGAGATATTAACATGTACACACTGCAGGGTTAAAAAAATGGTAACAGTTGTAGACAATTCGTGTTTTTATCAAGGCTCATGGCATTCAATCAGTAGTTTCACTGTAAAAGTGCTGAGGTCCTGGATTTCAGGGTCAAAAGTGCGGCCGTGGCTAAAAATGCTAGTCAAAGGTGCTGTCTAGAAGGTGAAAAAAAAGAGGGTCACTTGGGCGGAGGATAGGTGTAATACGTATGTACAGAAGAACCCCCCCACCCCCCGCCCTGGGGCTCTGTCTATTATATACACAGTAATTAACAAATTATGACCTCTTTCTGATAGGGCTGGTTGCCAAAGTAATCGTGCCAGTATTGTTGAAAGATTCTGCTCATATTGATAAGAAAATACTCTATATTACAGGCTACTGTAAGTGTACTGTCAAAATGGTAATGACAACTCTACAAAACAATTACTGTCGCTTTAATCAATACGTTTTATCTTTAGGTGATTATCCATGTGTGGTAAAATCCCTCGCTAGTTCGGAGCACACATGAAGATGGTGTGGCGGCCGCCGAGACGAGATGATGGGGCGCTCTGCCGCTATGGAAACAGCTGCTGTATTGGTGGCGCCGCTGGTGGCGGCCGTGCCTGGTACCTCACGGCGCCCGACAGTCCCCCCTCGTGTGTCGCCATGACTAAACCACACATTGTGTGCACAGATGAGCGGCAAACTGACGCGTGTTTTCAAACCGACACCTAAAAAATTTAATGACAACAGGCGCCATCTACTGTGGCGAGTAAAAACCCTTAAAAACGAAGCTCACTTTTTTTATACATGATACGCATTATTGATTTTATTCCGGTAAATTTCAGCGGATCACCGGACTTTAAAACTGGCTACAGCTGTGAGCTGCGCATAATACTTGATTCTTAATCTAGTTTTAAAACTGCACTTTGAACTTGTTATTTAGTGAAAGCTCACCCGAAAGTTCAAAGTGCAGTTTTATACTAGATCATGAATGAAAACTTGAACAAATGAACATCCAACGTATACTTAATTCTATTCACATGCATTCCATTCAATACATATATTACTATATATAAATCTCAGATATAAATAGAATTAATTATATCATTGTAGATCACAGTCATAGCCAATGTCTGATGAAGTACTAAAGTCACGAAATGAAAAATAATAAAGGACTTTCAATATATAGTTCATGTGGTATGTCGTACATTGTCTCATCTTGGTATTTTGTCAAGTCTTGTGTGCTATTTTTTTTATTTTCAAAATGTTTTATTTCAAATTTTAACTATTTTATGGATTTTGAGAATTTATTAATGAACTGAAAATATATTTTTAATGAATTCTCAAAATTCATAAAGTAGTCAATAATTGAAATAAAAGATTTTGAAAATATAAAATAGCACAAAAGACTTTTACAAATTACCAAAAGTAAAGGACTTTGTATTTGGCTATTCATCCACCACAGCGAGTTACCCGTTCCGCGTCGTAGCGTCTGGCGACTCTGAGGTGGAAAAGACTTCTTTTAATCATTCTGAAATTTACAGTACACATGTATTTTTGACTGAGCATGATCTTTCCCGTTCCACGTCGTTCTGGCGACTCGGTGGTGGTGTGCCGCCTCGCCTGCCCCCCCTCGTCAGCCTGCCCGGCATGGACACGTGCCACAAGTGGCTCGGATGCTCAGACATCGAGTCCAGCGACTTCGAGATTCTCGAGGCCATCGGCAGCGAGCCGTGAAAAAAGGTGCGGCGGTTTGGAAGGAGAACTATTACGTTCATTACATGTTTATGGATTAATTACACTCAAATCTGCCTGGCCTCTTTCTATATACCTGCCACACCTATTCTAGACTGTGTGCTCTCTAGACTGTAGTGGGATTTGTGACTAGGGCCACTACGCCATACCTCAGTTTCTTTTGCTTACAATACCGTATACCACCATCCAAGTGCCCACCCTCGTCGTGTAACAGCCCTCCCCACACCTGTTTTTCATATATGGCCGTAAGAATTATGTAGTAGCTGTTTTATTAACAGCCAACCCCAGTTTGAGGAAATTTCAATTTAACGGTCTGGTCGCTTGGATGGTCGACAGTACACAGCCAAACACACACATGGGTTTTTAGCTTGAATGTTTTCAATTTAGCGGGTGGGCTTTTTTACATCAATGCATAGGTACATTAGAATTTCAATGTCTAGATTTTGATACAATCCAAATATTCGCAGGTGGGGGGCTTTACATGTTTTTTAGTTAAGGCCATAATAGTTCCTCATCAGCAGGAATAGTAACTTTAAAAAGCTACTAGCCCTCCCCCAAAGTTACTGCCGTCCTGACTCATTGCCAAAATGTTTTGACTCAGCAGCTACTCGATGCAGGACCCAGTGAATTGAATTTATATTTGTTATTAGTCAGTTGACTGGCACAGTTCTTTTCATGATCAGTATTGTTTTAAAATGAAATAACAATAATTGTCAATTCCAAACCATTTTGTACAGCCTGATTGTATTTCTTCTAAGTATTTATTGCACATATAATTTAAATTTATCACTTTAATCAATGTTCATGTTTAAAAATCTGGTGGTTTTATCTAAAGAGTATGCTTAAGCACCAAAACGTTATAAAAAACATTTTTATAATTTTTGATTAAATTCTTACAGCAGTGACCATAAACAGTACTAATCATGAATTGAATTCAGCACGAAGTTCTCCCAATTTTATAGTCTTTTATAAATAGGGAGACAATAGTCTGTCTCTTTATTACTACACAGAAAAATTGCAGTTTTCAAGAACATGTAAACTATGCTCTGTAGTCCAAGATTACTAGTATGTAATGGATGATTGTGACAATATGCCGCATTACCTTTAAGAAAATGAAGTATGTGCAATGAAAGGGAAATCTTAAGACTATTTAATTTCTTGTATACCGTTAAAAAAAATATGTGTCTGGAATACCAGTATGTGAAATACAAAGTCGCTAAATACAACGTGACCTGTCCCCCGGGGGTGAGGGCGGGGCACATGGGGGTTAAAATGGTAGGGGTTCTCAGCCCGCACCTCATTTAGAAGGGCAAAAATGCTGATCATGGCCATAAAATTAGGGTCTAAAGAGCTGATTAAATGAATTTTTGCGGGGTAAAAAGCCGAGATATTAACATGTACGCACTGCAGGGTAAAAAAAAAATGGTAACAGTTGTAGACAATTCGTGTTTTTATCAAGGCTCAAGGCATTCAATCAGTAGTTTCACTGTAAAAGTGCTGAGGTGCTGGATTTCAGGGTCAAAAGTGCGGCTGTGGGTAAAAATGCTAGTCAAAGGTGCTGTCTAGAAGGTGAAAAAAAGGAGGGTCACTTGGGCGGAGGATAGGTGTAATACGTATGTACAGAAGAACCCCCCCCCGCCCTGAGGCTCTGGCTATTATATACACAGTAATTAACAAATTATGACCTCTTTCTGATAGGGCTAGTTGCCAAAGTAATGGTGCCAGTATTGTTGAAAGATTCTGCTTATATTGATAAGAAAATACTCTATATTACAGGCCACTGTAAGTGTACTGTAAAATGTGGTAATGACAACTCTGCAAAACAATTACTGTCGCNTTTGAAGTAATCAATACGGTTATCTTTAGGTGATTATCCATGTGTGGTAAAATCCTCGCTAGTTCGGAGCACACATGAAGATCGGTGTGGCGGCCGCCGAGACGAGATGATGGGGCGTCTGCCGCTATGGAAACAGCTGCTGTACTTCGTGGTGGCGCCGCTGGTGGCGGCCGTGTGCGTCTGGTACCTCACGGCGCCCGACAGTCCCCCCCTCGTGTGTCGCCATGACTACGGTATGAACCACACATTGTGCGCACAGATGAGCGGCAAACTGACGCGCGTTTTCAAACCGACACCTAAAAAATTTAATGACGTGTTGGTTTGCGGACAGGCGCCATCTACTGTGGGGAAGTAAAAAGTGCCCTTAAAAACGAAGCTCACTTTTTTTATACATGATACGCATTATTGATTTTATTCCGGGTAAATTTCCGTGCAATCAGCGGATCACGGACTTTAAAACTGGCTACAGCTGTGAGCTGCGCATAATACTTGATTCTTAATCTAGTTTTAAAACTGCACTTTGAACTTGTTATTTAGTGAAAGCTCACCCGAAAGTTCAAAGTGCAGTTTTATACTAGATCATGAATGAAAACTTGAACAAATGAACATCCAACGTATACTTAATTCTATTCACATGCATTCCATTCAATACATATATTACTATATATAAATCTCAGATATAAATAGAATTAATTATATCATTGTAGATCACAGTCATAGCCAATGTCTGATGAAGTACTAAAGTCACGAAATGAAAAATGATAAAGGACTTTCAATGTATAGTTCATGTGGTATGTCGTACATTGTCTCATCTTGGTATTTTGTCAAGTCTTGTGTGCTATTTTTTTTTTATTTTCAAAATGTTTTATTTCAAATTTTAACTATTTTATGGATTTTGAGAATTTATTAATGAACTGAAAATATATTTTTAATGAATTCTCAAAATTCATAAAATCAATAATTAAAATAAAAGATTTTGAAAATATAAATAGCACACAAGACTTTACAAATTACCAAAAGTAAAGGACTTTGTATTTGGCTATTCATCCACCACAACGAGTTACCCGTTCTGTGTCGTTGTGTCTGGCGAGTCTGCGGTGGAAAAGACATCTTTAAATCATTCTGAAATTTACAGTACACATGTATTTTTGACTGAGCATGATCTTTCCCCGTTCCGCGTCGTAGCGTCTGGCGACTCCGTGGTGGTGTGCCGCCTCGCCTGCCCCCCGGGACACTTCAGCCTGCCCGGCATGGACGCGTGCCACAAGTGGCTCGGATGCTCAGACATCGAGTCCAGCGACTTCGAGATTCTCGAGGCCATCGGCAGCGGAGCCGTGAAAAAGGTGCGGCGGTTTGGAAGGAGAACTATTACGTTCATTACATGTTTATGGATTAATTACACTCAAATCTGCCTGGCCTCTTTCTATATACCTGCCACACCTATTCTAGACTGTGTGCTCTCTAGACTGTAGTGGGATTTGTGACTAGGGCCACTACGCCATACCTCAGTTTCTTTGCTTACAATACCGTATACCACCATCCAAGTGCCCACCCTCGTCGTGTAACAGCCCTCCCCACACCTGTTTTTCATATATGGCCGTAAGAATTATGTAGTAGCTGTGCTCTCGTGTAACAGCCAACCCCCCCAGTTTGAGGAAATTTCAATTTAACGGCCCTGGTCGCTTGGATGGTCGTTTACAGTACACAGCCAAACGCACATGGGGTTTTAGCTTGAATGTTTTCAATTTAGCGAGTGGGCTTTTACATCAATGCATAGGCACATTAGAATTTCAATGTCTAGATTTTGATACAATCCAAATATTCGTGGGTGGGGCTTTACATGTAGGTTGTATTGGTCCAGTCTCCCAGTTAAGGCCTCAATAGTTCCTCATCAGCAGGAATAGTAACTTTAAAAAGCTACTAGCCCTCCCCAAAAGTTACTACTCGTCCTGACTCATTGCCAAATTGTTTTGACTCAGCAGCTACTCGTATGCAGGACGAGTGAATTGAATTTATATTTGTTAAGTTAGTCAGTTGACCGGCAGCAGTTCTTCTCATGATCAGTATTGTTTTAAAAATACAATAACAATAATTGTCAATTCCAAACCTTCTTCGCCATCCTGTACAGCCTGATTGTATTTCTTCTAAGCTGTTGCACATATAATTTATCAACACCTATTCCAAACCAATTTATCACTTTAATCAATGTTCATGTTTAAAGATCTGTTTGTGGTTTTATCTAAAGAGTATGCTTAAGCACCGAAAACGTTAATAAAAAACATTTTTATAATTTTTGATTACTATTCTTACAGCAGTGACCAGAAGACAGTACTAATCATGAATTGAATTCAGCACGAGTTCTCCCCAATTTCTATCAGTCTGGACGAGCGGACGAGTGACTAACTACGAGACTGGGGACCTGGACTTTTGTTACTTATTGGTGGCGGTGCTCAAAAGTTCCCACTTGTCCTAACAACTTGCCAGTTTTGCTCAGCAGCTACTCGTATAGAGGTTAGTAATAAGCTACTCTACTACTTTTTCAAAACACACACTGCATGTTCCATCAACCCTGAAGTGACAAATCTGGTGTAGTGACGTCACATTGGCGCGAATTTAATATCCGCCAGGTGAATTTGTCATTTCGGTTAAAGGCTCCGTGATGGAAGCCGCAACATCAGTGTGTTTTGAATTGTGAGTAGTAGAGTAGCTTATTACTAACCTCTATAGATATTCCTATACTACTACTAATAATAGTCTGCAAAAAAGATGACTACTCGTATGCAGGACGAGTGAATTCAGCACGAGTTCTCCCCAATTTCTACTGGTCTGGAGTCTCTGGACGAGCGGACGAGTGACTAAATAGGAGACAATAGTCTGTCTCTTTATTACTTACACCAGAAAAATTGCAGTTTTCAAGAGCATGTAAACTAATTCTCTGTAGTCCAAGATTATACAATGTATGTGACAATATGCCCCATGGCCTATTAAGAAAATATCACGAAAGTGAGTTACGTCGACATTATACGTATGTCTTACCAGTACAGTAATACAGTACTGCAGGATGTAAACAGTACTAGTAAAATACGCATATATTCCATTATTTTACTTTGTACGCATAATGATAATAGATATTATGCCAGTATTTCTAATTAACCTGGCCAATTCTGCACTGAACGATGCCACTTTTTTAGAAATCCGTTTTGATTGAAGGAAGTTATGGGACAAAAGGTTGCTGTTTTGTGGTTGGCAGGTGCACCGCGCGGTCTGGCGGGGTCATGAGGTCGCGTACAGCCATCTGCTCGACCCGCGGTTCCGCGCTGACTTCAGGCACGGACTCAGCATGCTGGCCAAGCTACAGTCACCCCACGTCACACAGCTCATAGGTACAGTCTATCATTGCCTGCATAAATCACCGCCAAAATACTCTAACGCTGATTGGTTCAAGTAGCATGCTCAATTGTACACGCGGAGACCACAGTCTAAACTAGACCAGTACCGTCACATTTTCTATACAGCCGCTGACGTCGCGTGGTCAAAATGGCAATGAGACCGTTATGATGTAATTTATTTTAAACATAAGAATGAAACAGACACTCGTTTAGTGTGGAATTTAGTCATGATAGAATGGTATTTGACCACGAGATTGTCGTGCCAATCGTGAAATTGAGCATGCTGACGTCTGATTTACCCGAATCAAGTGACGTCAGCATGCTCAATTTCATGATTAACACGACAATCTTGTGAATCTTACAGTCACAACACGTTACATGGCTCATAGGTACAGTCACACCATAGGTTGCAAAGCTGGTTTTAAATGTAAAAATTACTTCATATTGCTTCTGTCAAAGCAAACTCGTTTAACCACTGAATATAACCTTTATGAGATTCTACAGTAGTGTATTTTTTGCTGCAGCAACAGGCTACTATCGAACAAAGTACCTGACCTCGTACCTTTAGTATGCTTATTTCCATGAAACATCCCCTCATCCTGCTTAAAACATTTCACATGTACTTGTCAATATGAGTTATACACAATTGTTTTCTCCGCCAGTAGGTGGTATTCTTCATGTGTTTTTAATTGTCTTTTTCCACCTCTGATAAATCTTTATTTTATTTATTTATTATTTACTTTATGCTTTGTTCAATTTAGAATTTGATTTAGAATTTTTGAATTCACTTTCTAATATTTTCGCCATTCATATTATTTTACATGGCCTCATATGAGGTTCTGCAGTTCAGTGGTTCCCTCAATAATATGCTTATTTCCATGGAAAATCTCCTCGTCCTGCTTATAAAGTTCTACTCATCAGTATGAGCGCAATCATTTAGTCCCAATGTTTACATCTATAGACCCCCCCCCCGAACTTACGTCGTATTAAGGAGCCTCCCTATCTATGGTAGGTCCGGGTCTGTGTGTCTAGATGTAAGCAAACATTGGGACTCAGCGACTGTGAACATGAGTTTCTGTAGTTGAGTGTCTCATGTCTAGGATTAATATTGTTTATTAATGAGTAATCCAGATATACAGGCTGGTATCAGCAAATGTGTTTTTAAAATCTGGGAAAGGCGTAAACTTTTTTATCCAATATAATGTCAGAAACAAATCATCTTGAAAAGTGCATTTTACAGTGTGTTATTATCTATATAAATATTCATATTAAAAATGTATTCTATCAACTGTTAACGTTTTTATACGCTTAACATGTCTTGTAGGTCGATTTACGGGCAGCCAACATTAAGCTATAATGTTTTTAAATTGTATTACGACCTCCTTATAGCATGACATATGCGGAATAAACAAATAAACTAAACTAATCTAGGCCACTGCTGCACCAAGTTTGTGACGGCGTACCACGTTATCATGTTCTGTGGGGTCATAGTGAGAAAAATGCATGAATCTATGAAAATGAAATATAATACCATATGACACTAGGCCACTGCCGCACCAAGTTTGTGAGTGAGTACCACCCCCTCGGTTCACTGGACCGGCTGGACGCGGTCCTCGCGGCGATCCCGCGACACGACTCGGTCGCCACGCGCTTCTCTCTCTGTGTCAACTACGTGCGCATCCTCCACTTCCTCCACAACAGCCCCGCCGGTGAGAAACTTCATACGCACGCCAACGTTACATATATATGATCCACTTAGCCACGACCCGGTACGGCAAAAATAGGTAGACTTTTTGGTAATTGATTAATTAATTTCAAAAGTACATGAACCGGTTCGTCAAAATGTCTTGAAATAAACATTCAAAGAAATAGAATATCGAACTCGTATGCAAGCTCTATTAAAAGTGGATGAAATTGATAGAAAATAGCCAAATATTCTGTCACCCTGTCAGTTTAGTTTGGTTGTCATGGTACAGTTGCTGTTAGTTGTTATAAAACGATGTACCGGTATTCAATAAGTTCGTTCTCTTCAATAAAAACCCGTGGTAGTCTTGGGAATACTTTATAAAAATACTATATAAAAGAACGTAAGAACATCATGAATGTGCCATCTCACAGAGTTTCCGACAAACCGGGTCATTTTGCCGGACCGGGTCATGGCTAAGTGGATCATATGTATAATTGAGTGTATCCGGTATGCAGCGTAAGGTCTCATTTTGTAATATATTTTCTTTCTCACTGCTTTATTTATCAAACAAATCAAAGGAACAAAATATTTTTAACGAGTTTCGAGATCTGCAGTGTCCTTTTCATTGGGTCTCTTTTTTTTGTAGGGGGTCTCTTTATAGAGATGGTCTTAATTGGAGGTTCTGCTGTATTTATAAACTGACCATAAACAAAGGTGTGACTATGGTCTCATAGAGCAAAGTGTTACGTGAGATAAATGCCAAAAAATAGTCTATGGCTTAAACCAATCACAGCCAAGCACTCAGTCTAGAGCCATGAGCATCTAGTAGGCTGAGCAGCATCATCATTAGATTATTATCAACACTTTTGGCTTTCAACGGTAAAAAGTAAGAAATAGAGTTGGAAAAAATTAAAATGTAAATGTAGTTTGAAAAGGAATAAACTTTTGATAGCTTTTGACATGGAAAATGTCCGAAAATATTACGACAGTGACTTATATATATGGATTTATCACAAGATCAAAATTTCTATTTGTATGAAAAAGAAATCCAATGAATTTATTTACCAAAAAAAAACAGTACACCCCTGTTTCCTCCTCGGCGCTCCCCCCAGGGACCCGCGTGATGTGCGACTCCAACGACCTGCCCAAGCTGCTCGGTCAGTTCCTGCTGACCTCTGACCTCGGGGTCGTGGTGAACGACCTGGACGCTCTTCCCCTCGTGAACCGGTCGGCCGGGAAGCTGGTGACGTGTGGCAGCCGCGAGCTGTACGGAGACTTCGTGGCACCCGAACAGGTACTGGCCGTTCACATATATTTCGGTATACAAGAAATATTGTGTTTTTGCTTTTCATGTCCATCAACCAGCATCCGTCGCTAATACTGCTAAAACTATATGTCACAACGTAATATGTCCCTACAAACTAAGTAACAAAAGCTTCCTTATAGCTGTAGGCAAGGAGAAAATATTCCTGAATCGACAATATTTCACCAAACGTCATGGCGTCTTTTGTTTACGTTTTGCGCAGCACGCGTGATTCTAGTCTAGCTAGACTCTAGGGAGCGCTGCATTTCTGATATAATTCATATGAAATTTTAAATTTGATTATCGCTGATTATAGCCAATCATTCTATGCTATATACATTTATAAACAATAAATAGAATTATTGAAGCCTAAATAAGCAATGAGAACAAAATGACATGGTTCAACAGGTGATGAGTTTCTTGACTCAAGACCAAAACAACTTATGCTCCTCGAAAAATCTTGCGTTCATAATGAAAATAATATAAATAACGTCAGAAACGTTAAAAAATCGAATACTCATTTTTCTGCAGTAAAGTTTACAAGGAAAATTCTCGATAAAAATAAACGTGTAAATAACAAAGGTATCATAATAGTCAAAGATTTGTATTGTATGTCCACATATAGGTTGAAAAACATAGATTCTGGATAACTATACATTATTACTGTGGTAGGATTCAGAAATGAGTAATCTCTGTTTTTCTTGTATACCGAAAAATATGTGAACGACCAATATAGTCTGTCTCTCTACGCAAGAAATTAGTTGAGTCTAATAATATTTTAATACACGCAGTTTTAACTAGTGTTTTTTTGATATGTATGGTTCTTTTTATTACGGACGAATGGAACAAGATTTTGTACAATTTTAGCAATAGGTGATCTAACTGTGATAATCGATATTTTAATCCCTATATTAATTTATATTATATTATTTTGTTCTATCTTTTTCTCCTATGTTGTTTTGGTTTTTAAGATATGGACAGAGTAACTACTTGTCTGATGTAGATAAATAAATAGTCTGTCTCTTTATTATTTACAGCAGTTTTCAAGAACATGTGAACTTGTAGCCTTGGGTTACTGTACAGACAATATCACTTATTTGCATATCTGATAATTGCATAACACTGCTTGATTGCATAAAGACTGTAAAACCACTTGTTTATTAATATCTTTCAAAACGTACTTATAATTAGTGCATATACTGCTTAATCGCATAAAATGTGTGCACGGAGGTTATGCAATTGAGCAATCCCGTCTTTGCGTAAGAGATTAGTGGAATCTAATAATATTTTGATACTAGCAGATTTAACTAGTGTTTTCGATATATCAGGGCTTAACGCTAGCTAGTGCCCTGGTGTCCTGGAGATAAATGAATAGTCTGTCTCTTTATTATTTACACCGTGAAAGTAGCATTTTTCAAGAACATGTGAACTTGTACTTGTGTCCCTCTGTAATATGATTGAAGAATGTCCCTCCGTGAGCTGTCCCCTCGGTAATTTAGTCCTAAACAAATGGTGCTTTTAGTTTAAACCTTTTAACCCCCCAAGGTATCATTATTTATGATCGATTTCATAACACGACGATCACGCCTCCTCCCGTAAATGTGGTGCTGTAATTACGATCATATGAGAAATGATCAATTGAAGATCAATAAGTGGAAGTTTATTCCATGATTTATTAGCATTGTGCGCTTTAAATGCTGCCGATAAGAAGTATTTGAACTGATCAAATGATGATCAATAAGTGGGCGCAGTAATGACCTGGTGTAAATTGTTGTAAGTCGTTCAAAAAGGTAATACCCCAAAACCAGACATTTACATTCACGCCTCTCCCCCCTGCGTAGCTGTGGCCCCACGGCGCGGAGGCTGAGTTCTCTGCGGCTCGGCAGCCGGGGTACGACGAGCGGACGGACGTGTGGAAGGCGCCCGACGTGTGCGACCGGGCTGCTGGGAGCGCGACCGGCGCAGACCCGGTCAGGTTCGCTCTGTTCCGGGTCCACAACCAGTGCAAGCAGGTGGGTATAGGGTCTATTTGTGCGTGTGGGTATAGGGTCTAATTGTGTGGTGGTTTGATTTCAAGAAAATCTAGAATATATATAACCAATGCAAGCAGGTGATATATATTCGTCGGGGGTTATACGGTCTGTTTGTGTGGTTGTTTGATTTAGAGAAATCTGGAATTTTTCTTTTAGTTTAGCAATTAAAAAGGATCCACAACCAGTGCAAGCAGGTGGTTATAGGGGCTATTTGTGCGTGTGGTTATAACCTATTTGTGTGGTTGTTATAGGGTCTCTTTGTGTGGTTGTTTGATTAAAAGAAAATCTAGAATTTATTTTTTTATTTAAGAAATTAAAATTTAATTGTTTGGTTTCCGGCTCCACAACCAGTGCAAGCAAGTGCGGCGTGGGTATACGGTCTATTTGTGCGGTTCATTGTCAATAGTGTATTGTTTTCTTTTACGGCTGTATTCTTAATAAGATGAAAAGTTTTCGTTCTAAAGTTTACAGAAAACAATACACTATTGACAATGAGACCTGGTGCTGTAGGTCAAATATACAGAATATTTAATTGTGTGGATGTGGAAGCAGGTGTGTGGTTATAGAGTCTATTTGTGTGGTTGTTTGATTTAAAGAAAATCTAGAATTTATTTTTAGTTAAAAAATTAAAACCTGATTGTTTGATTTAATGAAAATCTAGAATATATTTTTTAGTTAAAAAATTAAAAACTGATTGTTTGATTTAATGAAAATCTAGAATTTATTTTTTTAGTTAAAAATTGTGGAAGAAAATTTGATCTACTTTTTTTTGTGCAAATGTATTTAAATGAAAATCTAGAATTTTTTTTTTTAGGGGGTTTGTTCCACTAGTTAAAGAATATATCTTTTTAGTTAAAAAATTAATAACTGATTGTTTGATTTAATGAAAATCTAGAATTTATTTTTTTAGTTAAAAAATTAAAATTTGATTGTTTTATTTAATGAAATCTAGAATATATTTTTTTAGTTGAAAAATTAAAATTTGATTGTTTGATTTATCGAAAATCTAGAATAAATTTTTTTTAGTTAAAAATTTAATAACATTAACAGTAATTGAGATTTTAATTTCATTAGAGGAATTGTTCCAGCTTATATTATGTAAATTGAGAATTTTAATAACTTTACTTTACAACAAAAATAATCAAGTTTCAGCTTTTTAAGGTTTAGTATAGTGCAAACTATGAAAACATCATTTTTTGAATCAAAGCCTATTAACATCAATAGTTTTCCTAACACATTTTGTGGACACCATCCAACAGGGTTAAATAGTGACTCAATCTTTGCTGTACTATGAGATTATATTGGATAAATACTCATTTTTTTTATGTCTATCATACTATAAACAGTGAACAACAGCATACTAGTACTTTGGAAATAAACCTAATACGCATTATCTGCTTCAAATTTGAGCCGTGAAATACTCTTATTTGCGTAGGCAAAACCATGGCTTGTCATACATCGTTGGAAACTTTGGGAAACCAGCTTTGTATTGAGACCGAAAATAAATCTGAAACTACACTCTCAAACTTGTATCACCACAATTAATTTTGAGTACTTGAACGCGGTATTCTTAGGTTCAATGGCCGGCAAAACTATTTTGACACTGCAAAAGACTGCCAGTAAGCCTTTAAATTACAATAATGAATAGAATGATCGCGGTTGGTATGGTTTGGTAAAAAGGCGCCACAGAATTGTGATAGTTTATTGAAAAATCATATCAGTCTCTGGTGCCTCATCTGCTTGTATCTTGCATGCCAAATCAAAATTTGGCAAACTTGGGTGTTGGATGTTTATTATTTCTATCAGTGGTGTCTTTGTGACCACTGCCGGATGATGGACATGGCTGTCAAAAGTTCAAAATAAAGAAATCTTAGTTTGAATACGGGTTCATAATATTGTAAGTAAAAATATATTATTATGAAATATGGATGGTTTATGTTGTGATTAGTGTGTATCCTCGATAAAATGTAGATTAAAATTACTACTGATATTATGACATTTAAAATCGGCCGTATGTCAAATCAATCTGCTATTACTCAAAATTGTCAAAATCGAACGTGATGCACTATGTATCCTTATTTATAATGGTGAAAATAAGAATCTAGACCGTCTCCTGAATGTGTACTGTAAATATGAACAAGTTCTGATAAAGAATCCCAAGAGCTACTAAACATATGTTTCAATGTCCAACCGACGGTAATAACTTGTCAAAACAAAATTTGTGCAGTCAGCAGTAAAACAGTGAAAATAAAATCGGCTTCCAGAGGGTTAACCATGAATTCTAGTCTCTACAAATGTCGATATATATAATGATGATAATTATGTGCACTCTGACTAGGGGTTTTAATTTTTCTATTTTTTAATGAACTATTTTTTTGTATTGATTGTCAAGAAATTTCAGGAAATTGGTGTTTTTCAAACACAAAATGCATGTAACATAATCAATTTATTAGTTATAAGCTTTTAAAGATAATCATATGAATTTTGTCATTTACATTGAATAGTGTTTTAGATGATAGCGATTTTTTTCTTTCATTTATATGGTACACAAGTCAACGTAGTTACATTTGCACTAATTGCTTCGTAATTGTTGTTCACTTTGACTTGTATATTTCAAACTATGTTATGTCATTAAATAAGATTAATACCTACACAACATGGTGTCATTTGTAAAAAAAAATTGAAGCAAAAATGTCAGAAAAAATTGAATTTTAATAAAAGCCTAAAATAACCTTCCTGTAAATGTAGAGGGGAATATAAAGCCTTGATGAAAATCCATTCACCAACATTTTTTCCTAAATTGCCAGTCAACAATACATTTCATTGTTTTTCACCAATCGCCAGGAATTGTAATTGAATAGGTTGCATCGCATTTCACACACGTAAATATAGGCAGTTCACATTTCACACTCAAGATTTAGGAAAAATCATCAATCTCCGCCCTTCTAATGAGCAGATCACCAGTCACCAATAATAGGTTCCATCACAATTCATACACTTAAATACAGGCAGTTCACACTTCACAATCAAGATTTAGGGCGTATCACCAATCTCTATATATGCTCTATGACCCCCTCTTAAAGATAATGCTCAGTCAAACTAATTTTTGTTCCGTCAAGTCCAGTATCAATGAATGATGCCTTTTCCATTGCAAGTGTAACGAAAATAGTATATATATTTTCCACATCTAATATTTATTACACCTTTAAAATCACCATGCCTTCTTGCTAACTAAAACACAAGGTCACTTGATGTTGCATAATCGAATTATTTTCGCCAGACGTACCGTGGATTTCTGACGGCAGACATCACATTTAACATTGGGGATATAGGCGATTTCTTGAGTACACCGTCCAAAGTTATGTGTGACGAAAATCATTCGGTTGACTTTTGTTGCGTTCACGTGTTTAGTTGATTATTGTATAGTATTTAAATTGCTCTACATACTTTAATATGCTGTTTAAATGGAAGACACTTTCAGAATGCACAGACCACATCACATTGCTTCTATACAAACATACGTGTTCGGCCACTGAGCATAACCTTTAAATCTCTCCCATTGCTCGTGTTTTGCAGCTGAAGCCTCAGATGCGACCGACGGCTGCCGAGATTCTGGAGGAATACACGAAAGTGCAGGAAGATTACGATCTCCTGTAGCCGGATGAGTGGATGGTTTGGAGGAGCCGGAGGACAGCCAGTGTATTGGGGGCCAACGTCTATGAATTTGTCTCACACAAGTGGCATCTTGAA
The DNA here is from genome assembly GCA_019095985.1 of Streblospio benedicti. Classification (NCBI taxonomy): domain Eukaryota; kingdom Metazoa; phylum Annelida; class Polychaeta; order Spionida; family Spionidae; genus Streblospio; species Streblospio benedicti. Next base: position 56,497,288 of record CM032660.1, on the reverse strand, counting down.
TCTAGAACGAACTGGATTAGTGTGTGACGATAAGAACTTGTCCGCTAGTCCGAGACTTGTATTGAACTGCCAGGACGAGGAAGAATCTAACTTGTTTGTCGTGCAGATGACCATCTGTTTTCAAGCCTTAATGTGTAGCTATGGAACATGTAGCAAGAGTAGGACTTTTGGACAACTAGAATTTTTTTTGCAATACTATAGTTCGGTAGACCATTAGACATTATCACTAATTGTGCAGGTCTGCTCACTATTGTTCTTTTGTGCGTGCATGTGTGTGTGAATGTAAATGTGGTTGTTTATAGTCGCAGTTCACTGCTATCGTGCTCTAGCGACTTTACATATTTACAACAGGTCATTGGCTGCATCCTTGTCACACTATATCTTTCTCAACTCCCTGGTGAGCATACAGCACAATCGCTACCGTAGCGCAGACGTGCTAATCACTCACATTAGCGTTCACTCACCTGACCTGTACCTATTTAACGTGTAGGTACCACGCAGCAGTGTGTACAAGTGGATGCGAGCCGGTGTATTGGGATCGTTGGGTGTGACTGGAAAAAGCAGTGTCACAAGAGATGCATTTCCGGTGTCAAGTTTATGTTCAACATGTGAATGTAGTTGACACAAGGAAAGATAAGACTGTGGACAGAAGTTACAATTTACTTAACAAACCGTCCAATAAGCTTCTCTTCAATGTGAAATAGCAACTTGAGAAATGTAATTTTCATAATCTTGTTGCTGGCAGCGGGAAATTCTCTTCCGTTGTTGATTTTTTCAGCCCATTAATTGCTAGCAAAGCGTATTGCCATCGACAGTTTGTTGGGACCGGGCGTGGCCAATAGAATAACTCTTCTTCAGTCTTCTCTCTCACGTCTTTCTACCAAGCATATTTCTACCACGATAGACGTAGCTGAAGAAGCGTTTCACAACTATAAGCTTGCTGTTTGGGATGGGGTCGTGAGTTCGCGTCCCACCAGGGCCACTTGATATAGTCAAATGGAAGCTTAGGGTTCGTAAAACCTGTCTTCAGCTATGTCTGTCACGGTAGGTAGAAAGATGTGAGAGGGATAAGATTGAAAATTAAATTTCCCAAGCATTGGGAAACACAAATATATAACCGAGTAACTACTGCTAAGATGAACTGATGGAGAGTATGGGCTGGTGAGATGGAATATTACTGCTGTTGTCGCCCATGATGATGTAAGGCGAAGACCTACCAGATGTTTTTATTACAACGTATCATTAATACAAGGAATATTCCTTTGGAAATGTCATTTTTTTCAGTGCGGCTATGTATTTCATTTCTTATGTGATAGCAAATTTATAGATGTTTTCATATTGATAATGATATGTCTATTGTTCTTTTGTCCATCATCTTAATTATCTGTTCTAGCCTAATTTATAAATTTGGTATTATTGTATGTACTATCCGTCTTTTTGTGGTAGCATAATACATTTTTTCGTGGGTTTTTTTACAGTTATTTTCCATTTGATATGTTGATTTACATATTTGTTGCTGCTAATACTTAAAAAGTAAATTTAACCAATTTTGTAATATTACTTGAGGATATTATTTATGTTGAAAAATATTTAAATTAAAATATAAAATATTGATATAAATAGAATTTTAAAAGTTGGTTTAGTTTACTTCTGAAGAATTAACAGCATTAAAGATATATACATGAGACTTAAATGCTGTATGCCAATTTAACACTTTATTTAACTAAAAAAAATATCTAACCTTTAGTATGTAAATGTCTGTAACTTGGGTTTCTATTATGTTTCTGTGAGAGTAGGATCTCCTTTTTGTTCTGTAAGTTTTGTATGGTTTGAAAAATTTGTTTTGATGTATTTATGATATAACATGTATGTAGTATACAGAGATGTTTTATACAAACTGTAGTGTCCCTGTTGTGCCAAATAAAATTTTACACATTTTTTACAAAAAAAGAGAGTTTATAATAATGACAATTTTATAGATCATGAAAAATACAAAACTATAAATTTATAATTATTATATATTTGTTTATTAATGGGACTCAAGTTCAAATGTTGCTACAAATTGGATCTTTTTAAGAATTATTATAGATGAGCATCAAACCTTTTAATTCAAAATTATTCAATAAAATGTTAGAGTCATGGACCTTAATAATGAAATAATCAAAATTACGAAACATCCCTTTTTTCATATTTCAAGTGAAGTTCGTAAATCCTTCAAACTGATTGTTTTTCTTAACAAAATGTATTAAATAGCATAATTTAGTCTGCAAAGTGTGTCATTTACTCACCAAAGAACTTCACAATTGATTTACTCACAAGAAACAGATCAAATATTTTTCTATTTGTAAAAAATTACATGCGTAATATTATTACCTGTGAAAAAATGCAAGATTTTTCTATGTATATTTTTTTTCAATAACTTCTCATGATTGGAATTTTGTCAAACTTCTATACAATATGAAGCATAGTATCTGCTACATTAAGCACAAAAAAATTGGGGGAACCCCCGGATCATATAAGAGACTTATGTCACATTTGATATAGAAAAAAATATTTTTTACATATTTTGATACACAAGTGATAAAAAATGTTGTTGTATAAAATCTTTCTTGATAAAAAAAACCCCCACAGACATCATTTGACAGATAAAGTACATCATGGATAAAAGCAATTTGAATGTCCTGATTTTTTTTATCGTGTTTTACGTTGTAACTGTGGTGAAAGGTAACAACATTGATATTTTTATCTCTAATGAGGAACTTATTGGAAAGTACTAAGCTAATGAATTTTCAAAAATTTTATGACGTAAAAACTCACCAAGAATGAGAGAACGTGCTGCTGTTCAAGTATTGAGTTTAGCTTATAAGAATTGTTTTGCAGCCAAAGTCTTCAGAAAAAGCAAGAAAATCTTGGCATCAAACTTTGTAACCTTCAAATCAAGCAAGCTGGGTGATACTCGGAGGGGGGGGGGATGGGGTGGGGGGGAGCTCCAATGCATTTGGTTCGTACGGACGTGCCATTTTTATAGGTCCAGCCTCTTGATATATCATTGGGTCCTATTTTTAGATATTTGATATATCATTGGGTACATATTTTGATATTAAAATTAGTATATTGTGTCTTGATTTAAGACAACGCTATATTTTATTTTTTTCCTTTTTAGAATGTCCTTTTATACATTTTGCTGTGAAGTTTAAATACAAAATAGTTACACAATATAATTTACAATTATATTTGCAAACTTTTTAATCCTAATCATTAAAGATTTTAGCACCGAAATACAATGGACTGACATTTTTTTAAACTGTAACTCTTATAGTAAACACTTAAATAACATGGTTGCCATCAACCACTCAAGTTCAGTAATTTTTTTTTGCTTTTAGCATAACAAATGATTCCTGTACACTACATTAAATGCAGCAGTCAACAAATGGTGAAACAAGTGAAAAAGTCCGAATTCTCAGTGGGCAAAGTAACATTCAATGAGGCTACTGCTATTGCCGCTTAGCACAAATCCTTAAAAAGCGAACATTTTGTACATGGTTACTATTCATTCTAGACTGCAATAGTAGCACCCATGACTAACTATCCCACCAACAAAGTTCTCTAATGGTATTCGCCAGGTCTGGTCATCTGGTCAGCCGCGGGTCCCTTCTGACCCTGGCCAATGAAGAACTCCACCTCCATACCCTCGGTGAGAGACCATTTGTCGAGCGCTCCGTTGCAAGCAGAATAGTGGAAAAACACATCGGCACCATCGAGAACTTCACTCTGCACGATGAATCCAAACCCTTTGGTCTCATTCCACCATTTGATTGTTCCTCTAACGCGTCCAGACATGACTGCAAATTTTTTGTTGGTCACAAACTTCAAATTGGCTCAATATTCAACTGGTTTCTCGTGCTCGGAGAAATTTGTGGCTTCTTGCTGCAACTGGCGTGGTAAAGAGGCAGCAGTAGTAGCAGCTGCAGCAGAGCAGCAGTGATAGTAGCAGCAGCAGAAGCAGAGTGAGAAGCACCTGCAGCAGACGCCGAACCGTACAGTGCCGCGCACAAGCGGCAGCAGAGGAAGACAACGCTATATTTTAGGGTCTTATCTCTTATCATAGGGCATTGACATCGAAATATTGCATATTGTTGCATATTTTCATGTTTCATCACTACGACTATCATCATTAAAGAAGAAATATCATAAATCAAGAGAATCTTATACATTTCAAATACTTTAATCTGAGAAGTCCAAAAGCCGAGTCACAATGCAAACTGCTGCACTGCAATGAAACCATGAGTGCACTGTGTATTTCTGTAGTATGTTATGGATGATCTTTGGGTTCAGTGTTATGGCCTGACGATGTGATGCACACGATTTTTGATTACTGCTCAATTCAAGACCTTTGGCCGGCTCACTTCAACATGTCCGTGATTTGCACGACTCCTCGCTCATGACACGGTGTGGAAGCGTTACTTCCAGACGTTGACTTTGGTGCTTTAGTGAAAGGTGTGATTAGGGCAGGTGAGGAAACTAAAAGGATTTTTAATGTTGATGATTTGCCATCATGGCCATTTCAACGTTTGACTTAAGTGAACACAGAACTGTAAGTCTCAATATTGATGTTCTCCAGTCCACATCCCAATGATGGTAAACGGCTTGAATGACTATGGCCAGTCTTAGTCTTATTTCAGATATGGTCTGTGCATAGATTGGAGGTTCTTCAAACATGTATGATAAAAGTATACAAGTCGCCTGACACACGCTCGCAAATGGCCGTGTCTCTGTGTTGTTTTTACTTCATACGACAGCCTTTCATTTGTTACAAAAACGAGTTTGTGGAATGTGAGAGATTGTGAATGACGACGGAAAGACGCAAATAGGCACGTTACCACAATGTCCACCTCCATACACAGACCACTTCGCAAAACAAACACACTCTCTCACAGTTCTCCATGCATTGCTAAACAACACCTCCATAAAGCGACCACCTCTGTAATAGGGCCACTTGGACCAGAACTCTTCTTACGGACGTGCAACCGTTACATTATAATGGTCTATAGAGTCTTTAGATAGATGAATGAATATGTCTGAAGATCACACATGTTATGTGTAATTGCCTTGTGTATAAATGTAAAAAAAAAATGTCTGGTTTATAGTCTTGATCCAAGTTTTGATCTCACGACTTTACAATTTACACCAGGTCATCGGCACATTCTCATATATATCTTTCTCAAATTTTACTGATAAAACATTCATTTATAACTATTTCACAAGTTTTGCTCATTTTTTCTGCAGATTTCACTCAAGCATTCTGAATGTTACTAGCCCATCATGTCTACTGCATCGCAATCTAGTGGATATAGTGGAAATTGCTCCAGATGATTTCCCATCTCAAGCTTCTTATTTACCATTTTCATAATTTTCTGCCTCTCATTTCAGCTACATGTCTTTTAATACAAAATGCAGATATCAAATACCTACTTTTTGTCATATCCAGCTATGAACTATGAAATAGTTGGGTTTTTTTTAATGAAAGTTAGCTTGAAATTGCGCACCAGGGAAGGCCTCCCCCCTCCCCCCAGCGGGCTAACTGACTCATCACATGCTGCACAGTTTCACCTTGTCGTTGTCCATAAATATACGGGATGTCTCATAACGGGTGTTTGCAATGTGACTAAAAACTGTAAATGTTAAATCTGGCTTGTTAGTCTTATAGTAAACTTGATTTTGATAAACAAATATTACTGTAAAGCCAAATAAATTTAACATAAAGTATTGAATATACAATGGTTTTCTTTTTATGTTTTTTTACTAGAAGTGTAGCAAAATTAGAACACAATTACATATAGAGGTTTATTATATATATATCTGTTTTCTTTTGATGGAACCAAACGGAGTAACAGAATTCATGTGAGAAACAGTGACTTTGTAAATACAGATGCAATACTTCATAGCCTTTTCAAGGGTAAAGAATTGTTGCAGTGACGTATTAAATAGGATTACGTTGAACAGAGCCTTGTTAACAGTATCACATTAGAAACAAAACGGACAGTGATAAACCACAGTGATGAGCAACAGAAGGCAATGCCAATGTTGAAGGAGAAATTGGTCAGTGGAAGTGACGCTCTGAAATCTTAAGACAAACCATACAAATGTACTGATTGTGGCAAGTGTTAAAAAGTGGGCGCAATACCGTGACGACTCTCATATTCCTTCTCTGCAATAGCGAGGAAAGTGTGTTCTGCCTGGTACAGTCCATGCTTATGGAATTTAGCTGAATTACTGTACGTGTGCTGCAATATTCTTATCAATAAACAACTATGTTATATTCATACGCATATTAAACACTCGTCCTGGATAGAATATGGTGAGATAAAAGTATGATGGTTATAGGCATATAACTTTGTGGATTTTAAGTTCATACCAAATACTGGTAAGAAAACTAAGCCCCTATTAAGGATTTGATTAATGCATATTTCGTTTTATAATATAAGATACTAAACATTTTTACTGACCAATTAATAACAAGAAGAAACATTAGGAAAGAAATCAGTTCAGCAGAAATAGTGATAAAGGAGACTGGGAAGAGGTCAGAGAGATGGAGGAAACAAAATCCAACGATGAAATCAACAGTGAAAACAAATTGCTTCTCTTGATGGCAGTTTCCAGCAATGCACCAACGGACGTTGTCACCAGTTTGATCTCACCAAGTAACATCAACATGCAGGATAAACCTGGTGACGCTGCGCTCCATTGGGCATTGCAAGTGGAAAGATGGGAGCTGGTGCCAGTTCTGCTGCAGCATGGGGCTGATGTCAACCTGTGCAATGACTTTAATCTAAACCCATTACATTTGGCTGCAAATTATGGTGCCCCAGCAGACATAATCACCCAGCTGATTTCTACTCACAACATCAACATGCACGATAAAGATGGTCAAACAGCGCTTCATACGGCGGTGTATGAGGAAAGATGGGAACTGGTGCCAGTTCTAGTGCAGCACGGGGCTGATGTCAACCTGAGTGATTTGTGTAATAATACCCCATTACGTTTGGCTGCATGGTGTGGTGCCCCAGCAGACATCATCGCCCAGCTGATTTCTCCTCACAACATCAACATGCACGATAAAGATGGTGACACAGCGCTCCATAGGGCGGTGGAAGAGGAAAGATGGGAGCTGGTGCCAGTTCTACTGCAGCACGGGGCTAACCCCTTCATACGCGGCATCCTCCCAGAACCACCACGGCCACTTTCTCTCCAATCTCTGACGATCGCGACCATCAGGAGCCACATGCCGGTCAAGTCTGATGAGGCTTATGAAAAACTCGGACTTCCCCAGAGACTTCTTCCTGAGCTCAAGCTGAAACCGCTGGCTGATGAGATCGTTGCTATAAAAAAGCTGGAAGGTCTGGAATGACTAACTCTCAAATTACTATGGAGTATTTTCTCTTGTTTGATTATCATACAGATAATACCTCATCCAGGTTGGAGATATATTAATAGAAAAAACACATAACTTGTTGTGTTTATAGTTCAGTCTGTTCATAACATGGTATAGCTCATATTCATTCAAATGTTTTAAGAACTACGTCAGCTGGCTAGATCGCTGTTGTAATCACCAACTATTTCTATCAAAATTATGGAAAGTGTCATCTCTGACATGGCTGCGTTATTAGAGGTTTGGTGACTGTCCTGAAGTTGAGCGAACACTTCACCATAAAAAAGAGGTTTAACAGTGAAGAGGTTTGAGCAATGAATGGTGAAAATCAAGTGTATTCCTTACGTGTAACATATGAATGTAATCATTAGCTATAGCTATAGTGACACCACGATTAGGGCCACCTCGTCATTGGGAACACACTTTCATTCTGCCCTTGACTATTCTAGGCTAGCGCTAGACCCATCCCAAATTTAGCCCATTGGCTAAACAACCACATTTTTTTAGTCAATTGAATTTTTTTAGCCAATTGGCTAAAGAACTAAATTATTCTTTAGCCAATTGAATTTCTTATTCGCCAAGCAAAAACCTATGTAAATTAATTAACAAGGTAATGATAAGACAAACATCATTACTTTTAGTTACTTTGACAATATTTCTACTTTAGATATCTTAATGACATTTGATAAAATTGTGTTTAATTTTCCGACGCTCCGGCGAGAACGATAAAGGTTATATAACTCTCTAAACTCGAGGAAAAGACCCTGCTGATGACTGCTTTGCATCAACCAATGAAGTACATTGGCCAATAAGGGATACAAACTTTTGATAACACATATACACTATATTTTCTTAATTTTAAAGCAATTTTTTCTGAGGGTGGCCCAGTTGGACTGGAAAAAGGAGAACTATGCACGTCTCCTTTCGAAACCTCTCGGCGCTCCGCCATCGGGCCACCACGTTGACAGGTGTCATGCCGGGGGAAGTGGGGGTGGATATACTTCCATTTTCGTTCATATTTTATATTTACATTGTGAGATTCAGACGGCTGCACTTATTATTAACAACTAACCTAGTCTACCAAAAGAAAGTATGAATATATAAAGACCTGTTTTACTATTGTACAAATAAAAAGTACTATGTACTATAAAAACAAATGGATAAAAGGTGAAATTTTAGACAGTGAAAATTGTGCAACATAATAAAACTTGTGCATAAAATAAAATAGCATGCAATGAAAACTATTCTATTACATATTGTTACATAAAATATAAGTAAACCTATCATGTGAAGCATTAACTAATACTAACACTATTTCTTGCATTTTCTTGTAGACTGTTATGAATTCCTGAATAAATCTGTAACTGTAAATTATGTAGATATACCAATATTTCCACTTTTATCAGGCACACATCATTTATATACAGTAGAACCTCACAATCAGGGACACCAGTGTCTCCGTAAAGAGTCAAGGGCAGAATGAAAATGTGTTCCCAATGACGAGGTGGTCCTAATCGTGGTATCCCTATGGCAAGGTTTCACTGTAATTTCACTATATACGTCTATTAAAACATTCACGAATTTCTCCTACCCTAGATAATTCATCTGTAAATATTTTGAGTAAAAAAAAGAATAAAAGCCGCCTTACCTAAATTTTTTACACCTGTAAAACTTCACATTAAGTAAAAACAAATTCCTACTTTCCTACCCTCCTTTGAAATCCATGGTTATCAAAAACAAACATTTTGTTTTGTTTGGCCATATCAGATTTATGGCTGCTGCATCTTTGGTAAAAAAAAGTTCCCTCACTGCCTTAAAAACTGTTCTGGTCTTCCCCCTTGGCATAGGCAAAACTTTTCTACCCTCCCCCCAAATTTTACTGACCCCCCAGTACTTTATGAACACTCTTTTATAAGGTTCAATTTCTTAAGTGACAATGCCATTTACACATACATATATCATGCTACTTTTTTGTAGCCTCCATAAAAATTCATATTTCTTGTACCTTTTAAGACGCCTTCTAGCAAAAGCAAGCTGTTTAAGAACGATTATTTACCCCCAAAACAAAATAGGATGTTTTAAAACTTTTTAAGGATGCGCAGATACCGTTTCAGACTACATTTCTCATGAATTAAAATGAGAGGTCACATGAAACATATAATTAGCAAGCAATTGTCAACAATGGTCACTTTTTCACTAAAGTGTTTTCTACATTAGATGTATGTTTGAAACTGAGGCTCTTTACCCCACAGTGGTGTGAATGAGTGACGTATTTCACACAACAAAGAAAAAGTGGTGTTTGGCGTACAAAATAATGGACATAAAACTTCAGTAGTCAAGTGGTAATTTAACAATGGTGGTTATTAAAAATGTGTTATGTTTTTTCTCATGAATTTAATTCAAATTTTATGGTTTAATAGAATGAAACAATGATTTTTTATCCTCCATATATGTTGTAATACTAGTACTACATAATTAGATATGAGTTATTTGACAGCACAGGTTTTACACCAGGCTGCTTGAAGGAAATCTGCAGGAAAATGAATTAAACTTGTGAAATTGTTATGAAAAATGGTTTTATTAGTAAAATTTCTACAATAATCTTATCATAATTTTTCAACCATATCACAAAAGCACAAATGCATAATAAAGTATCAGTTACAGAATCTCTGCTATATCTACAATCTATGTTGTTTTTCATTCACATTATTTTATACCAATACTTTTAACTAATAATTTGACAAGAACAATAAAAAAGCAATAATTTTATATGTCAAAGTTATGTTCATTTTAACAAAAACATTATTTGAACAGTATTATGATTAGCATTCGTATGAACAAATAATATAAAAAAGTAGCACATTATGGATGAAAATGCAGACAAAAAATATTCAAATCATCATATTTTCAATGATTGTCTTCTAAATAACAGACATACTGAAAAACCCTATAAAAGTTCCAAGTTCACCACCTGTGTAGTTATGCGTCCTTCATTATTCATAAAATTCACGGTTGAAATTCACAGTTTAACTGCAAAACCGCGACAAACACAAACTTAGACACACACTTAAAAGGTTTTATAGCATACAAAAGTACATATTAAAGAAATGCGGCTATACAATAATTATACAGGTTAGTTAATTTACACATTTCTGATAGTCTATAAATAATTTGTTCCCAATCATTTGACAACTTCAATGTTACATTTTTGAACAGGTAAAAAGTATCCACATGACATTGTACAAGCACAATCCCCAAAATCAGGGGTTAACGAATTGATATGGACCACTGTCCTAGGCAGGTAAAAATCACTTAGTGCAGGTAAAATTTTCTAATACTTATTAAGTGCACAATTTAACATTAGCTGATGTTGAGTAATACTCTTGAGCTCACTTCTTGGCATGTACAGTCATATGGTGCCTTTTCAAGTTGCTTCCACGTAAAAATGATTTGTGACAAATATGGCAGTAAAATGGCTTTACACCAGTGTGTATGCGCTTGTGTCTCATCAGTTCAGAACATTGAACAAAACATTTGCCACACTGATCACACTTGTATGGTTTCTCTCCCGTGTGAGTACTCATATGTCTAACAACAGCAGACCTGTGAGAGAAACTTTTATCACAAACTCCACAACCGTAAGGTTTCTTGCCAGTGTGAGTTCTAATGTGTATTTTCAGAGTTCCACTTCGACTGAATGATTTCTCACACACTGCACACTGATGTTCTTTCTCCCCAGTGTGGATTCTCTTGTGCCTGGTCAAGGCGCTACTATCACTAAAACACTTGCCACATTGACTACACTTATAAGGTTTCTCACCAGTATGGATTCTCATATGTTTTGTCAGATGTCCACTTAGCCTGAATGATTTCTCACACACTGTACACTGATGTTCTTTCTCCCCAGTATGGATTCTCATGTGCTGATTCAAATTGCTTCTCTTACTAAAACACTTGCCACATTGACGACACTCATAAGGCTTCTCCCCAGAGTGTGTTCTCATATGGGTTTTCATATTTCCAAGTTGACTGAATGATTTCTCACACACTGTACAATGATATTCTTTCTCCCCAGTGTGAATTCTCATGTGACTGGTCAAGGCGCTACTGACACTAAAACACTTGCCACATTGACTACACTCATAAGGTTTCTCACCAGTATGGATTCTCATATGTTTTGTCAGATGTCCACTTAGCCTGAATGATTTCTCACACACTGTACACTGATATTTTTTCTCCCCAGTGTGAATTCTCATGTGACTGGTCAAGGCACTACTGTAACTAAAGCACTTGCCACATTGACTGCACTCATATGGTTTCTCGCCACTCAGTATTGCTTTTTGTGATTTCGGAACATCACTTTGGCTGGATGTTTTCAATGTTGACTTCCGTTGCACATCACTTTTGTTTGCCATTGCAATCTAATTTTCTTTAACGTGATAATATTTCCAAGCTTCTGTACAACTTATGCAAGTTAGATATTTATCAAGAGTATTCACAAAATGTGTATTATCCTTGAATTAAGACCTAATATTTCCATTTGTAGTTAAGGATGTCAGTGATCAGCCACTTAGTCACATCATGGAGCAATCAATATTAATTACTAAGAAAATGTTTAATTTCCTTCTAATTTAACTACTTTGCTAAAATACCAAATAATATTGGAAAAAAATCTTATTATTTCAAACATCAAATAAAATATATCATTCTATCATGACATTTTCTTATCAAAATATACTTGATCATAGAATCTACAAGCCAAAATTAATAATTATAATTTCTAGTCACAATGTACCGCCCGCTATGAGACATCACTTCATATAGAAGGCTTACATCTATACAGAGACCACCTCCATAATAGACCATCTTTGAGGGTCCAAAAATTAAACTTATTATGTTTATAAACAGACCCCAACAAATTTTATCACTTTTCAGGATTCATCACCATAATGAAACCTTTATATATCATTGGCCCGACAATTCCCCCCCTTGACTTTTTATCCATAGATTTTATCCATAGATTATTGAAAACTTGAGCTCGTGCGTTGTATTGGGCATGTAGGTGATGATGATAGCGAATTCGTTTAGATCTCCATCAGGAAAGGCTTTTTGTTATTATTTGCCTTGAACATATCTACAGATCTCGTGTGTATAGTCTTAACCAGCCCAATCGAATTGCTTAATTGGAGGTTGGAAAATTGTGTGACTCTCTCTGCAAAAAAGTTGTCTAAATTTCCGACTTTACTTTACATAATTGGCAATTCTGTGCTGTAAAAGCGAGGGATAGACAGAAGGAGTTAACTAACACGTCGTTTATTATGTAACCACTTTAAATAGGGAGATTTTTGTGACAAACACTCGGTTATCTTATGCAAGTTTTATGTCGTCTATGCCGCTACACGAGGTCCCCAAATAAACCGTCATCATTTCTATCTTGTTCATGTGTACGCTTTTCCGTGTCTTTCTGAATCAATGTAGAACAAAATAAATAATGAAGAGTCAAACCTCCAACAAAAACCTCCTCTGTAAACAGACCACCTCTATGATGAGCACATTTCTCGCTGTTGTAAACTTCTATAGATCGACCACCGCTTTGACAAGACCATTTTATTTAGTTTCAATCTCCAATGAAGACTGCCTTTATAAAGAGACCGCCACTATAGTAGAGACCACCTCTAAATTAAGACCATTGTGGTCGCAAACTTCCATTTAGAGATCACGTTTATGATAAGGTCATTCTCCATGAACCCAAATTTCAGTAAAGTCAAATGCATGATCTTTACAAAGAGATCACCTCTGTCATTAGTCCGGTGGTTCTACACGCTTGTATGATAAAAGCGTACAAGTCGGATGACACACGCTCGCAAATGGCCGTGTCTCTGTGTTGTTTTTACTTCATACGACGTCCTTTCATTTGTTACAAAAACGAGTCTGTGGAATGTGAGAGATTGCGAATGACGACGGAAAGACGCAAATAGGCACGTTACCACAATGACCACCTCCATACACAGACCACTTCGCAAAACAAACACACTCTCTAGCAACGGTTCTCCATGCATTGCTAAACAACACCTCCACAAAGCGACCACCTCTGTAATAGGGCCACTTGGACCAGAACTCTTCTTACGCAGATGCAACTGTTACCTTATGGTCTATAGGTAGATGAATAAATATGTCTGAAGATCACACATGTTATGTATACAAACCGTAAATCCCACCTGTTGAAGAAGCAGCAATGAAGACATTGAGGTTCCCACAGGCTGTGGTTAGCACAGTGACAGGGCTATGTGCTATATTATAGAGGGTTTTTGTACAAATGATGGTGATTTGATGGAGGGAGGCCATTAACATGGAGCAGATAGAAGCTGGAGACTCGGGACTTGTCATAGTTCCAAACCACAAGGCCAAGTCCTTTGTGTTCTGTCTCCAGCATTCAGGAGAGAAAATACATCTAACCGCAGCACAAATTTCTATATGTGATGTGAACGTGAGATGTAAAAAACGAGACTTCGCACATTTTTCCGCGAGTCGCATGGCGGCTCAGTGGGGTTTTATTTTGGGCTTGTCATTGTGTATTTTGTGTTCAGGTTTGATGCCTGCATATGACATAGCTGAGACGACTTTGTCATAGTTACCTTGGGCCTCCCCTTTGCTTGTACAAGAAGATTAAGGGGTCTTGTGTTAATGATTCACGTCAATACAATAGGCTACACTGCAATACAATACTATCTAAGGTACAATACTATCTAAAGTGGCAGTATGTGAGTTTGATACTCCATACAGACAGTCAGCTTTATATCATTTACACCGGGTTATTGGCAGCATCCTTATCACTCTATATTGCCTTTCTCAACTCCCAGGGAAGCATACAGCTCAAATACAGATAGCAATTGCTCTAAACTGGGTTGTTGATTGTGAAAACTCTTTATTTGGGCTGTGCGAGTCTGTAAGATTGTGATACACATTCTTCGTATTTTTTTCCCCTCCGAGTCGTTTTTTTCTCATCTCGTAACGTCCCTGGCAAATGTATGAAAAAACGTTGCCCGGTCACTGCGTATTGTGATCACATTATGGTCAAGCAGATGAGAGATTTCAAAACCGCACACTGTGTGTGAAAGTGAGGGTTAAAAAATCAGAGCAGAGACAAAAGCCACAAAACTTGGTACAGTGGAACCCATCTATTAAGACCACCTTTGTGCCCATTGTTTGGTGGTCTCAATAGAGAGGTGGTCTCTATACAGATGTTCCCGTTGGTAGCTTTTTGAAAGTTGTATTAAGTGTTGGCTTTAGCCAAGCATACAATAGTCAATAGCTGCAATAGTGAATGAAATAAGAACTTGGATATACAGCTTGTTCATTATACTTAGATTGGACCTACATGTTTTCTAATTAATTTGATAACAAACATTCAGTATAAATAATCTTCCCCGCTAATCATAACAAATGAAAATACACTTTATTCTCTTTA
>CM032660.1:56451131-56474082 GCA_019095985.1 Streblospio benedicti | reverse complement strand
TCCGCTCTGTCGCATCGTCTCCCACTCAGACTCCAGCCCACCAGATACTGGGGGAGGGGAGGGGGGCAGGTAGACGGAACGCTGGGAGGGGGATAGACAGAATGGAGGAGTTAAAGATAGACAGAATGGAGGAGTTAAAGATAGACAGAATGGGGGAGGGGCAGATAGACAGAATGGAGGAAAAAGAATAAAGATAGACAGAATGGAGGAACAGTGCTCATCCCAGAATGGAGGAGCAACATCTGCCAGATAAAAAAACGCATTACAGAACAGAATGGAGGAGTTATCCGATAAACAGAATGGAGGAACAAAGCTATGGGCAGAAAAGACTTATTGAAAAATCATGCAGAAATATGTTTGTTTACATACCACAGTCATTAGAGGGGGGAATGGCAGGTGAAAAGACGATAAAGATACAAGACAGAAGATTTTAACATTTTTCATTATGATTTTAACGCTAGACAGAAAATGGAGGTGGCTAAAATTTAGACAGAATGGCAGGGCACCTCAAGGTTCATACTGCTGATTGAGGGGTTCAGTGTGCAGAATTGATGAAAACTTAAAAGGACCGACTGTCAGACAGAAACAGTGTCAATAGAGGCCCCAGTTGATAATTTTAATTTAATTGAAGTTGTTGACATTTGGAAAATCTTTGAAAAAGAAAAAATATTTCATGTTTCAAAATTGAAAATGAATGAAAGAAGTGCTGCTAATTTGACAGATTGATTGGTTGTTACATGATATTCAAGGAATTAAAGAAAAACAGGGTTTTTTATGTTAACATAGACAGAATGGAGGGAATCCCTGGGCCCATATCTAAGATAAAAACCCATGTTTTGGATAGGCCCTGGAACAGGGAGTGTGGGATAGACAGAATAATGAGGAATCAAGATAGACAGAACTTTCACATTGATGTCTCAAGGATGACAGATCGTATACATTATGATGACATTTCAAGCCTTCTCTCTTTTTAAGGGTATTATGACATTTGAAGCCCAAAGGCTTTATTGACCAGTCAGACACAGGCTAGTGCACCGACGCAGGAATATCGCGATGAGAGATCCGCGGAGTGATATCGTAGGACATGGATAAACCTTTCATTGATGGTGAAAAAATTGCTGAATCCCTAAGTGCCGCTTTGCTGCGTAAAAACGGTCGTTTTAGGAGCTCACTTCGACCAGTGTTGGACAGCCTGGTGCATCCAGGTAGAAAAAACCAGCATCGTACTCAACATCGCCGATGAGTGGATGGACTCCTTGTTGTGCGCTCAACGTCTTTTCTCTAATGGCTCTATGTCAGCTTATCAAGTACTTATCAAAACAGTGATGGAGTCGCGTTAACTGTATTATGAAAATATAGAGCCTTAAGCGGCACAAACGCAAAATGATCAGACGCAAACTGCAGTCAGCATTTCATGTTTCAATTATTCATTATAAATCACATGCGTGCAATTTTACTGTGGATATCCAATTAAATTATACTGTATGAAACCATTTAGTTGCCCATTAACTTTTAGCCTGAAAAATTTGTCAGTGGAGGGGGAAGACCTCTGTATGATTTTGTGTTTATAGTCATATTTTAATCCTCAACCAATTCCATATTATTGGAAATCAATAGGCCTTTGTATGAGTGTGGGCTGTTCAATGGTTGTTAACAGAAAGTGTTTATTTACATTTGCATTGTGCATAAAGGCAAATGAAGCTGTGGAGCCTTTTGCTGTTGTGAATTTTTGAATTCTTTGTTTACAAACTTCCACCAATTATCGTAGAAAGTTGATTACAAATGTCCGGCGGATTGTACTGGCTCCTGCGATTTTACTTTAATCAAAGTTTTCTAGTTATTATCATGTTTCAAATATGTACCGTAAATAGTGGAACAAATGCCCATATTTGAATGAAGACCCTGGTGGAGATTTTTTGACAGAAATCCGAGCTTTCAAGGCTTCTTCAAGTAAATGGGATTAATTTTGTCTGCTGTTAATATACTGTGTGAAAAACACCTGTTGTCATAATGCAAACAGCACCAAAACTCATTTTGGTACAATGTTTTTGTTTCTTTGCTATAGTTTTCAAAATGTAACAACATGTTAGCTAACATAATAGAATAAGAAACATCAGTCAAATTTAAAAAATACAATGGCATAAATCATATTTGTGAAGTGCCATACCATACTAAATCACTCTTGTTTATAATGTAATTTTAGGACTTTGTAGAGCTGAAAAGCTTCAATAAAACTCAAAACATTGGGAAAAATCTTGTTACATTTTGGAAACCATAGTATCAAAAGAAAACGTAGTTTCTAGAAATGAGACCATACGTGTATGCTGTGTAAAGACTTCATGAAATTACTAATACATGGACCACCAAGACTGAAACTTTACAGCAAAATTGATTGCGTCAGTTGTGTTGTGATGCAAGGGCATGCAAATCGTTGTTCAGGCTATCAGACAGAATTTTACAGTATTTAATTTATGATCTTCATAAACATAAATTGTTTTGATGCAAATTAACAATTTCTTGCTTTGTACTTGGTGCTTTTTTTAGTTATGTGGCGTCTACATTAATGTTGTAAATGATGGTCAGGAAAAAAAGCGTATTTAATATGTAAATTCACCCCACGGCAAAATGATTTTGCTTATGCATGAGGAGTGGAGACCGTTTAATGTACTTTTATATATCTTTCTGATGACATTTCATACGCTATTATTGTACAGTATTCTAAAATGCATTATGATATTCAGTATATGCTATATTCTAACTTGAGTATATTTGATTTCTACTATGTGGCCAATTATGCATAATGTTATGTTTTATGATGTTGCGCGTTTTTATGATATCAACCTGTTATATACATGTATACTGTTATGTAGGTGTGTTATGTAAGTGTCCGACTAAATCTATCGCCCCATCGTTCTCATCTCTTCTCTGTGCATGATGAATCTAGCAATTCTCCATTTCCAATTATTGACTTGTTCCGGGTGTAACAAAAACCTAACAGACCAACGTACGGCAACCTTATGATGCTAATCATACTATATGAATACTTAAAAAAGCTCCGTAACCAGGCATTCAAAGAGTGATGAAAAATTAAAAGGATGTCCAGAAGTAACAATTGACTAATAATTAACTTATCAAACCATTCACCATGCCTATCTTCATTAAAATATAGCAAGTGAATAACTGTATATGGATTTTTCCCAGGTGTGCTTGGCAGAAGCGTGAGAGTAGGCAAGTTTTACGCATACTCTTGTCTTCCTAAATTTCTTGTCTGTTTTTTGCTACACCCGGTACCAATCCACTGCTGAAGCATTGTGCATGTTCTCTACACTCATGGATTTAGCTCCTTGGTTAATCATATTTCCTCTCTTATTCTAATTTATGAACTTTATATCCAAATTATTGTATTCAAGAATGAAAAAAATTGATGTATATAGATTATCATGTATTTAAATATTGAGAATCCATATATTGTGTATATTTTTACCAAGATCAAGATTTAACTGTCTAATATTCAACCCATTTTCTTAAAATAGTTTTTCATCATGATTCTAGTCTAGATTTCCATTAGTATCTAATATTGAATCATTTTGATTTTATTATTCATATTATACAATGTATAAATAGAAACTATTTTTCTAAGTTCATAATGTTCGCTAATTACTAATATGTTCTGTTTCATGGATTCTCTTCATGTTTTCAAGCATTACCCGGGGATAACAACTACTTTTAGGAATTGCCTTAATTTTCATGTGTCAATGTGAACAATCAAAACTACAAGTACATGTGTCGTAGTACGAATGAAGGTTTAATTTGTTGACGTAGTTTCTGCCTTGTGATTTACAAACACCAAGTGTTATCGACAGTCCGAAAATCTTCACAGTTGTATGTGAAACTAATAAATACTTTAAATTTTGTTGTCATATTTATTCTCATTTCAGTTTAGTGAACTAATCATGATTTGCATTGTAGTATTGATATTTATGCATTTTCTATTTGGAAAATTCAAAATACGTTCATAAGAATAATTTAATTTATTAGAATTTATAAAAATTTCATTTAATGTATCTAAACGTCGGAAAAACCTTTTAATAGATTAAATGAAATTATTGTTACAAATCTATTTTTAATTTTTAAATTTCCAAATTAAGTCTCAAACACAGAAATTACACAATAACCAACAAAGATTCTTCCGCAATATGTGATGCATAGAAATTGTCATAAAATGTTGGTTGTGTATTAAGCAACAATCATTGACTTTTACCTACAAAATTTATTACCAAAATATACAAGATTTCCATACACTCATAAATTAGTGTCAAAAAACAACAGCTATGAAATTTTCTCTTCAGAAATAAAACCTCAGAAAGAAGAGTGAGACTTTCAAAACCACTCGCATCAGACTAATAAGAAGGGAGTAATTTTCAAATTTTCTTCTATTTCTGCTGCCTATCCTCTAATGAGGTCTAAATTAAATATCTGTTGGTCCAAATATTTTATATATTTTTATTTACTCTTTCGACACGTTTCAATAACAACAGTATCCTTATCAAATTCAAAATATTAGTTCCAAAAATATAGAATCTCATAAAACCAATTATCAGTCTTTTGATATCTGATTGATATTTGGAATTTATGAGATTCTATATTTTTGGAACTAATATTTTGAATTTTGAATTTGATAAGTAAGGTAACTGTTGTTATGTTATTGAAACATGTCAAAAGAGTAAATAAAAATATATAAAACATTTGGACCAACAGATATCTAATTTAAACCACATTAGAGGACAGGCAGCAGAAATAGAAGATGGAATAGAAGAAAATGCGACCATATGCTGCATACCAAATTTCAAGAATCTTATATAATTTTCAAATTAACCGGTCCTATTCTGATGCTGTTGCCTGAGTTGGATATTGTCAAAATAGAAGATTACAACTCAATGGGTGAATTTAAAAAAACAAACAAAACAACAAAAACATCTTAATTCATAAACAAAGAAACCCAGTATTAGTCATATCAGTTGCATTACCCACTGGCTACTAATTCTTAATAAGCTGCATTTCCAATTCAAACATGACAACTAAATTGAGTATTTTTATGATTTTTTTCCCAGACCGAAATTTTACCAGTTTAACAAATATCTAGTTTTAAATACATTTAGTCCCCAAACAGACATTCTGCACCACACTCACAATAGTTTTTCAGATAAATATTCTCTACCAAACGAACCATATAATACCACAGTTAACTGCAAAAAGAGGACTTTTACCATGTGAGAGTTAAAACTACAATGTTTTATATACATTCCTACATTTCAGACGTTATTACTCCTGCCCGATTCATTGCACATGTGGTTGTAATTTAAATTAGCCCAGTTTTGAAGACATCAATAGTCAAAATACAAGTGAAATTGATCGCAATAATTATTGCAAAATTTAACATAAAAAGTTACAACAAAATTCTGAATGAAATACAAATCAGTTCAATTTCCTCGGCACGCAGGGCTTGGACCACCCTTTATCATGTATTACAAATTACAAATACAGGTAAGCATAATATAAATTTAACAACATAAACAATTCTGAAATTACTGAATCTACCGATGAAGAAACATACGTAAGATCCTATGCGACACTGATCTAACATCCCTTCCTATGTTCACATCTGTTGAATTCCTATTGGGTAAATTTCCATGAACATTAACGACACATACAATAACATAACAGATTTTCAAGTGTATGTTTTTTTTTCTATATTTGCCCACTTTCCGTGCACAAAGACACAAAAGATTATGAAACCTCCTGCAGCGTAAAAAAACTCATCGACCCACAAATCTCTTCTTCGTGTTGTATCATAATGTCTGCTGCTGCTGCTGCTGCTGCTGCTGCTGCTGCTGCTGCTGCTGCTGCTGCTGCTGCTGCTGCTGCTGCCACCAAAAATCCACACAAACTCCCCTCTGCTACAGTCCATGTTTGCCGTTCCTTGCGGAGAGACGACGCTATCACCAGCAGTCCTTGAGCCGAGACCTAATGATCTCCGTCTTCTTCCATTTCTTCCTCGTCGTCGTCATCTTCAATCACCTAAAAAAAAGAAAGAGAAATAGTTACAGCAAATTGATTGAAACAGTTTGCGTGCAGTTTGAACTATTTTTAAAAATACAACCACAGTGCATTTCAAGATTTAGACGAGCATGCATGAAACTGTGGTTCTGAGCAAGTGCATGAGCGCCCCTCGCACAGCAAACATATCATTGCCCCACATGACAAATGATTTGCTTGTAAACATTTAACATGAAGGCATAGAAATTGAAAACATAACATGTAGAATCTACTAATCATGTCATGACGAATGATTTGCAATATGATTATAGCATAACACAGCTTGTACACAGCTTGGGCAACTGCCACATATTTATAAACAGAATTATTTTTAATAAACACGAAATTAATATCACAATCTACAGACAGTATAATTATTATGGCCATTTGACGTTAAGGCCACATAATGAATTGTGCGTTATTTTCCGACTATCAACGGCACGTTGGCTTATATGTTCTGTAGTACTGTAGTAATACTGAGGGAAGACGAGCGGCCTTTCAAGGGACATGAACAGCAACCACCTCCTCAGATAATTTCACTTAATTATTTTATTTTTCTATATTCTTGACACGTTGCACCTAATAACTTTCGATTTTAAATTCATAATAACGCATTTGAAAGAAAAATATAAATAAATTAAAACAGAGAAAAACGAGTTGATTGACATTGGAAGGTTCCGTACTAATAATAGGACTGTAGCCTTTACCACTCGTGCGCCGCAAGCCGAAATTTGCGTGTACTCAAATGTTTATTAAGGCTGATAGAATAATAATATTGACATCTCCAATGTTTGGGGACAAAACATCTTCCCAGAGTTAAAAAAGGTTTAATTACGAAGAAATGGAATGATACAAATAGCGGAAAATGTATATATTCAACTGACCTAGCAAGTACCATTTACATGACATAAATTTTTTATATACCTTGAAAGTCACCTGTGCATGTGTCTTTAAAAGCAATGACACACAGTTGACCACCAGTCGTGTCTATGGTTTTTAAGGGTACTGTGAACTCTTTAAGGGAAAAATATTCTATTTTCAGCTATTTAATATTTATTATACTGTAAACTATGAAGAACAACATGTTTTGAAATGAACCTTTTATCTTCAATAGTTTTCCCATTACAACCCATTTTGTGAAGACCAACCCGGAGTGAAAAACAATGACTCATTCTTTGCAGGCTTATAAGGTTATATCGGCTAAAAATTCAATTTTTACATTTTCATTGTTTTGTATGCTATAAATGATAAAGAAAAACATCTTTTCAAAATGAACCTTTTATCATCAATAGTTTTTCTTATATGATACATTTTATAGACATCAACTACTATCAATTTATATTGATTGGCCATGTTTAAAGCCCATTTTCTCAAAACTAAGTTTGCATAGTGGATTAATTTTTCTTTTTATATTTCTCTCTAACCGTGAAATCAAATTTTCACAAACATGTATATATTTGAAGATATATGCATTCTGAAGAAAACCTTACTAGGGATTTTGATTTTTTTATTTCGTTGATGAATTATGAACGTTTTTGTATTGATATGCAAGAAAATTTGGAAAATAAGTGGTTTTAAAACTTAAAATGCATGTAAAATGATAAAGGGGAAAAATATAAAAAATTTGAGGCAAGGTTTTCTAGATAAATATACAAATTTTGTAACTAAATAGTGATTTTGGTCATTTTGATGTTTTACTATCAGTTATATGCTTCACAGGTAAAGTTGTAAATTTTTCACTAATTGCTTTTATAAAAAAATGTTAATCAATCTATACATTTCAAAACATGTTGTGTGATTAGATTAGATAATTATCTACAAAATAAGGTGTAATTTGTAAGAATTGAAGCAATAATGAGTGAGAAAATCAAATTTTAATAAAATCTTAAGAAAAGAGTTCACAGTCCCCTTAAAGAACTACACAGCGTCTTCTACACAGATAATGTAATTTAATTCATTTTGTGTATTTATGCTATTCATTAATAAAATCTACTTATTTTTTCTGTGATATAAAAGTTTATAATCTATTAGTGAAGTTTTAATTTAGAATGTGTAGACTATTACTTGAAATGTATTTGTCATTATTTTAATGTTTAATAAACCAGTTGTGTCTATTTTTTAAAGAACTCAACGTCGTCGTCTTTACAGAAGTGCAACACCCAACTCACACCTTTATCACAAAGTCTGGGCGCCGTCCCCCTGCAACATGAGCATCCAAACCACTTGTTAGAAATGTACTCAATTATCTTGATTTTAGTGGTGCGAACGATCGACGATACAATTGCGATTAGACTCGTTGGGGATGGGGTGACCGATGATCGAATATAGTTTAAAATAATCATTATAATTGCAGAATTCATATCTACCTTTCAACCATGAAAATGAATTTCATACTCGTAGCTTGGTATCAGCAATCAAACATAATTTAACCAAATATTTTCCACCCGGACGTTTGCATTATTATGAAAAGCATCTCGGAGTTAGTTTACAAAAAGACCGCAATGCTGTGGCGGCACCACAAGAATTTACATATGTATGGGAGAAGTGTACAACTCACAATCGATCTGATTCGATCATCAGCCAGCATATATAAAGCGATAATCGATGGCCGATAATAGGAGCGAGTCCGACCACTATTGATTTTTGGTATGTCGTCACGTAGTTGTGTTCGTGGTTGTGACATAACAGCATATACAAGTATCCAAGAACGTGATTATAGACATTACACTAGAAGTCAACGGCAGTACTCCGCATCAATGGTTTTAATCCTTGAAAAAAAAAATAGCATTTTAATAGATTAGCCATCTTTATTCATCAAATACGTTTGTCTGCAGTTTGTTCAAATTCAGTACGAGACATGTCAATGTAAAGGCACTTTGATGGGCTGCTCTGGCCTCCAAGAAAAAAAATAGTTGATTAAGGAGACTTGCTGTAGATAAAAGAATTTGGAGATGAAAAAATTCTTAAAATGTTCTTGTTTTTTATTTTAGTATAAAAGTACATTCATTTCCCTTTTTAAAAATGTATAACACTTTAAGGGTTTCAGGAATAGAATTTGGTTTATGGACCATACAAAAGATCATACAAAATACAATGAAAAATTCAGTCAATGTTAATTTTGACAGTACCGAAATCGTATACATGATCTTTTGTATGGTCCATAAACCAACAAATTCTATTCCCGAAACCCTAAAGTGTTATATATTTTTAAAGAGGGAAATGCATATACTTTTATACTAAAATAAAAAAACAAGCACATTTTGAGAATTTTTTATCTCCAGAAAGTCTTGTTAAAAAAAGTGGCAAATTTGCTGTGTAACCTGCACATCCCCGGCCCCGGCCACTCCGTTGACGTCTGCATTCTCCTTTTCCTCCGCAGCTTTGTTGGGACTCGACTCCGCGGCTTCTTTCTTTTTGTTCGCAGACGTTTCTTTTTTCGTCTTCTGCTCCTTCTTGTAAGCTACGGTAGAAAATTGGACATTCGCTTTCAACCATTGACAAAAACATACAAAAAAATACAATGGCGCAATGTTTTTATGGCGCAAACTCCAATAAATTGCTTATGTGCACTTGTCAGCCTCATATTCAACAGCAGTTTGACCGTTCAACCGGATACGTTGATACATAGAATATTGCACATATCATGAAGGCATGGCTGTTCAAATACATTATATATTATACAGTATATACTGCTGCAGTGCATTGACAAGTCAGTTTTCAGGGCTGAACGCTAGCTAGTGTCCTGGTGTCCTGGGCACATAAAATCTAAATCAGGGCACATCAAATTTTATACTCCATAAAAAAGTACCAGTTATTATATTTTAGCCAAACTCGACCATCATATCCACAATGTTGTACTCCCTTCGGTGAAACATGCAATGTATAAATGAAGTTTTTATGTTGATCTGATAGTTGAACTATTTTTTGTTTTGATTTTTTTTTTATTATTTTGGTTTATGTGTTTTAGTTCAAAAAAATGCAGGGCACAAAAAAATGAGATCAGGGCACATGGATTTGGACCATCACGTGCCCTGGTGGGCATGCGAAAAAAAAAGGTATTGTTAAGCCCTGGTTTTTAAATTTCACCAACTTCAAATGACCTTTCAAGTGCTATGTTAATGATTTACCTTCCAAACATTTTTGTAGTTGATCTACAAATTTTTCAAACTCCATTTCCTCCATGGCGTCAAGCACGTCTTTCCCACTGATCGTCTTTCTCTTGTGCTGGAGAGCAAAGTTGTTGGCACTGTAACGAAAATAAGATGTTCATTAATTATTTGTTATATCATATGTATGTAGTTTAACCCAGCTTATTTGATGTCATTTTGTTATTACAAAGGCCCAATATGGAAATAGGTAATTGAGACTTTTTATATTCCTTCAGTTTGTCTTACCATGCATAATAAAAATGTCCAAAATATAGTCCAAAAAAGTGATCCAAAATTTTATTTTATTGCTAACATGTTTTCAAACCTACAGGTTCCTTTTCAAACATTTTTTTTTCTATGTTGTTTGAAAAGGAACCTGTGGGTTTGAAAACATGTTAGCAATAAAATAAAATTTTGGATCAATTTTTTGGACTACATGAGACCACATGCTATATACCTCATAAATTCTATTTTAAGTAGTTGAGGCTTTTTAGTTCCAACACTTTTATTGCTACCACCCTTTTTTGTAATTTTTCATGTTTTTGCACAATTATTTGTATCTACTTCATCAGTAATATCAGTGTTTCCCCAATATTTTGGTTCACCTGTGATCAGTATTATTCAAGTTTTTTCAAGTTTTGCATGTCTTATTTATATTCTAATTATTTCTAAGTTGTTGTAATGTGCATTTTAGAATGTTGAATTATGAATAAATAATATCTTATCAAATCAAGATACTCATGAAAATAAGACTTCTTTTAAATTACAGCAATTATATTCAGAATTTTCTTACTTAAATCAATTCAATTTAGAAATATTATGAAATAAAATAAGATTGTACAGCAAATTCTACTATAAAGCATCCGTTTCAATTGAATTTTCCAAGATGATAATCAATTTATATATTCTTAAACATTCTATGTTGAATCCTCATCTGCTCAAGTTTATAATCATATTTACACTTTTTTCAACCAACTTTTGAGTTTGTTTTAAGCATTCCTATGATAGCTTTCGATCCTCTCGGATCTTTGTGACGAATAGGCGGCAGACTGACGAAGATCCGAGAGGATTGAAAGCTATCATAAATATGCTTAAACCAAGCTCAAAAGCTGGTTGAAAAAAAGAGTATATACAATGTATTCTTGAACATGTCGAACATATTTAAACTTTTTTTTCAAAACATAGCCTAATATCAGGAGAATCAGTAAAACCAAGTTGGAAACCAAATTCACAGAACATTTGACAGATATTTGTTTGACAGGGTAAATAAAATTCATTATAAAAGTTCATTTGTGGTGTAAATCATATAATTCTATAGTAAATTCATTTCAACAGCTACAATAAATTAGAAACTAATAATTACTTCCAAATGTTGGTCTGATAACCCCGGAGTGCCTCGGTGCGAGGCTGTTTGCTAGGACAGCCTCGGTCCGTGATCAAGGCAGCTGTTAGCAGCCGACAATTTGGAAGTAACTATTAGTTTTTAATTCATAGTAGAGCAGTGCACACCCATCCCGTAGGTCACACCCATCCCGTATGTTTTTTTGAAAAAATATGTAGTATCCAAACAAGTACCAAATAATATTACTACTTTGAACATGATAGTTTTCCCGGCGCCAAAGTGTAAAAAGAAAATTTCTAGTAGGATATAATGTACATAAACATGTTCAAATCGCATATTATCGCCGCCTACGGGATGGGTGTGCACACGTTATTTCATAACAAAATGCATCATAGATCAAGAAACTTTAATGAACTATTACAATTGTATTTATCTTACGAAAATACAAGTGAGTAGCTTGCTTTTGACACCTTAAACGCTATTGTTAGTTCATTCAAAGCTGTGCTACCATGGTTTAAACAAAAAAATATACGGGATGGGTGTGAGGTGCTCTAGCTGTTGAAATGACGTTACTATAAAATTTTAGGTAAATAAAACAGCTGACCAAGACGTGGCGTAGAGAACAAAGACACTGGCGGCTTTAGATATCGCAATACGAGCATCTTTAGACACATTGACGCCGTCGGGAAGCTGAAAAATATCATAGTTCAGTGTTATTTATTTCAGATATATAACTGGTTACAATCCATATAAATAGAATTATGTATACAGTGTATAATTACTATTAAAATGTATCATAATAGTCTAAAATATTACACATATTAGCGTTAAAATTCTTTGCATCAATAGCACCTTATTTCATCTTTTAGACTGAGCATAATCAATATAAACGATAGAAACAACTATAGTTTTAATAACAAAATCACTACTCTTATTAATTACTTGTCTGAATCCAAGCGTCGAATGTCGCTTGATTTCACTAAAAGACTTGACATTACGTTGCGTCATGAAATAGCTCACCTCATATTTATCTATATTTAGCAAATTTTCGAAGTCTCTTATATGCGCTCAGTAACTTTTTAAATATATTACTTTTAGTGAGGCAGGTGAGGTTTATGCACGCCTCTGCTCATATTGTCGCAATGAAAATTGTCAATTTTTTAGCGGAATACATGAGGATTTCCCAACAAATATTAGCAGGCCAGGGAAATGCATTTTATATCCTATTTGAACCATGACCCCATTACAGCAATTTTGAAAGTGAAACAGGTCAGCAACGCACTGTCTGACTGTACCATACGCATGGAGTAATAATGCACGTTATATCTTTAAAGTTAGCACTTAATGAAAATAAATATAAATACTATTAACAAAACGTGTTTTTTATCATTTCAAAAATACTGAATCATTTCACCACGAATTTAACATGGAATTACAGGTACATATTCTAGAGGCTTGAATCTTTCATTCAAATATAATTCAATTTCATCCACCGTTTGGGTTCTATCATTCAAACAGCTACATCATTCTGGCCGATGAAGTTGTTGAGACAACAACGAAAGTCTGGCCAAAAAATGACAGATTTGGTTCCTAGTGGTGTCTAATAATATTCTGTATATAATCATGACTAAAGGAACCCAGGATTCTATTATCCTTGAATGTGTTCATCGTGTTGGAATCCATATATATATTAACAGGAATCACTAATTTTGCGATAAATCCAGAAAAACTTACTATAAGTGTCTTAATATTTTCGAACATTTTCAATGTCCATTGTCGGTGACTTTTTGTCACCAGGTGGCAGCACGTGACAGAAGTGGAAGTGGAAGGTCAGTGTTTGTTGTACCGACTTCCACTTCTGTCACGTGCTGCCACCTGGTGACAGAAAAGTCTCAGACGATGGACATTGAAAATGTTCGAAAATATTAAGACACTAATATAGTAAGTTTTTCCGGATTTATCGCAAAATTAGTGATACTTGTTGATAGAAAAAAGAAATCCAATGAATCTCTTTACAAATATATTAACAGGATTCTATATGTTAACAATCTTTGAGCTGAATCATATTTCATACAAATGGCCCGGGTACTTACTGCCTCTTTGATTATTCTGGTAATAACTGCGTTAGGCAGATTGAGATCTTCGGGACGTTCTGCCATTTTGATACGCCGTCAATCTAAAAAAACAGTAAAACTAGAATGTATACAACTGCCCAGCAGACATTTCTGGACCACCGATACGTAGCCGTCCTATCCTTCGTGACGAGTATCCATGTTCTCAGGACTGGTAAACTTACTGAGTTAATGTCCTCTGGACGAGTATTCTTAGTCACCCTATGCATCAGTTTCAATTGTTTTCACATGAAGTTTGTTGGATTTGACTTGTTAATCTTAGTTAGGATGGGTACATTTTCGATGACACCCGTCCTATGGACAACCAGGACTTTTCTCCTGTTTGTGGCTCAGTGTTTGATCATCCGCATCCAGGGCCATGAGTCCATACTTCTCCATAGGACGGGTGTCCTGGAAAATGGACACATTCTTACCAAGATTTACAGATCAAAATCAACAAACTGTGTAAATTCAATTGAAATTGATGTGTGGGATGACGGAGAATATGTGTCCATAAGACAAGTAACTCGAAATTTTCAACCATCCCGGCATCACAAATACCCATCTCAAACGATAGAACGGGAACTTATCTGCGACCCTGACCATACATATGCGATTCAACTGTAACCATCATGCACGCTTATTTACTTAGTCATAGTGCTGCAACGATATATCAGACACTTGGTAGGTCGCTTGTTCAGATGCTAGCGGACGATAATTTTTTTTTTCTGACCAGCATTCTATATAAATTGTTTGAATAATAACATCACTAATTGATTTTGCATTCCTATACAGTATTAGACGGTGCAATGAATAGGAAAAACATCATACTTGTCCATAGGACGGGTATCCTGAAAAATATACCCGTCCTAACTAAGATTTACACTTCCAAATCATCACACATCATGTAAATACAATTGAAACTGATGTCTGGGATGACTGAGAATACTCGTCCATAGGACAAGTAACTCAAAATTTTTACCCGTCCTGACAACACAGATACCCATCTCGGACGATAGGACGGCTACATATCCGTGGCCCTGATTAGAGAACAGCAATTAACAAATACGATGTTCAATAAATATTTATTACCCAGAATCATGGAAAGATGTGGGCTTAAAACCACAACTGGCGTCGTGTAACGTATGGCATGTTACTCACGATACTATCACTTAATTATCTATTGTTTACCCAGCACCGATAATCAATATTGAAATTGCTACCAATATGCAGCACTACTTAATCGTTGCTTGTGGTCGAAGTTCACACAAAATAAAAAAGGTGCCAATCATAGAAAAGCCTGAAATGTTCAATTAGCTACCTTTCGGGGAAACATTTCCCCTTCGACTGGCAACTAGTAAAAAATAAGATTTTTGTTCCTATCTTATTATATGTCATCATGAGTGGTTGCTTATTTTAAGGCTTTGCCTTATCCTTACATATTACCAACTAACGTAGATTTTGATACCTTGATGGTCTGAATCGAATTCTAACCTTCTCTCTTTTCTTAACTTTTTCTCTCTCCTTTTCCCACTAAACCAAACTGTTTGTGAGATATGTGAGGACAACTAGTGATCGGTTACAGGTTTTTAACCTAGACAAACCGAAGAGGAAAGGTAAAGATAAAGGTAGGAACAAACATGTCGTAATGACGGCGACAACATCTAGAATAAATTAGGATCTAGTGATCAGATCCACAATTTTCTTTCCCTCTGTAACAAAACAAACTTTGAATGTATATAGATCTGTCAAGAACGGCATACATATCTATGGGTGTGCACGCCAGTAAAGAAAGGTCAGTTCCTACTGGGCAAGACTGAAAAAATATACCTAAACCTGTCTGCATGTGCGCGATAATAGAGTGACAGTATTTCATCAACCATCGATGAAATATTATTACGACTCAAACAAAAGAAACTCCAAAAGATATGTCAGCAATGTAATTAGCGGTAAATTGATGTACGGTTGTAGCCTATTGTAGAATGTTTTATGAAAAATAGTTATATTTTTAATTACCCGGAAGTAAAATAAACGCGCGATTTACGGCCACACTTTGCAAAATATAAACCAATCAGATTGAGCCAAGACATGGTCTCATCCCTTCTTGTAGATATAACATTGAAAAGATAAGAATTGTTACTAGAAAATAGCGGCTATGGCTCTGTTAAACGAGCATGCACATGTGAATTTCATGTCACATCAACCTTTTATGCCACATAAATAGTACTTGTTGAGCCATTTGAATATATAGTTTTTTTACCTATGTGCGATTTTCCATTTCTTCATATAATGAATCATTTCTCTAAACCGGTTTCATGAAATGTACCACAAATTCTTGTTTGTAAATATTTACATTGAGTCAGCCTTAATAAATATTCTGGCCAGCTGCTTTTGGCTGTTTTACTTCTTACTTACTTCTCCCTGTTCGGTCCCTCTTTCATAGGAGCTGTTTGGTTGAGATTTGACGACACTATACCACTTACTTTTTTACACGGACTTAACGTTGCAGTCACCATCACGGGACCATGAACAGAAGTGACTTCTTCTGGTCTTTCTTGATGACGTCACATGGCGCTTCGTCTGACAGGTGGAATTCCCGTCAGACAGCAAATGGAGGAGGATGGGGGATGCTCTTGCCTTGGTTGAGGTTTAGCTGCGGTTGGTGCTTGTATATCTCTATTGCTTCTAAGATCTTCCTTCGGTGTATATTATCCTCTCTGCCGATGATCTTCGCAGAGTCTTGGTTGAACAAGTGTCCTATACTACTGGTGTGGATTTGTACAGCTGACTGAGAGGATTTCGGGTCCAAGTGCTCTTTCAGGCGGGTTTCCAGGTTTCTGCCCGTTTCCCCTATGTACGTCTCCTTGCAGCTGGGACAAGAGATGTTGTATATAATCCCACACATCTTCTTGGGATCGTTCTTGTCTTTGGGGCATACTAATAGGTTACGTATGGTATTGAAGGGCTTGTGGAACGAGGGAATGCCATGGTTTTTAAACACTCGTTGGACAGCTTCAGAAGCACTTTTAATGTACGGTAGTTTGAGCGGGAACTTCTTGGATGTCAACTCACTCGGTTCAGTCGGTTCCTTGTTCTTCTTGGGCGGGATCTTAAAGGCCCATGGTTTATAACCATTGATCTTGAGTACTTTCTTCACGTGGCTGGTTTCTTTTCTGCAGTCTTCTTCATCAGTCACCAATTGTTCTGCTCTTCTCAGTAGAGTTTGGACGACGGAGCGCTTATGTTCTAGCTGGTGATTGGACTCCCAGTTGAGGTACTGATCAGTATGGGTTGGCTTTCGGTACACATTCACTTTCAGGGACCCATCTTCCAGTCTCTCTATGCATGTGTCCAAAAATGTTAGCTTGCAGTTCTCTTCTTCCTCTATGGTGAATTGGATGCTGTCTGTCTGACGGGAATTCCACCTGTCCGACGAAGCGCCATGTGACGTCATCAAGAAAGACCAGAAGAAGTCACTTCTGTTGAAGGTCCCGTGATGGTGACTGCAACGTTAAGTACGTGTAAAAAAGTAGGTGGTAGTGTCATCAAATCTCAACCAAATGGATATTCCTACTACTAAAAACAGTCTTCATAAAGATATAGGAGCTGTTGTAGTGGGTTGAGGGTTATTGTGAACTTAAAAAACTTGCATTGGCATCGGTCTTTATCCAGGTAGATCTTTTAACATTGAGTACAAAAAGAAAGTCTCTAGTTACTGGTTCTATCTTCTTGATATCAGTATTAGGGTAGTCCTTCACCAAATTCCTTGAGTCAAGAATATATTCTGAGCAGACCGTAGAGTATTCGAACAGTCTTTGTAGAGCAACTTTGTATCTTGCTCTTGTTGTTTCTAAGGCCGGACATAGCTCTATAAAATGTTTGGTGTCCTCAGGGGCAAGTTAACACAGTGGGCAGATTTCATCTGTCCCCTTCTTCATTCGTAATCTTGCTTGGTGAAGAGGATAGGTATTGGTAAGGAGCTGAAGCTTGACATTTGCTCATGTCACTTGCCTAGAATTTCTGACATGTATGGTAGATGCACGCGGGGAGCATTGAAACTGTTTGTTGAGAAAAGTGAGGGTAGATTTTTCTTCGGCTAGCTGTTGGATGTATAGTGATGCTTCCCTCCGAACCCATTGCTAGGTCGTCGACTTCCATAAGGATTTTGAAGGGGCACTTTCGTAGAGTTCTGTTATGCTTGGGAGTTGGTATTTTTGTAATTTTCTTCAAATTTTATGATGATGTTGTTGGACTTGTCAGTCTTGATGACATACTGCCTAAGGATGATGTCTCGGACATGGTCTGTAGTAATGAGACTATGGATGAAGTTCAGAGTCTTGAGATCTATTTGATGTTCAATGGGAAGTTGGCCTGAGAGAATGTAGAGAGCCGGGATGGCTGTCTACTTTGGCAGTGCTAGTAGGCATCTCAGAGCGTATCTAGTGTGCGCAAAATAATGCAGTGCTCCTTTTTTCAGGGGAGATATTATACTGACAATCAATATGGCAGCCTACATTTGACGCATCACGCCGTAGTCCGGGGTCCATATGATGACCCGGAGTGGCGTGAAATGCAAACCCTGGCATGTCGTACTAGTAATGCCCCGTTTCTCCCGTGATATCCCTGAGTAATTCGTGACATCACAGCTATACACAAGATCGCTGTATTTTAAGCACAATTATAAACACAATATTGTACTTTCTATGCACCCAAACACAGTTTTGCATTCATTTTGCGGTGATTTTGACTGTTAAGGTGCAATTTTAATGATACAAATGATGTATTAATCATCACGACATGCCGGGGTATTGATGTTGAAAAAAAAATTAATTAGCTCAACAATGAATTTTTTATTATTTTCACGGGCCAGGGTATCATGGTAACCCGGGATATGGCGTGGTGCATCATTTTTATGGGTATTGATATTTTATCGAAATGCATACTATTAATTGTAAAATCATAAGTTATTAGGAGCAATATGCCAAGTGTATCAAAAAAACAAAATATTTAATCCAATCTATATAAGGAGGCAGTTGCTGTGCATGTCCCTTTAAAACTTCTAACAGGGGTGAAAAAATGAAATAAAAAATAAATAAGCACAAGGAATAATAAAGAACTGTTACCGCTTCCATTTGTATCAAGATTAGTTACTTAGTCATATGTATGCGCTTTGATAGAATATCAAAACCCATAAAAAAGTGCACTGCCATATACATGTATAGATAAATAAAAAAATCATTTAACCAATTCAAGTTCATTGGACTTTTACTAAAAATACTACACTTGACTAAAATATTATCACTGTTATGTAACCGTTCTTGGATAATAACAACATGGCTCAATATAAGAAAAAGAACAACAGTAGCTATTCCTATTCTTTCCCTAAAAATAAAAACCTAAAGCAAGGAAAGATGTAGAAAATCATGAAGATGAGCATCAAGTAAACAAGGTCACTTGCCACACACTTTTGAAGAAATAAACTCTCCCGACACATTGTACTGAATTGAAATACAGAATTCTCCCCTCATGCATCAATTCCCAGAAGGCAGCGCGCACACACTTCCTTTTCCTCTCAGATATCATCATGGTAAGACCGAGATAAATTTGCTCTCTCCAAATCTCTAAATATTAGATTAATCGTGTATTGGAAAATTGTATTGTTGTTTTCTAAATATTAAATGTAGTGTCTCTCATTCGTAGGAATAGTTATTGCGAGAATTTGTAGCATGTGCACGAAGTGATTCACCTGCCAACGGTGGCAAATTTTAACTGAGTACACATGGCAAAATGTTCTACAAATTTATTTGTGTGTATGTTGTACAATCTTTTAATACTCGCCTGACATAAGTCTGTTAGATCTACTTGAGGTGCTTAAACATTGTGCTTCATGAAGGTTGTGGCAGATCGGTTAATTTTTTAAAATTGCAATGACTACTTGTAAAGTCTCACGTGGCGATGATGAAGTTTATTCCATACATTCGCGGTTTCCACCTGAAGAGCTTGCGCTCGCTGTGGGCCCACGTCCTTCCTTGGATGTCTGAGCCACGAATACTCTGTTCATACTCTAATGGTTATCGCCGCTTGAACGCCTGGCATCTTTAATGATTGGTTGTCCAAATCAATTTCCAGTGATTGAGAATTTGTCATGTTAAATTTTTGATTTCACACCGGAATTCATGCAAATGAAGGTTATTATGGAAAGCGTACATACGAAAACAACTGCAACTCGTTATCATAGAGGCTTTCTTTATGGATGTTTTTTTTGTAAGAGGATGTTCGATCAAATACATAATTTTACTTCATTTGATAACAATACTAAGTTGCTCTGCGGAATTGCCATTGGAAAAAGTTTGTTAACAAATAGAAATTTGAGGAAACAAATATAAGCCCATCATATTTTTTACATGTTCCCAACATAAAAGCCTGAATAACGAATATAAAAATTATGCAGTCAATAAAGTCTTGAGTTCTTTTGTTAGTCTTAACCTTCTAAAATGTTTGCGGGTACTAATTACATTAACAAATGTACGATCACTACTCTACAATATTAAGTGAAAAAATTCTGTAAAATAATGTATTATACTCTGCAAAAGGTTTTAATCCTTGTGGAGACGACAGTAAGCCTTCTAATTTTGAGTGAAAATATAAGCAGTGATGATGAGTCAACTTCAGGTCCGTGTTACTGATTTTCCATGATCTCTATTGAAGTACTGAGCTGTTTGTATGAGAATTACCAAATTGTAGACGGATGCCGATAACCATAGATACACAAACTAATAGTATTGCATTAAAGTGAAAGGTGAAGTTTATGTTCCTATATTTCTCGGTTAGAACGTTGGATTAACACTTAAGCTAATGTCCAAGTTTTTTTGCAGCCTACTAAGCCAAAGAAGGGTAAGAAGAAGGTGGCTGCGGCTCCCATCCTCTCCAAGAAGGAGGTGGCCAAGAAGACGGTGAACCCGTTGTTTGAGAAGAGGCCCAGGAACTACGGCATCGGTCAGGACATCCAGCCTAAGAGAGATCTCTCCAGGTCGGTTCTAATGAGAGACAAAAAAGAAGGGAAAATCAGGGAATTTTGTGAAGAAAATTCCCTGACTGGAAAAATCAGGGGATTTGAAAATTTTTAATTTATCAGGGAAAAATCGGGGAATTTTTAAGACAAACCTGCAAAATAATATTACAATTACAAACAATACATCTTTGATTTATTTTCCGTTTGGCGTTAAATAATTTTTTTTAGACGTGCTAGTTTTACAAAAACATCTTTACAAAGTTAACTTATACACACTAACCTTTCACACCCACTAATTATAAACAAAAATACTGTCATCAGAATGAGCTGGTAAAGGTATGACCGACTCTTAAAATCAGGGGAAAATTTCAAACAATCAGGCAATTTCATTTTCAAAATTCTGTGATCACCGTGTGAGAGAATAGCAATAAAAATTGATGCTCGTGACACTTTTGATCGCTTGTCGAGTGACGCGAGTTTGTGACGATGCATGTTTTGTCTCCAGGTTTGTCCGCTGGCCCAAGTACATCCGTCTGCAGAGACAGAAGGCAATCCTCTTCCAGCGGCTGAAGGTTCCGCCGAGCATCCACCAGTTCACACAGACGCTCGACAGGCAGACAGGTAGAAAGTCAGCAAGTGGCTGGGGGGTTAAATGTTAACACTGATATCGATATGCAAGTGATTTAAGTTTTATATTGATGAGTCACAGCTTATGATGAAGTATTTCCTCTGATAGACTCGTGATGTTTGCTAAATCTATCACCAAAGATCTCTGATGCTGTGACTTAAGCCTCTACATGATAAAGTACATAAACTTTCATAAAACGATCTCGTCAAAATTTTTATCTTGTGTAAATGTGGTCCCTGTTTCAAATAGACCCCGGAGATGTCAACAGATACGATTTTTAATTCGAAGCTACGCTGTACTTCAATATTATACGACTTTCCAACGAGATTGACAATTTAATACGTTCATTTGTTTGGGAAATCTCACTGTTGCAAAGTTTTAGGGCCACTCATTGGGAAAAAATTGCTGACCACTGTGTTTTACCCACGTGTTAAAATGATCATTCAGTGGTGGAAAGCAAAATTTTCTTAATATAAACCAAGGGGATATTTTGGCTATATGGTGGAGGTCTAGATTACAAAAATAGATATTTATTTTGGCAAAACAATTTATTATCTGGAAAACAACCGGTAACATATCAGCAGCCAATTCAAACCCGTTTCTTGTTAAAGATCTAGATCTCTGACACGGATTTAGATCACCCCATAACAAGACCGGTAACGTTTAGAATATCAATAAAACCGGGATTGAAGAGGCTAACCTATTTGCTTCACTTGCCCATTCGCATGGGAATTTTTTTCGGTGAAATTGAAATAATGATGTCTGAGTTCGTAAAAATGGGACCAAGATTTCATTCCTGAATAAAGCGGTTCTACGGATAATCGGGATCGGATATTCGACCTATACTGTAACAGGAATTGTATCAAAACTAAACATGGTTTTAATATAAAAGGGATAATTTGTTTTCAATTATAACTTGATGAAGGCAGTATATGCTGTGGTTTTGTTAAAATTATTGAAAATTTTAATATTGCATCTCATCTTAATTAAACATGGTTTTAATACCCTACCCTTGTACCCTTAGTTTTTCTAAATGTTAAATAGATATTGCACGTAAACTATATCAGTTTCTAAGAATATGTAGTGTCACGAAGTAAAAGCGACTGATAATGGAATTAACTCAACGAGAACATTGCGTACATGACCGGGTGGGATCGCTGGGGCACCTGGAGGTTTCTAAAGGAGATGTGCAGACATCTTTCTTCTCATGATGATACATGGCATTTCGGACTAGAGTCTCTGAACACAGTGATGCGAAAATGTCAATTTATCTGAAGCTCTTTCAATACTTTCATATTTTGAAATGTAATCATGTAAATTTTGTTGTCCCTCGATCCAAGATCAAATTATGCTTAACTGATGTGTATGTTATTCTGAGTGCTCCCATCCGGTTATTCAATAACTCATGTTCACTCCGCACAGTTCCTTCCACAATAAATGCCACACTGAAGATGTGATGATGTGTTCAGTTCCTGCGGGTCCACCTCAAAACAGCAACACTAGGATAAAATTTGTTAGCGTTCCAATGTTTTCTACAATTTATTTGTTTACATTTTCACTGTTTTTCAACTAACTATTTTGTCCCAAATATCTGGATGTGAACTAGGTTGCTTC